>CM063502.1:125920211-125965211 GCA_032207245.1 Pardosa pseudoannulata | reverse complement strand
TGCCAACTGTTAAGAAAAAATCGTAGTTTCTACGAGTTTAGCAAGTAATTACGATCCTATGAAAATCGGTCAAAAAATACAATTTTTTGTCAAAAATATATACAGGAATAAAAAATTACACCGCATCCCGGAAATTAAAATGAAGGAATATATTTTCGTAAGCGATATGAAGAAATCCGTAAAAAACTTTTCCTATCCATTTTCGTGTAACTACGGTGCGATACCATACTCTCTCGAAGGTAGAAATTTTTGGATTGAAAATTAGATTTCTTGTTTGATAATACTGGTTATAATGTAATAGTATATTTCTGTGTTCTTCCCTCAGTATATTTCTGAGATTTTTTAAAAAAATTATTATTTCTTAAATAAAAATGTTAAGGTGTGAAATAACATTTAAATACAACTAAAATAAATCTAAATAAAATGCTTCATCTAATTTTTATGGGGGGGGGAGTTGAGTTCCAAAATGTATATAAATGTATATGATATTTTGAAATTTTATATAGGATTTTAGATACTTTAGTAGAATTGATTAATTATGTTTGAATTTTGTTTTTGCAGTTATGCAATTAATTTTGTTTGGGCAGTAAGCATCATACGCATAATCATTTTGTATGTGCATTGTGTTATGGCACTCATGCGATTGCCCAGGATTTATGGTATAAAAACTCGCCATCCAGCCTACCCCGCAAATTAGTGTACTACTATTTTTGATTTCAAAAGTTGTCAAGTGATAATATTTTCAATATTCAAAAGTTGGCAGGTCTGACTTAATGTTAGTTAAATTTTTAATGCTTATTATACGAGATAACAATATGAAAGAGAGTTTAGATGGCTCGATAAAATGTTTACTCATAAAAACAGTAAATATTTCCAAAGTATTTTATACATTTTCTAAATAGGTAGGTACGTTATGGTCGCACCCTTGACTGCCTTAATGCGCTTCTCATATTTCCCCGAGCATACTACCGCTCCCTTTGATGGCTTTAGTGTCCACTGGGGGACTGTATCGCCCCTGTTCTGAACTTACTTTTTAGAACGAAGGGATTGAACAGAGAGAAATTTACAATTATCGAATACCTCATGAAATACAGAGTGCATAGTAATGTCCTTGACCGGCCTTTTTCTGCTTAACAGTTGGTCGTACACATGTACTTTCAATTACAAAAATGCTTCAAATAAGATAATATGGCATGGTATGGTATTTTAAAATTTAAGAATTATATTTTGGGAAAATTAGAAAATCTAAATTTTTTGTACGTCCCTCTACCGATATTAGTGAAAATTAAAACTCGTCTTAAAAACCGCAGCACAAAAACTCCCCTTTATCTGAGACAGACATTGGTAGCGTTATTTAAATTCAAAATTTGAAGATATTTTCTCCTTCATTTAAGGATTGATTAAATGATTAATTACAATAATTTGTGGTTGAAATCCTTCTGCAACTTCCTTTTTTGACACAATACGTTCTTTTTAAGCATTCAGTGCCACCAAGATTCATGCAACCAATCAACCGGGCAGTTTACGGCGAAAAGGGGGAGGTTTCCCTGATTATAAACGGGGGGAGAGGTATATCAATAGTAAAATAGATATAGTATTTTCCAATAAAATTAAATCTTAACCCCATTGCCCACTTTTGTATTGAAAGGATTGTTGCAACTGGATTTCAAATTAGAATTGCTGTAACTAATGTATTAATTAATTTCCTAAAGAAGAATCTTTACATTTTCACAAATTTTGAACTTAAAAATCATAGTATGTTATAGTTTCAGAAGGTGACTTTTTTGAGTTACGGTTCTTAAGAAGAGTTTCAAATTTTACTAAATATAATAATAGGGAACGGGGATCGTATTGAAATTTAGGTTTGTAATTTTCGCAAAATTGAATTTTTAATTTAAACAGAAAGGATACTTATTCGAAAAATTTATTATTAGAAGTATATATTTGTGACTAACGGTTGTGGTGAAAAATGCCAGTCAAGGACATTATTATGTACCCTGTATAAGATATTAAAGTAATGAAAGAATATTGTAATATCATTTCGTCATTTATGCAAAAAATTATCATTAATATCAATGGAGATTTTCTGAACTATTTTGTAATGATATATGAAAAGTGTAGTATTTAATTTATTAAGTCTAGAGATATGTGCTGGATTTTTATCTTTTATGTCTGTAGTATTTACTTGAATTTTAACTTTTTATTAATAAATATGCCTTTTAGAGAGAGTAATTAGTTTTAGCTTATTTAATGAAAATTACACGTGTTTTCTTAATTTAAGAACTTTATATTCAGGATAAAGATTAATAACTGACCGCAGAGATAAATTAGCGTCTTACCATCTTGGTAATAATATAACTCATTGTTATAGTCTTTTGTTTAAATATTATCAAGAACTAACTTCCACACAGTATTTTGGTTCAGTACTCTAGGAGTATAACTTTGTTCATCTTTCTATAATTAACTTTAAGTTATTTAAAGCTGGTCATTTTTATGTGCATTTCAACTGTGTGTTACAACATGCCGAAATAATATTTTAACCACTGTGAGCAGAGCCTTTGGTCTGGGTAGACATAACCAATGACGTCACATGAGCTTTTGAGCATACTTTCTTAGACACTTTTCAGATAAATAATGATTATTAAAATTTTTTCTTTAATTAATAATTCTTCTTTTACAAATTCTTCATCATTTTATAAATTATTAAATTATTAAACATCAAAAGGTGTCAGACAGTAATAGCTACTGTGCATGCTGAGATGCTTGCCAGTACGCGAAATTCCAAACACTCACGAGTAGAACACATTTAGAGAACGAGAGATGCAGCCAAGTTATTTAGCGTTAAAGGGATATTTCAGCTTGATTCGATCCTCGAATTTCTGTAATTAATCTTTTAACCGATCCTCCAAAGAAGTAGAAATTTTTTAAACCTTCGATAACTTTGAATTTTTATATCTCTCGGTCATTTTTCGTTACAGAGAAGTGGAATTTTTTATGTTGCGGTTTTTTTTGACGAGCTTCAGTTTTTGCTAAATATAATGATAGGGAAAGGGGGAACGATAAAAATTTAGATTTTCATAAAAGAGAAGTTTTAAATTTAATAATACCACAACATGTTTATCTTCTTTGATATCCTATTCTCTTTTTAAAATTGAAATTATATGTCTACGATCGATGATTGAGGAAATAAATAACCAGTTAAGGAGTCTACTATACCTCCCTAATTCTATATGATATATGATGTTACATGTTGCTCTACTGCATGTCGACTGTTGCCTTAAGCCACAGCATCATTTGAAAGAAAAATAATGTTATTGGAAAAAGGGCTCTATAATACATATTTTGTGAATATTAATCACATTTTGGAATACCTTGTTGTTTTCCGATTTATTTACGCAAAGAAAAGTACGTTTTGTAATCTTCTAATCTTGACTAATCAGAAAAAAATTATTGAAACAGATGCGAAAATATATTATCAAATTATATCGTTATTTTGTGAATCTTAATTACTTTTTGAACAGACAAAAAAGCAAGCACAATGCAACTCTGAATTTATGGATTATGGGAAATTGAACACAGCTGATATCATAAACATATTATTAAAATTAGGTGTGTA
Organism: Pardosa pseudoannulata; assembly: GCA_032207245.1. Classification (NCBI taxonomy): domain Eukaryota; kingdom Metazoa; phylum Arthropoda; class Arachnida; order Araneae; family Lycosidae; genus Pardosa; species Pardosa pseudoannulata. The sequence continues at coordinate 125,961,595 of CM063502.1, read as the reverse complement.
ATGCTCTTATAAATATTTTTTGTAAGCAGTCAATTACATGGAGTAGTGATATAAAAATAATAGCAAGGGTTTCTACAATTAAATTATGGATATACTAGGAATCCGTAATTTTAGACGCGGTCAAATATCTCTCACACAGTCCGCTAAAATCCTAGTACCGGACTTTGTGTGTATGTATGTGTATCTATAAGTATATATATATATATAATATATATATATATATATAATATATATATATATATATATATTTATATGTATATATATATATGTAATATATTTATATGTATATATATATATGTATATATATATATATGTATATATATATATATATATATATATATATATTATATTATATATATATATATATATATATATATATATATATATATATATATATATATATATATATATATATATATATATATATATATATATAAATTTGTATATATGTATGGATGTGTATTATATTCTCTTATATGCGCATGCATACGTGTTATGTATATACGTATAATTATGTTAATACGCATATAAAAGGCTTATTAATAATATATTTAACTACGAAAAGCAGTATTTTGCAATACAGTTGGATATTAGTTGTGTTAAACAAAGCAAAGAATGTAAATCCTTTTAGTTGACATGCAATGCATTTATTATTTTCGAATAATTATTATATCTTTTTATAATCAATTTTGCTGCGTTAGAAATATATTTTGTAGATATACCTTTATTCTTTCACCCTCCTAGATTTTCTGATAAACAAAGTAAAAATATTACAGTTAAATGATATTAACAAGGTCAACGATTTAAATTCAATTTGAAAAATTTAATCATTCTAGAATGCTTTTGAAACACCGTGAAAAATGGGCTTCAGCGGCACGAAAAAAAGACGCAATATATGCTATATTGATTAATTTTTATGTATTATTAATTTTTACTAACTGATGCTTTTAATACATATAGGGTATTTCCAAAATGTTTTAAAAGGAAAATGTGTTCTACTGCATCTAATTGCGAAAATTGTTCTTTGAGCTTATGTCCAGACACGCTGCCTCTTCGAGTTTTAAAGCATTTTTTAAGAGCTCAACGATGGAAACTTCAGAAGGTAATTTGTTTTTCAATCAAGTTGTTACAGTACAGTTGAAATGTAACTGAGAAAAAACATGAAGCCTATAGAAAATATTATTCTTACATCTGAATGTTAGATTTTATACTGATGATTATAAGTTATTAAAGAAGTTTCAAATGTTCTAAAGTGTTTTAAACAGCTTTTTATTATTTTAAGTAAAATTATAAATGTTAGTTAATAATCTCCAAGTTGGTATATTTTTTTATAATAACGAAATAATTCATATAGAGAGTAATGACCGAAAGCACTATGTATCCAAACAAGAAAAAAAAATCTTAGAACTTTAGCAATTCTTTTTTTTTTTTCATTTTAAATAAATAGAAATTTTTCCGTATTCTATGTTTCTCATTAGCCATAGCTGTTTGTATGTCTAAGCAATATTTTCCTCAACTTTTCCATCTGTTGAGATTACGGTCAAAAAGTACAGTTCAAACATTTTTCAGAAAGTTTATTGTTCCAAGTGTTGTTATACCTAAGGTAATTTCTCCGTATTTTCGTTAGGCTTTTTCATTGCTAGTTGCAGTAGAACAAGTCTCTACACCTAATGATATATTTTGGAAACACCTTGTAAGCTTGGTATAATTACCATTTTCCTCCTCTTCCAGAAGAAAATTGTTAGTCAGCCGTTGTTTCTAATAATCATTGTTCGTAAGTATCATAAACAAGAATCTGTTGAAAGGTTTTCACAAGTTTTCAAATACTCATGAAAAACTAAACTCTGTGTTATTGAAGTTAACAATGTTGTATTTAACTTGTATATTTATAGATGTGAAAATGAATAATAAAGTCATTAAAATAGAATGGGACTATTGTGTTAATTTTTTTAAACATGTACAACGATTTGTTTTAAATTCGTTTCATTACAATTCTTGATTATAAAAGTAAATTTCTCTACACATGTTACTCTGATATGTTGTCGTTATAAAGTTCAATAGCCAAAAAGAAAGAATGCGAAGGCCTTCTATTATCATTACTTAAAATAATTTTATCGATGAATAATTTTATTAAAGCATAACAACGGGGATTTTTTATATTACATAAAAAACTTCTAATCCTTTAATCGGAACTGCAGTAATTCTTGATATAGCTTTCATTCCATTAATTATTATGGTTTAGATCAGGCATGCTCATGGCTGCATGCGGCCTATTTAAAAAGTTTTTGCGGCTCAATTGAAGCTTTCAACTGTCTATACAGGGTGTCCCAAAAGGTCTTTTACAAACTTAACATGCTGGTCTGTCATATCACGATGAACAAGATTTACATAGAAATGTCTGAAAATGCAAACTGCGTCTGTTAGAGTGCTGTGATCACGAGTGTTTAGCAGGAGAAAAAAAAAGTATATCGACAGCGGTGTTAATAAGATTTTTACTACAGATGAGGATTACATCACAGCAAATGCTCAAAATTGTTTCCCTTCGCCACAATGCACGTTCCACAACTTCGCATGGATTCGCGAACCCGTTCAATTTGGCCAGGAGTGTCCGGACACGTGCTGCCGCTTTCACGATCCTGGCGATAAGATCCATGTCCGATGTTAGGGTGTCTCGTACACCATGGACTTCATGTGTCCCCACAGGTAGAAATCCAGAAAAGTCAGGTGGGGGGATCGCGGCGGTCCGCCTCTAGCGATCCAGCGGTTTTTCTGCAATTATTGCCCTCTATCGGTCACAGTTTGCATTTTAGGACACAAGTTTCTATGTTAATCTTGTTCAATATGATATGACAGACCAGCATGTTAAGTTTGTAAACGACCTTTTGGGACACCCTGTATAGTTTTAGTCATTTTAACTACATACAGTTGAAACATAGAATTTTAGTTCTTAATGTTTGCAATAATAAATATCACAGATTATGCACGTTAAGACTTAATAGTAACCAACGTAAACCTGGTCTTTGAGTAGGGTTGGACAGGTTACGTTGAAATTTGAGTGTTCTAGAATATTTTATCAATCGACCATTACTTATACAATCAGAATTGCAATCAAACATTGAGTTAAAATGCCTCTACGAAGGGAATAAGATGGAGTATTATCAAAAATATATCACTGATGATAAATTTCCAAATTTAAGACGATTGGCAATGGGCATTATATCAGAATTTGGAACTACTTATCACTGCGAATCTTTTTTGCCCAAATTAAAGCTGGTAAAAACAAAGTGTCGCAGCAGGTTGCTTGATAAAAACATGACCAATCAGCTACGATGAGTGTCGACTTCCCTATCTTCTGATATTAACAAAATCTGCAGTAAAATACAAACACAAATCTCACATTAATATTAAAATAATACATGTGGTAGTGCTTGTGAATAAACTACAATATATATTTATAGTATAAATATAATAATAATATTTTAACCCTCATGATTAGGGAGGAAGGTAAGGTGTTGGGGGTGATTATAAATACAGTATAGTTAATGTTTATTGTCGTTGTAGTTATGATATATGCATAACACAACTTTTATGTACAGTCGCAGCTGGCACTGTAAAAATGCATATTTTGAATATTGCACGATAATAAAATATTTTGAATAATTTGTTGTTTTACTTTTATATGCGCGCCCATCGTAGTTTAATAAATTCTTTTTTGGCCCACCAACCGATTTGGGTTGAACACCCTTGGTTTAGATGATACAGATGCACTCACTAGAGTGCTAATACATATTATTAATCGGGTTTCAATAATATTATTAACCAAAAAGGTGCACACGCGAGAAAAATATTAATTATTCTGTGTTTCTAGAGAATTTTTTCAGACATTTTCATTATGACAAGTTTAGTTTTTCTCTCAATATAAGAATATATCTTTCAAATACAAGGCAGTTCTAGTATTTATTCCAGAAGTATTACTTTTCCTTAAAAAAAGACACTGCCTCGTGCTGATAAAGTTACAACTTGATACTCAATTTACTGCTTTTACAGTGCCTAGTCTCACCAACTTTTCATCAGCCTGTTTTAGACTTTCCTTCGTCAAATGAAGGCGACACTTTTCCTGCGTTTTGCAAGAAACGTGGGTTGCTGCAACCCACTCGACAGAGTTTGGCGAATGTTAAGGACTGAAATGTTCTGGTCACCAAGATTAGTAATTTTTGTGCTGTGTGGCACGCCTGTTTTCGATTACAGTAATCTTGTGAGTAGATCCTTCATGTAAGAGTTTTTTTCATGACAGATATTAATCATTTAATCATTTTCTATTATAAAGTATTACTCAGGTACTGCTACATTTCACTCTCTCGCTGACTTTTTGTATGCAAATCAAAGATAAATTATTTTGTAAATATTCTAGATTATGTAGAGCAAATTTATTTATTATTAATCTATTATCTAAAATTTAAGGAGTCTCACATAACACCTGAACTAACATTTTTGTTTATTTTTGACATAATCTCCACAGACGTTGATACATTAATCCCATCATGGCACTATTTTAAAATTCCCTTCATGGTATTTCTGTTTATGATGTTGCTTGAAGTATTCCAGAGTGGTGATTTACAAATTCTTCTGATCTGCAAATCTTTCTTTTCCCCGCTTTATTTGAGCAGCTTTGTAGCGTACGTTATCCAGCTAAGTTGGTTGGCCAAAAACTGATAGAAACTTGACTCCGTCAAGCGAGACAGACTCGCGTATTCAAAGGAAATTAGTTAATACATCATTCCTGTAGCTAGTTGGTCGTTCAAAACTGCAATATCAACGATAAGAAACCGAATTGCTCAACTAAGTCCCATGAGATTGGATATAGATAAAAAAGTAAAAATTACAAGATAAGATTTTACTTAGAACGGAATAGAATTAAAATAAAAAAAAATAATTTATGTACATTTAGGTTAAATTTTTAATATATTAGACACACACATCTCTCTCTCTCTCTCTCTCTCTCTCTCTATATATATATATATATATATATATATATATATATATATATATATATATATATATATATATATCAGTGGCGTGCGGTAGGTGTTCATGCAGGGTGTGCAGAGAGCAACAGCAACAATAATAATAAAACCATAAAAATGTACATTAAACACTTTCTTAACGTTTATTAATCATTTGTACACAAAATCCATACGTCTATCCGTATTACTGATAAAATAACGAAAAGCTTAAATTTCCACGAAAAACTTATGTTTTCAGCAAACGTAGCACCACACGGTGCCCGCCGCTGCGGTGCCTCATCCGGATGCTCATCGGTGCCGACAAACCGAACGTCTATTCCACGTGCAGAGGATTTCACTGCACGCTGGCACAATAGAACGAACTGTTTCTTGTTCGGTCAGTTGATTAAATTATATATATTAATTGTTTTTAACATTTGGAAATTATATATTCTGCGAAAAACATCTTGACAATTTTTAAAAACAAAACCAGTGATATGGTGTTACAGATATAACTTATATACTGTCTGTAAAACACAATGAATGGTAAAATTTGGACTGTTCTGTTAGAATTCGTTTCTTTTTTGTCTAAAAAAACAGAATTTTTTTTCAGCGAATTATTTCAATAAATATAATACATCACCGAAATTACTTTACCACACTAAAACATTTCACTTCATATTGATGAAATACTTCTTTTATATTTCCACGAAAACAAAATCTTACAATATATAAATTTAAACATGAACCGTCTGCAAAATCGTATGGCCAGTCAATCAGTTAAAAAACCAAAATCGCTTCAGCACGTAAGTCCCCTCTCTAATACAACACTTAATAAACAGTACCTTCGGAGGATTCTGAATGCCAAGTGTAGGAAAAATAGCTGCATTTGCCTCGGTGCTATAGTATGCTGTGCTTCTCCAGTTGTCCATACATATAAAGCGTGATTTTCTATTAGTGCGTACACATAAAAATTTATTATGTTTGTGTGCTTTTGAACTCGCTACGTGGTGCAGCACCTAGTACCGCACGCACTGCGAGAATACAAACAAGCAAATCAACATAATATTTGAATATATTATAAATAATATTTATTATATACCATATAAAGATAGGTAGATATAGGTGCAGAAAATTATTGTCTATCATAATTTTGCCAGGGTGTGCAGTGCACACCCTTCACATATGGACCGCACGCCACTGATATATATATATATATATATATATATATATATATATATATATATATATATATATATATATGAAATATGGGTGAGATTCATCCAAATGAATAACACATTTTATTTTGATGACGATACGGCACATCTATACAACAGCCAAAAACTTTTAGAACATCGTGCACACACACTTTTTAAGTAGGGATTTCTCAGGTAAAAAAAACTACGAATAATCCCTAAGCACATTTGATCACGTGATAAAAAATACTCATGTTTAAAAAGAACGCGTTTACTATTGGCTAAAGAAGTACAGATAGAGGCTGTGTTCTATTCTATTTATGTCGAAAGTTCTGAAATAAATTCAAAAGTTCGTAACACCACATTTTATTTTAACGAACACGAACACTACACAAAACATTAAAAATTAAATCTACGTTTCATCCATAATCGAAATCATCTAAAGCAAAAGGTGGAATGTTTCGATGCGTTCTTAATTCATCGCATCCTTAAACACACATCAGAGGTTTTTTTTTAAAAAACAAAAACTCTTTCGCCGTTGCCAAACGGCAAACCTAAACTTCGCGGTCGTGACAGGCTGAATTAAGTCTATAGCGTGTCTGGGGGAAAATCAGAATTACCGAGCAAACCCCAATTTAATTATGAACAGAAGTTATTAAATTAATATTAAAATATGTAAATAAGGGATTTTAATATTACACACACACACACACACACACACACACACATATATATATATATATAAGATTTTTTAATACACACACACCTATATATATATATATATATATATATATATATATATATATACATAAACACACACGCCCACATATATAAACATAATCGAAATTTTTTACCATATTTGGTGTACCATGTATCTTTAAAAAATTAGATGAATATATATATATATATATATATATATATATATATATATATATATATATATATATATATATATATATATATATATATATAAATATATATATGTCGTGGTCCGAGTAAACACACTGGTAAATATATAAATCAGTTCACACTCAAGTCATTCTTATCTTCTCTTTATTACTCCATTTCACACGCTAATCAACATGGCGTCTCATTTTGGCGCCCAACTGCAAATAAAGGCAGTCTTTACTACTTCGAGGAGCCACAGTTCTGCCTATAGTAATTGCTTATCGTTCTCTGCTCATATCACTGCGCGTGAGCCGTATTTATGTGACTAGAAACGCGAGGCGCGTTACTCCCATTAAAAGAATCCCTAATTAAATCTCTTAAATTACTCTATATTTTAAATCCTGACATATATATATATATATATATATATATATATATATATATATTATATATATATATATATATATATGTATGTATATATATATATATATATGTATATATATATATATATATATATATATATATATATATATATGTATATATATATATGTTTATGTATATATATATATTTATATGTATATATATATATGTATATATATATGTATATGTATATATATATATATATATATATATATATATATATATATATATATATATTTATATATATATATATATATATATATATATATATGTATATGTATATATAAATAAATATATATATATATATATATATATATATGTTTATGTATATATATATTTATATGTATATATATATGTATATATATATATGTATATGTATATATATATATATATATATATATATGTATATGTATATATATATTTATATGTATATATATATGTATATATATATATATATATAATATATATATAAATATATATATATATATATATGTATATGTATATATAAATAAATATATATATATATATATATATATATATATATATATAATTTGGTAGTTTCAATATGTATATTCTTAAATGCCAAATGTTGCACCAGATCCCTTTTATACCGCAAAGAAAGCTGTATTTAGAAAAATAAAGATGAAAGTAGGCTTGAAGAAAAGGAATCAAATTAGCTCAGTCATGTATATCTCCTCCTCACATTAACTGACTCAGAAACTGTGACATCCTTATTATTTACCACTTTCCACTGAAATTTCCTGTACGAAAATTTATATTATCTTTTTTGTTTTATCGTTAAAGTTTTGATTTTAACGTGAATATAAATATGAACTTCTTATCATGATGTAATATCCCTCTTTTTAACCACGTAGGCGGATGCCAATAAATTAATTCCGGTTCAACGTTCTTCAGTAGCTTTGATTTTTTTTTAAATCGATAAAAGTAATGTAAAGTAATTTAATTATATCCCCGAAATCGTGCACTTCATACTTTTTGCATATTAATGTATAGAATGTTAAAGGTATAATAGAAGAAAACAAGCAATCGTGCTGTTTTGGCTAGAAATTGTGAAATTTTTTTTTTAATTTTCAGTAGCAAACTAATAAAGAACTATAGACAAAACATGAATCATTAACAATAAAAATTTAACAAAAGAAATGTTGTAAAGAAGAAAAAATGAAGAATAATAAAATAAATCTATTGTGTAAAATCTGTACATCAGTGATGTTGTGTCCAGCCTTTCTATATTTGTCCCGTAGATGTCCAAGCAATATACAGTCGTAGCTACTACTTCTTGAAATGTAAAAGCGCTGTTAATTTGTCTAATATCTAATAGAATTTCTTGCTTTTTATATTGACTAAACATCGTAGAAAATTATGTTTATCATTGAAGTATGCTTAGTTTTAAACCAGCATCAAAACTACAAATATCTATAATAGATTAAAAAACTAAAAATAATATTTACAGTAGCAGCGATAATATAAAGTTTAGTTGTAGTGCAGGCATAGGTAAATTCTGATACAAGATACATAAGACCTTATAGCTACTGAAATTAGGCTTAAACGCATTGGAACTGTAAATAATAGCTTTTAACCATGTTTTGACTAGAAATTGTGAATTTTTTTTTTAATTTCCAGTAGCAAACTAATAAAGAACTATACACAAAGCATGAATCATTAACATTAAAAATTTTACAAAAGAAAAGTTATAAAGAAGAGAAAATGAAGAACAATAAAACAAATCAACTGTATAAAATCTGTAAATTAATGATGCTGTGTTCAGCCTTTCTATATTTGTCCCGTAGATGTCCAAGCAATATACAGTCATAGCTACTACTACTTGAAATGTAAAAGCTCTGTTAATTTGTCTAATATCTGATACAATTTCTTCCTTTTTATATTGATAAAACAGCGTAGAAAATTATATTTATCGTTGAAAAATGCTTAGTTTTAAATGAACATAAAACTATAAATATCTAAAAGAGATTAAAAAACTAATAACAGTATTTACAGTAGTAGTGAAAATATAAAATTTAGTTGTAGTGCAGGCTTAGGTAAATTCTGATACAAGATACATGAGACCTTACAGCTATTGAAATTAGGCTTAAACGTACAGGAACTGTAAATAATAGCTTTTAACCATGTTTTGACTAGAAATTGTAAAATATGTTTTTTTAAATTTTCAGTAGCAAACTAATAAAGAACTACAGACAAAGCATGAATCATCAACAATAAAATTTAACAGAAGAAAAGTTATAAAGAAGAGAAAATGAAGAACAATAAAATAAATCTACTGTGTAAAAGCTGTACATCATTGATGTTGTGTCCAGCCTTTCTATATTTGTCCCGTAGATGTCCAAGCAATATACAGTCATAGCTACTACTACTTGAAATGTAAAAGCTCTGTTAATTTGTTTAATATCTGATACAATTTCTTGCTTTTTATATTGATAAAACATCGTAGAAAATTATGTTTATCATTGAAGTATGATTAGTTTTAAACCAACATAAAAATTACAAATATCTATAATAGATTAAAAAACTAAAAATAGTATTTACAGTAGCAGTGATAATATAAAATTTAGTTGTAGTACAGGCATAGGTAAATTCTGATACAAGATACATAAGACCTTACAGCTACTGAAATTAGGCTTAAACGCATTAGAACTGTAAATAATAGCTTTTAACCATGTTTTGACAAGAAATTGTGAAATATTTTTTTTTAATGTCCAGTAGCAAACTAATAAAGAACTATACACAAAGCATGAATCATCAACATTAAAATTTTACAAAAGAAAAGTTATAAAGAAGAAAAAATGAAGAACAATAAAATAAATCTACTGTATAAAATCTGTACATCAATGATGTTGTGTTCAGCCTTTCTATATTTGTCCAGTAGATGTACTAGCAATATACAGTCATAGCTATTGCTTCTGATACAATTTTTTCCTTTTTATATTGATAAAACAACGTAGAAAATTATATTTATCGTTGAAAAATGCTTAGTTTTAAATGAACATAAAACTATAAATATCTAAAATAGATTAAAAAACTAATAATAGTATTTACAGTAGTAGTGATAATATAAAATTTAGTTGTAGTGCAGGCTTAGGTAAATTCTGATACAAGATACATAAGACCTTACAGCTATTGAAATTAGGCTTAAACGTATAGGAACTGTAAATAATAGCTTTTAACCATGTTTTGACTAGAAATTGTGAAATATTTTTTTTAAATTTCCAGTAGCAAACTAATAAAGAACTATAGACAAAGCATGAATCATCAACAATAAAATTTAACAGAAGAAAAGTTATAAAGAAGAGAAAATGAAGAACAATAAAATAAATCTACTGTGTAAAAGCTGTACATCATTGATGTTGTGTCCAGCCTTTCTATATTTGTCCCGTAGATGTCCAAGCAATATACAGTCATAGCTACTACTACTTGAAATGTAAAAGCTCTGTTAATTTGTCTAATATCTGATACAATTTCTTCCTTTTTATATTGATAAAACAGCGTAGAAAATTATATTTATCGTTGAAAAATGCTTAGTTTTAAATCAACATAAAAATTATAAATATCTAAAATCGATTAAAAAACTAATAACAGTATTTACAGTAGCAGCGATAATATAAAATTTAGTTGTAGTGCAGGCATAGGTAAATTCTGATACAAGATACATAAGACCTTACAGCTATTCAAATTAGGCTTAAAACGTAAACTGTATTGGAACTAATATAAAACAAAAAATTTTAACATTTTGACACAAAAAAATATTTTTTTTTTAAAATAATAAAAGACTAAGACAATGAAGAACAAAAAACAAATTAATGAAGAAAATAAAAGAAGCAACAAGAACAAAAATAAATCCAACAAAATACGAATATTGCAACCATTGTCCCGTAATAGCAACATACAGAGCTACTACTTTGAAAAAAAGCTCTGTTAAGTAAAATCAACATAAAGTCCCTTATAAATGAAAAGCATAAATACAAATAATTATAAAACAAAACTATAAAGAAACAAATAAAAGCGTAGTTTTGTTTTGTTGCAATACTGCTGATACATAAGACCTTATATAGAAATAAAAAACGTATTGAACTGTTAAAAATAAATAGTAACATAAAACTATAGAAAAGAAAATAAAAAAATACAATAATAATTAACAGAAAAATAAAAAAGAAAAAAGAAAAATAAGAAGAAAAAAAAAAAAAAAATACAAAAATACATCTTGACCTTACAAAAAAAATTAGGCTTACTATTTGAACTGTAAATCTTCTTTTAACCATGTTTTGACTAGAAATTGTGAAATATTTTTTTTTAAATTTTCAGTAGCAAACTAATAATATATAGACAAAAAATGATATTAACAATAAATTAAAAAAAATTATAAAGAAGAAAAAAATTGAAGAACATAAAATAAATCTACTGTTAAATTTTTTGAATAGGTCTATTTTTTTAAAATAAAATGAAATATTAAAATTTCCAATAAAATTCATGATATATAAAGAATGGTTAACAGAAAGCAGTGAATAAAATAAATCTTCTACTGGGTAAAAGCTGTACATCATTGATGTTGTGTCCAGATTTTCTATATTTGTCCCTTAGATGTCCAAGCAATTTACAGTCATAGCTACTACTACTTGAAAAGTAAAAGCGCTGTTAATTTGTCTAATATCTGATACAGTTTCTTACTTTTATATTGATAAAACAGAGTAGAAAGTTATATTTATCGTTGAAAAATGCTTAGTTTTAAATGAACATAAAACTATAAATATCTAAAATAGATTAAAAAACTAATAATAGTATTTACAGTAGTAGTGATAATATAAAATTTAGTTGTAGTGCTGGCTTAGGTAAATTCTGATACAAGATACATAAGACCTTACAGCTATTGAAATTAGGCTTAAACGTATTGGAACTGTAAATAATAGCTTTTAACCATGTTTTGACTAGAAATTGTGAAATATTTTTTTTAAATTTCCAGTAGCAAACTAATAAATGACTATAGACAAAGAATGAATCATCAACAATAAAAATTTAGCAGAAGAAAAGTTATAAAGAAGAAAAAAAATGAAGAACAATAAAATAAATCTACTGGGTAAAAGCTGTACATCATTGATGTTGTGTCCAAATTTTCTATATTTGTCCCTTAGATGTCCAAGCAATATACAGTCATAGCTACTACTTCTTGAAATGTAAAAGCGCTGTGAATTTGTCTAATATCTGATACCATTTCTTCCTTTTTATATTGATAAAACAGCGTAGAAAATTATATTTATCGTTGAAGTATGCTTAGTTTTAAATCAACATAAAGTTATAAATATCTAAAATAGATTAAAAAACTAATAATAGTATTTACAGTAGTAGTGATAATATAAAATTTAGTTGTAGTGAAGGCTTAGGTAAATTCTGATACAAGATACATAAGACCTTACAGCTATTGAAATTAGGCTTAAACGTATTGGAAGTGTAAATGATAGTTTTTAACCAAATTCCTAAATGTATGTCAAATATCTGATTATATTTCAGCAAACCTTAATATAAATTAAATCCAGATAAGTAAATGAACACCTTTTCCAATAGATATTTTATTGAATTATAAAGTTTAATAACATGCATTTTCTCTATAAACCTGTAGATTTATTCTAGCCACACAAAAAATTGGCATACTTTTAATTGAAGTAGAAGTAAACTATCGTGGAATCAAAAATTTAGCTATGTAATTTAAGAGCAAAATTTCCTATGCAGAACCAGGAAAAAACTGAAAGTCTATTAAAAGGAAATCTATTTGCTATAAAGAAATATTTAAAACAAAATGCTATTATGTTAAACTACATTTCAAATATAGATATTTAGTAAAAACAGTCGGATTTGTATAATTTCTATTTCTTTTAAAAAAATTTTGGACACATTGCACCTTCATTTGCTCTATTATCAATAATATATGATTATTTAACATAAAAAAGAAAGTTATGTTAATACATTTTCGTAAAAAAAGGTCATTTAAAAGCTGCCACCATTATGAAGTACGTAACATTCAAATACTTATGTATCGTAAATTATCCTAAAACTTCTATTTGTACACGGTAAAATTTTACTCTCTAAAACTACTGATTACGGCAAACTGATACGTAAAAAACAGTTTCTAAGACCATTTTTTTGAACAGTTCTTTCTAACATTTTCATTTACTTCAGTTTCATATCATTAAAATACATGGAACTAGAAAGGTTGATATCGTGGTGTTACAGATAGTTTAAAGTCAGGTTGTTAAGGTAAAACACTTATTTAAAGGTATATAATGCAGTGTTTCTAAATATAGATCTGACGTAAGAAGAGAATATCTTAGAGAAATTACTGAGAAAGCTATATACAGTTTATATAAGCTTTTATATTTGTTCGTTTCTGAGGTTTTTAGTATGTTATTGTAAAAACATTTATTGAGGAAGCATAACCTGCGTTTGGAATTTCAATCAGGGTTTTCGAAAGATCGTTTCTTTAAATCCTGTTTCAGAAATTCTAATTTTGAAAATCTTTTTATAACTGTTTACTTTTTACAGTTGAGTTTACAAACCGGTATAAAAAATATTTAGAGAACAATAAAGAGATAACGAGGATCAGAAAAAGAACAATTATTTACAATTCATAGAAATGTTTAAACAAAGAGCTCCTTTGGAATCTTCAGCTATCAGACAGAATTGTTATATTCTTCTTATTTCCACTAAAATAACGTGTTTCTGACGTATTATTGTGAAGCTTGTAAAAACTAAAATTCAAGACTGAAGGAATGAGAATTTGAAGTGGAATTTAACAAGCTGAGCGTTGAACTTTCCATTGTTTTACATATCAAGTAGCAAAATGTGTACTGAGAACTAAAATAAGTGGTTTCCATACTATAGCAATCTTATAATAAGATCATTAACTAAAGCTTTGCAGTACGAATCATTGTTTAAAAAGATAAATAGAAAGGATTAAGTTAAACATATTAAAAAATTTTACATTTCTAAATCAAAAATCTCCACATAAAGTATATTTCAAAATTTAAAAACATTAAACAGGAAGATATACTGTGTATTTACTATTTTGCATTTATAATTGCATCGACGTTTAAGAATCGATAATTTTTATATGCTTTTCTACTACATGTAAGTGACCTGAATATTTGTTTCGCAGTTTACCTGTACCATCATTCAACAAAAAGTTAAATAAAGTTCAAAATGTCCAAAATAATGTCAATAAAGTTAGTTTCAATTTGAATGTTAACATAGATATTGTAAAGTAATATATTTATTTCGAAGAAAGTCAGTTTAAAAGATTTGATGGATAATTTCGTTTGGGATCTACTTTTTTACGTTTACACTATACCGAACCGTATATATACTTTTCATTTGTCCATTCCTCAATAACATGTTGTATGATACTCATATATGAGCCGTTTTCTTTGAAAGTAAGTACATTTTATATTATATGGAGATATTTAAGTGTTTTTATTTTGATGGTTTGAAAATATTTGTATGTATTAATGCTCTCATTGTATGTTTTTTAAATATGATATTAAGTTTATAATGTGATAGTTTTTTAAAGTATTATTTAAAAGAATGTAGTATAATTAAGTAGTACAACTTTTGAACTAAATATTATGCCTTTGCGGAAAATGGACTTACACCACTTTAAAAGTAATTACTAGTATTTAAAAGTAGTTACTAGTAAATATTTTTAATAGCAGAAGCTCTTGATTCTACATCATTGGCTTCCATAGATCCAATATGTATGAGGTTAGAGCCGTAAATAATTACTAAAAGATAAAATAGTAACAAAGTTCTTAAAAAACTAAAATGAGAAACAAGAACATTAAAACACGAACAATAAAATATTAAAAATAGTAAAAAAAATCAATCTATGGGTGTCGACTGCATGATTCCCTTGCTTCCTAATATCAATTGCAGAGGTTTTCCTCTTTGAAAGATGGACACTTTGCAAGATGGTCTTTGTCCATTTCAAAATGTTGTATGTACAGAGTGCTCAAGGGACTATTATAGATGTTTATGTGGTAAAGGTGTTTGGCGAGGCAATCGTGACCGGTAAAATTAAATCTTCTTAAAGTTTCTTCAGTGACATTAGCTTCGACAAGAGAGAAAATATCGAGATTCTTCTCACGACTGATATTTTCTAGTTCGACCTTCTTTGCCTGTGACATCCCTCCATTATTTCTGGGCAAAACACACAAGTAATGGCATTAACTACGTAAATTTATATTGACGAAATAATAAATAGAAAAGTTTTTTTTTCTTTTGAAAGAAATTTGGGGAAGACTGTTTTCAAGTGAAAAGTTCATATTCGATCGCATTCATTGTTCATTTACTAACATTTTGTCAAAAGTAGACTTATACCACTTTCAATGAAAAACGGCCCATATTAATCTTCACATAGAAATCAAAGATCTATTAGTTTGAAATCCACTGAACTGTTATTATTAGAAAATAAAATTTTTCTTGGACTCAAGAATTAATGAATTAAAGTAAACATATCATAAAAGATGCCAGGCAGAAAAATTTTCATGTTCATTTATTTTGTAGCATTATGTGATAAAGCTGAAGTAGGACTAGTAGACATTCTTCAAGAGTCTTTCACAGTTTGTGACAATAAAGTCAATGGGCTCTTTTAACTCAGCAACTTCATTAATCATCATCTTCAAATAAAACAATCACCATTCATGTAAGGTTTATGTAATTAAATATTTTATTTGTATGTAAAAATAATAATGTGCTTCTATCTCAATATTATAAAAAATAATAATAAACAAAACTTTTACAACTTTTTTCCTGAGTGTTATTCCGCATGAAATAAGTTTCTTCTTGTCTAGCTTGAAATCTATCCAAAAATTCTACACTGAAGAAAAATTCTCCAATTTCAGATTTTACGATACCGAAATAACTTGAATATAGTTATCAAAGATATTCTTCATGTATAAAATAATAAATCATGTATCCAGAGTTGCGAATAATTTTTAGATATTTGAAATTTTTAAAGTTGAAATGTACATTTAGAAAATCTTTAAGTTTGATTAATCGATGTCTTTGTGGCAAATATTAACATTCTAAACGAATGATACCTATTTAAAAAATAGATATAAAAATATTTGCTGCATAAACTAATGTGGAATATTTTGTTAGAATTTTTTTAACTCCTTCCTACTAATGATAGCAGTATGGAAAACATAGTAAACTAACACAAACATACAGACAGAAAATTTTAAACTTGAAAAGAGTAGTTTTATATTAGAACTTTTTGTATTTCAAAGGTTGGGTATTAGGACTTATTCAAGAAGAAATAGAACTAAGGATCTCTGAGGAGCCTTTGGAGTTGTTCCGGTTATACTATAGTTAGGGAATTCACATTCACATCCAGTTATGGGGGAAGGGTTACCTCTTGAAGGTGAAGTCTATGTAACGAGATTATATTTGAGATACATATGATGAAAACTGGAAAAAGAAACAGCTGTATATCATTAGAATAGTCAGTTTGGAAAGGTATCAAAACGATTCGTAAAGTATATAAAAAGTCGTAAAGTCTCTCATATTGATGATTAATATCTTTAGCCGTTTGTAAGTTACGCCTAAGAATAAAAGTATTGGGAATGGAAGAGAATGCTAACTAACAGAATTTCATTTAACTAGTGTTTCAATAAAAAGTAAGCTTTTCAATATATTTTAGAGTATAATTTCAGTGAAAATGTGTTTTTTGTTTGTACACTTATATTTGAAAAAAATCGATACTGTGATTAAAAATGAGAAGTTAAGATATTCAATTTTGATTAATACATTTTTTCATTAATGAATAAATTTTCGGATACATTTTTGGTTCGGAGAGCTACAGTCTACTATTTTGCAACAGGACGTCTAGTGAGACCGGGGCCTGCTGCTTAAAGATTCCCAACCCGTACCAGCAGTGGGATTCGATCCCACGAACTCCGGTACCGAAGAGCAGCCCCCTACCCATTCGGCAGCTTTCACCTAAAGAACATTTGCTAAATCTAATGTAATAAAATTTGATTTTGATTAAAAAATCCATATTTAACTATAATTCATTTTGTTAAAATTAGACCTCTGCTATTTAGTCTTAAATCTAAAATGATCATAACTTTTGTTAACTCAGCTGGGCGCCTGTAAATAGTTCCATTAAGTTTACTCAAAACGAGAATGTCTCTTAAATGAAGCGTTTCTTACATTACTCACCAGAAGGGATGATGGTTCGGTGTTACAAATTTAACATCTTAAATCGGAAGCTTCATATTGTCTAATGTCTTTTCGTACATTTCTCGTTTCGTATCGTGTATGAGAAGTCTGCAGTTGAATTAACTAACACCTGGACCTTTTCCTGCATGGCCAGCCAATCAATGTGTTGAACAGATAATATAATAGAAGTGGGCCGACATGAAGAAAATTGAATAATATATATATATATATATATATATATATATATATATATATATATATATATATATATATATATATATATATGTATGTATGTATATATATATGTATATCTATCTATCTATCTATCTATCTATATATATATATATATATATATATATATATATATATATATATATATATATATATATATTATATATCTATATATATATATATATATATATATATATATATATATATATATATATATATATATATATATATATATAGAGAGAGAGAGAGAGAGAGAGAGAGAGAGAGACAGAGAGAGAGAGAGAGTTACAAACACTATTCCAAATGGAAATTGGAAGTTTTCGTGAATAGTTCTAAATCAGAGCATCTTAAACTGTGGGTTAAGACCCAAAATCGTATCTCCAAACTAAAAGTTGGTCACGAAAATTTAGTAAAGACACATGGTTTTAATGAAGCGTTAGTCGTAGTCTTTCATCGATACGTATTTATGTAAAACGACTTATTCATCTTTAACACTTATTAAGTCAAAGCATCGCTCAACACTTTACTTCCAGTAATGTTTAATATTGCACTGATTAGATTTTATTTACTAAAACAAGGGCATCCATCAGCACTTGATTTTCATTCATTAATTTCTGTATACTTGAAAAAAAAAACTACTAAAAAACTCTCTTTTCGTAAGTACATTTCTTACCAAAGAAATAAATTACTTTTGGAGGAATAATTTTTACAACTTTACTTTGTAGTTAATACCTAAGGCCGTGGAAAAATCTCCATGATAAAGTGGTCGCGAATAAAGGCTTTTAAGAAGTACTACTCTAAAGAATGATTTGAAATTATTTGTTTATTTTTTACATAAAATAGAAAAAATGGGTGCATTATAAAAAAGAGCTTTATTCTCCAACCAAAACGCAAGCTTATCTTTGTGAATAAAATAAGTGTGATAATATGTGAATAATTAAGCAATTATCTTTGTGAAGATGTTTAATTTCCCTGTCTCTAACAGCTACCTGGATTTTTTTTACCCCAACATAAAAGAGTTAAGAATGTCACATATTTATAAGCTTCTGTTACTCGCATTGAGATGATAATAACAAGCCATTCGTCCAAGTTGACAGTTCATCCTGCAAATATTTTTCTTTTGGCAGATTACCGACCACCTACAAGAAGTCCTTTTCTTTTTAAATGGCCATACCCTCATTTGTCCTTCAATAGCTCTTTTTGCTGAGGTTGAAGACAGTATTATGTAACTGCGAAGGATGTTGCACGAATGTAGGCAGTCCAATTCATATGTTTACTCATTAATATTCACATAATGATATGAAAAAATTAGAAATAGTACATAGGTTGAACAATTTAATTCACAGATTTAGTGCAAGATTTTGAAATGAGAGAAATCAAAATAGGATACACGCTAGTTGTAAATAAAAATTATATGATTTGAACTTCTTACTAAATCGTAATAAATATATGCAATTAAAAAATCAAATAATTTCACATTTAGAGAGTAACTTTAACATAAATATAATACCAGCACGTAGCCAGGATTTAGTATCGGGGGAGATCAAACTGGACTGAGTACCCCCTTCCAATATTTCCCAGATTTTTTTTAACTAAAAAATATAAAAAGCAATAAATAGTTACATAAAATTTAATATTAATATTCAATAACATTAGTATTTAAAATTATATAAAATTTAATATTAAATATTCAATAATAATAGCATTAAAATTATATAAATTTTAATAGCTTATTTATATAACAGCCCCTACAAAATTTTTTATTTGAAAATGTACCTTTATTTTACTGTTAAAATGCATTATAGTTAACCCCAAAATTTCGAGGAGAAAGGGGTTTACTCGAGACCCATACTCTGGCCATCTGCTTATTACATATAAAATATCTGTTTATTACGTATAAAATTGAGTTTTCATTCGTATTTACAGCATTTGTGCAGATAAAACTAGACCAAAGAAGAAAAAAATACGTGCTTTTGGTTATTCGCTATTTTTTAATAGAAAAATGGGGAGAAAAACCGTAAAAATTTCTGAATTTAAGAAATATAAGAACTTTTATATGCTGAATTCTTAGCTATGTAACCCGCTCAGATTATAGCATCCTTCTATCCTATTATCTTCATTACCGTAATTACCCCCACTGTAATGAAACCTCCTTTTAGCTTAGGGCTAAGCTGGGTCGTTGATCCTTTCTCTAAAAGTTAGTGGTTAACCGTTACATTTTCTAGTCTAAGGGCTCATTAAATAAGGTATGTTAGCTGATGCTAAAAACATGAGATATAATAATTACAAATTCAAAACTTATTAAACTTTGATGGGTAGTTTTAGATTTTATCCATAGATTTCTTAGAAGATATTGAAGATATTTATTTATGCAGTGTTAACAATCCTTCTTTTATACCCCAATAGGTTTCTTCAAGAAGGGTTCATATGTGACCACAAAATCAAATTCTTGGAAATAAGATAACTATGGCAGATTCTATATTTCTACACAACTTCATACTCCGAATAAAACAGATAAATGAAAGTTAGTGGTTAACCGTTACAGTTTTGAGTCTAAGGGCTAATTAAATAAGGTATGTTAGCTGATATTAAAAACATAAGATATAATAATTACAAATTCAAAACTTATTAAACTTTGATGGTTAGGTTTAGATTTTATCCATAGATTTCTTAGAAGATATTGAAAATATTTATTTATGCAGTGTTAACAATCCTTCTTTTATACCCGAATAAGTTTCTTCAAGAAGGGTTCATATGTGACCACAAAATCAAATTCTTGGAAATAAGATAACTATGGCAGATTCTATAATTCTACACAACTTCATACTCCGAATAAAACAGATAAATGAAAGTTAGTGGTTAACCGTTACAGTTTTGAGTCTAAGGGCTAATTAAATAGGGTATGTTAGCTGATATTAAAAACATAAGATATAATAATTACAAATTCAAAACTTATTAAACTTTGATGGGTAGGTTTAGATTATATCCATAGATTTCTTAGAAGATATTGAAGATATTTATTTATGCAGTGTTAACAATCCTTCTTTTATACCCCAATAGGTTTCTTCAAGAAGGGTTCATATGTGACCACAAAATTAAACTCTTGGAAATAAGATAACTATAGCAGATTCTATAATTCTATACAACTTCATACTCCCTATGAAACAGATAAATGAAATTGGATAAATGATTCGCAAAAGGTTACGTAAAGGAAATATTTGAGTTAAATTATCTTGTACGGCATCAGAACATGTTCTTTGACAATTTTTGAGCTGCACAATATTGAGAAAATATTTTCAAGTTTGTTGTTAATAAATGAGAGACAAAACATGTCAAAACAAGAAGAAATTTTAAGCAATATATGAAAGGCAAGAAAAACTTACAGTTATCTCCGATAATGCATCTTCTTGCTTTCCGGGTCGGATTTCTTTCTTACCAGTACTCTTATGTCCTTTTAAAATCTCCTCATTTGTCAGTTAAATGATAGATATTTTACTAGAATTAATAAATGAATTAGATATTTTGCTACTTGTAAATTTATTACAAAATTTAAAATTTACGAGAGAGATGAGGAAAGGACTATGTACAATAGGATAGTGGTGAAGAGCGACATCCTCGTATATTTAAAGTTTTTTTCCGCTGGAACTGTCCTTTGAGATTTCCTAAGAATAGTTTTAAAAAATTTCATCAAAAACAAAATTTTGCACCAAAACCTTATGATGGCATATTTAAAAAACTAAAATTAAAATTATTATACGGAATTTAGGTATAATATTTAGAAAATGAAATCTTTTCTTTTTTCTTCTTATTTACAAATTCAATGAGAGTCTAAAGCATACTGGAGAAAGGCAGGTATTAAGGATCTCATCATAGATTAATATTTTTTACGTCTCATAGATTAGTATTTTTTAACAGTAGAATGCTCGAATGCTTTCTATATATATATATATATATATATATATATATATATATATATATATATGTGTGTGTGTGTGTGTGTGTGTGTGTGTGTGTGTAATGTAGGGAAAACAGATCGAAGAATATTGTAATGAAGGGAAAACAGATTTCTTCGATCTGTTTTCCTTCCATTATATATATATATATATATATATATATAATATATATATATATAAATATATATATATATAATATATGTAGTATGGGCTAGACTCATTCGAAAGCACAACACATTTTATTTCTGGGGAGATATATGAAATCCATACCACAGGCAAGCACTTTTACAACATCGTACACCCATACAATGTGATCCTGCACACATACGTTTTTCAAGTAGGGATTTCTCAGGTAAAAAGATTACGAACAATCCCTAAGCACAATTGATCATGTGATAAAAAATACCCACGATTGGCTAAAGTAGTACAGACAGAGGCTGAATTAAGGCTATAGCGTGTTTGGAGGGAAAAATCAGAATTACCGCGAAAACCCCTACGTACTTTATGAACAAAAGTTATTAAATTAATATTATAATATGTAAATAAGGAATTTTAATATTACACACACACACATACACACACACACACACACACACACACACACACACACACATATATATATATATATATATATATATATATATATGTATATGTGTGAGTAATACATCCTTTTTTATAGTCTAGTGTTATATCAAGGTTATTAGAAACTTATATACTAATATATGATGTATTAGAACACATATTTACTATATATTAGTCACTAAAGTCTAATAAAGTAATAAAGTACTAATTATATATGTGCGTGTCTGTGCGCATATATATAAACACACACACACACACACACACATATATATATATATATATATATATATATATATATATATATATAGAGAGAGAGAGAGAGAGATAGATAGATAGGTAGATGATTGAGATTGATTGACAGGTAGATAAGTATTACTAGATTTCATTACAGAATATACATGGCATGGAACCGAAATGACTCCAATGGGCATTCTAGTGTTAAAAAATACCCGAATTAGTGTAATAATTTTTGTAAAATAGGCTAATGTAGGTTTGAAAAAAAAGAAAGATTTTGCATTCTTAACCCTATAATAAATACCGCTTGTCGAAAACTGAAGAAATGCAGATCTATAACCAGAAAAACATTCTCTTACCAGAAATCGAGTCCGGGTCACCAGCATGAACATCGAGCATAACCGAAATATTTGTAAAGGGATAAAGGAAGAGGATAAGAATGATTAAAAAAATGGTGTGTATGGTTTAAATCTATATATAAGGACGTGATTTTATCACTGGTTCATCTATTGTTATCGAAGATGTATTATTATGCAAAATTCCAGTTCAACTTGAGATCGGAAAGTTGTTGAATAAGTCTGGTTTGGAGTGCCACGATTTACTTTTTTCTGTAAGAAGGATGACAAGCCCAGGACCTACTGCATAGAGCCATATCTGAACAAAAATTAGTGAAAATTTGATTATAAGACCTATACAAACATACAGTATAAATAAAAGCTTATAAAATTTATTGTTGATAAATTAAACAGAGAAAAACATTACAGAAATCTGAAGATGTGAATACTGTAGGAAAATATTTAGTTAATTACAAAATCCAGTTCTGATCTTGAACTGGATTTTATAATTAATTAAACATTTTCCTAAAGCATTTACTCTTCCATATTTTCACACTAATTCTATTGTTTCCCTCTTCAAATTTGGTTAGTTTAAATTGTTTGCAAATTAATACTGCCGTCACTATTAAGCTTTACACGAGCTAAAAGTAATTTTCGTAAAAAGATGTGATTCATTTTTAAAATATGAAATATAGGGAACTAGATTACTTTAGCTTTAAAATGAGCTTTATTAAAACTATGAAGAGTTTATTAAATTATAACATAAGGGAAATTATTGGAAACTAGAAAGTAAATTAGAGTACGCGACTGTTTGGACACTTAACAAGCTTCAAAACGGTTGTTTGCTCAGCTTCCCTTACTATATTTGTGCATTTTATAGTCTCTTATTAAGTTTTGAAGAAGGTTCATTTTTTAATTGTTTGCAGTTATAGTAGTTCTACGTGTTATAAAGTTATAGTCATTTATATATCAATATAGGTTTTCCTTCGATTCCAATAAAAGTATATAGTGAAATTCTAAAATTAATGTGGAATATTGGCAATAGATAAAATTTAACATTACCTAATAGGTATAAGATCGTACTGATATGTGAATGAAAATCCCTTAAGACTATCTTATTTGTGAATTAAATAAATAATATATGTATGGGTTACGTTAAAAAATACCCTTAGACGTCTTAATGTCTAGACATTCTAAGATAAGCTGGACTCCTAAGGTACTTAATTTAAGCTGATTGCTTGTAATGATGAAAGCTTATTTCAAAACTATCTGTACCAGTGTAATGAGTTTTAGTATGAATTAAGTCATGTATTTGTAGCTTTATTTTTATTAAAAACCCATGCAGATTTCACTTAGTGTCAATCTTGATAAAGAATTTCTTTTATTTTAAATTCTTGTAACAGTTTAGTTTGAAAAGCTGTTAGAGAAACCACTAGAAATTTGACATAATAAATCGCGTTGATTTCTTTAGTATGTTAAAAGTATTTTAAAACACCCCGAGATAAATATATGTCTAATGCATCTTTTACTATGAGTTAAAGCTAATTCAATTTAGGTAGGGATAGTTAACCCATATTTATTTATTGTCTTACTTGTTGATAGTCTCAAAGATTTTATATTATATTGTGACGAATATTATATAAAAACTTGGTAAAGTTATTCCTTTGGTCACTCCTTCAGTATACTGAACTGTGGGAGTGACTAAACAAAGGTATGTCTGGATTAGATGATTTATCTACAGTTATATACAACTCCAACCAAAAACTATTAAAATGTTTAGAAGATTTTAAGGGAAAGGTTTAAAAGGTTTTGACCTTTTTAGTGGAACATGTGAGTTTTAGAGACATAAAAATAAACCAGAAAATTACTGCAGAACAGATGAAAACAAAACTACAGTAACGTGTAGAACTGTTTTATGAAAAGTCAGACACGTCCGACTTGAAGCCACTGGTTCACAAGAATCTAGTTAAGAACTAGAAAATATTCCTGAGAATTGCAGCAGTAACCGTGAAGGGTTTCACAAAAGTTCAAAAAGCTCCTAGCTTGGGAACAACTGCTTCAGCAATTTCGAGAAAAAGTTAATAATCCTCGTTGAAGATATAGCCAAATAAAACCCTGCTTTGAGATGTCTCTAAGAGAAAAGTAGACTAGTTAAAAAAAATCAATATCTTGATTCTTTTCCAGTTGCACATTCTGAGCTCCTGCTATAGGGAGAGCTTAGTAAACCTCATCTATCATTTATTGATTGGTCTTTTAAATTCGTGACATTACTCATGACACAGTATATTGAGGGCGTGCCACTGTTAAATAAGGGACGAAGATTTTTTAAAACTCCTAGCCGCAGCGATAAAACACCACGGCCAATTTTTTGAAAGCTAACCACAAAAGATTCCACCCTTAAGGTTTCAATTATCCTATTTCCCGACATGGCATCACCTAGGAACACCTTCGATAGTGAGAATATGCGGCGATGCTTTGCTCTTTTGAAGCCTATTGTTAGGATCCACAGTTTAAAAGTTCACCTGTGATTGTCGCTTGAGTGGCAAACCTGGTTGGCCATAGGAAAATCTTTACAGTATCTAGAGGGATATTCACGTAAGTTACCGAGAAATATAATTATGTCAGTTATTTAAAACAGGTCGAACCGAACAACCGAAAAGACTTCACGGGCTGCATTGGAAATGCATTTTATTCAGGTGAATCGCAACATGTATATGTGTAATGGAGCCTCGATCTATCGTTTTTCAAGGATACGGAAATGAAAAATGATGAATGTAGGATATTGATGGATGCATGAAACAGATTTATAAATTTGATAAAAAGTGGGATTATGAACAAATTAATTATTTACAACTCTAATTGGAAGTATTAAGCATTTTATAAAATAAAACAAATTTAGAATGATACTTAAATTGAAAAAGTATTTTGTAATTAATACATGCCCTGTACAAGTTGATTGTCTGATTGCAAAGAACGAACGTTCTGTCACCTCTATATGTGTAAGTACTCTATCACTATCACTAGCAAAGTACGTGTGTAGGAATGATTTTAATTTTTACAAATCTTCGTATACTTTATAAAAACTCGATATTGATTCAGGCTCGTTTTATGTCTTCCTCCTGAAATTTCTCTCGATCTTGTCTCTGGTATGTGCATAGGCCTTTCGCCCTCACTCCTTGTTAGGTTGCTAACCCTCTGGTGATTTAAAAAAAGTCTCGAATGAACCAAAAAGCTTTTTGCTGTCCATACCACTATGTAACTTCCTTATTAACACAATAAAGACAGGGTTCCTAAATTGCACAAATACAGAGTTCTAAATAACAGACCCGAAAGGTTTCGATGCATGCAAACGAAAGATCTGGTAACGGTGAATACTGGAAAAATGACAGTGGTTATATAAGGAATAAATGAATCGAAAGATCAGTGTGAGAAAAACAATAATGTAGGACCAATAGCAATAGTTTAACGTTTCACTGTATATATATATATATATATATATATATATATATATATATATATATATATATATATATATATATATATATATATATATATACATATATATATATATATATATATATATATATATATATATATATATATATATATATATATATATATATATACATATATATATATATATATATATATATATATATATATATATATATATATATATATATATATATATATATATATATATATATATATATATATATATATATAGACATATATATATATATACATACATACATATATACATATATATATATATATATATATATATATACATATATATATACATATATATATACATATATATATATATATATATATATATACATATATATATATATATATACATATATATATACATATATATATATATATATATATATATACATATATATATATATATACATATATATATATATATATATATATATATATATATATATATATATATATATATATATATATATATATATATATATATATATAGATATATATATATATATATATATATATATATATATATATATATATATATATATATATATATATATATATATACATATGCATATTTATAAGAAAGTAACACCAGAACAGTTAAGTATTCATAACTATACACAAATATTTTTTACAACATTAATGAATAAAACAATAAAGTAATATTATATATATACTCTAATCAGGCCAGCCGGTCGGTAGAGAAGTTAGAGCATTAGTCTTCCACGCTGGAGAGTATTGGTTGATATACCGCGGACGGATTGAATGCTTATTTGCGCTATGTATCCCCTCATAGGGAACAAGTAGGCCACCTATGTGTGCTCTCAATAAAATGGTTAACAAAATCTACGGTGTTGTAGCGATTAATGGGAAATATAGGTAAGTACTCAGAATTAAAAAAAATAGTTACTGTAATCATTTTTGAAACATTTTATTTCTATTATAGAGACTTTCCATTCCTCCACTGGTAGCAGAATTTTACTGTCATGACGTAGCTTGGCCACTTCTGGTTTAAAATATACAAATTTTTATAGGTTATCAAAAAATTTAAGTATAAATGCTGGTCTTACTTATTTAGTACTCTGCCACCGATTTACGTTTTCAAAATTAAAATCCCTCTCGTTTATGGCACTTCCGTCCCATTATTTACACATCCTAAAAGACGTTTGCGAAACATTGTTTTATAAAATGTTATATAAATCTTTAATTTACTTATAAAATATAAAATAAGGATAAAATAAATTGATATTTGAAAAAAATATTTTTCACTGACATATATTTACACTGGAATATTTTTTCTCTTTTGACACCTCATTAAGATTATTTATTGGAGACCTGCAAATGAAACTGTAGTACAGTGATAATAATATGTGATGACGACTTCTTTTACCACTGAATCACCAATTATCATGAAAGATTGAAAGAGAAAGGCAACAACGGTTCTCAAATTTTTAAAACTTTGAATTTTTATATAAATCATAAATATTTATGAATTGAAGAATGTAATTTAACTAAAGTAATTTTTTTAATAAAAGGTAGGTGTTCACCATAGCCTGCATTCCGTTATCTTTAATATAAAATGATTAGGAGAAAAGTATTGTTAACGAAGCCTTAGCTTAACGCAGTAATTAGCATTCATAGTTTACTAATTACAGCACATACACAAAACGTTGAATCATTCTGCCAGTAGAAGACAAGTTTTCTTTATTGGGAAAATACTTTCACAAAAGCATGTAAAATTAACACATCTCAATATGGTTATTATTAATTAAATTACATGCAAATAATGAGACAGGAAATGATATGTGTGATATCTTATAGAGATGTATCTCAATTTAACTTTATTATAAAAGAACTTTTGTTATCACTAATAACTTACTAATCTTTTTGAGATTAATAAACAGTCTTCTATTGAATAGCTTTGTTAGTTTCTCTTTACATACGATTTCGAAATTCAAGAATGATTTTCCCCATTTTTCTCTTTGTTTCATCAAATAATGTTGTTAGGTTGCTGAAACCGTAATCAGCTCGTTAAGAGACAAATAACATTTGTGTTTAGCATCTTACAAATTCTTTAGATCTAAAATTCCGTTTCAGCACTTCACTCACCAAAATTTTTTGTTATTTTATTTTTCAAATAACAAAATTAGAAAAAAAAATATTCAACCTCTAAAGACATATTTTTAACAATGAAAAAACACCCAGCATAATGTTTATTTAAAATATTTAATGAGGTATATGCATAAAGAATAACCGATAAACCCATTTATTATCCAAAGAAGATGTAAAGGTTAGGTACAACGCATGAATGGAGAAATACCTTACGCTCTGTATAGCACTGATCATAATTTAAGAAAGATATCTGAAAGTGTTGATTTGAAGGTTCTAATTTATAAAATTTCTTTATGGAAATAACCATTGAGAATGCCACTAAAACATGAAATATTTATCTAATATGTTATGCATGTTTTTAGTTTAAAATAGGCCAAAAATGTATTACATAGAAATGTGACATTTACGAGAAATCCAAAACTTTTAAATATTTTCTAATTAAAATATGACAGCAATACATCATACTCTCTCTCTCTCTCTCTCTCTCACACACACACACACACACACACACACATATATATATATATATATGTCAGGATTTAAATTGTAGATTAATTTTAAAAGATTTTAATTAGGGATTATTTACTGAGAGTGACGCGGCGTGAGGAGTTAGCCACATAAATACGGCTCACGCGCAGTGATCTGAGCAGAGAGCAGTGTGCACATTCCACGGACAGAGCTGTGGCTACCCGAAGCAGCTAAGCCTGCCTTTGTTAAAAGTTGGGCGCCAATGTGAGACGCCATTGAAGATGATTGTCGAGTAGTGTGGTTTGAGATTTGAATAAAGATATGAAAATGATGTCAGAACTCTAGTGCAGTTTAGTGGAACCCGACACACACACACACACACACACACACACACACACACACACATATATATATATATATATATATATATATATATATATATATATCAGAGAGAGAGAGAAGTGTGAGAGAGGGATAAATAAAATGTTTACTTATAGCAACTTAATTTTGTATGAAGTATTACAATGTCAAAGAGTTACTTCTGATAAAATTTTCATATTAATTCATTAATGATTGAATCATTTTTGCTAAATATAATGTTGATTAATATATTGATATCTTAAATTTGAGACGTCTTTTCTAGTATTTTCTTTACATTTATTAATTACGCATATATCAAGACCAAGCATGTGTTCATTATAGAAGTGAAGTGAAGAAAGTTTTTAGGTTGGGTATAAAAGCAGTCAGTGGAGAAATCGGGCAGAGGAAAGAAAGCCAAGTACAAAGTTTGGAAAAAAAAAGTCAATAAATGCATTTTTGACTTTATTCAAGGATTACACTGTGTGTTGCTAAAATATAATTTCATAAAGTATTGATTAATATCTTAAATTATGGACTTTACCAGAAAAAATAAATATAGAATTTAGGCAACTTTCTTGTTGAATTTAAAATTATAGCCCTTCCTCCTTTTTGCATGGACTGTATTTTTAAACATGATAAGATGCCATTTGTAAAGAGGAAAATGTTGAAATAACGATTTATTTGCTAGGTAAAATTTACAGTACTTTAAAGTAAATTTTTATAATGGATATTAATATTACTCCTGATCTTAGCGGATGTACCTGTGCAAAAAGCATACACATAAGAGAGATTTGAAAAATAATAAAATGATGGTTCAAAATCAAAAATTATAAATAACAGAAGTGGCACGAAAAACTTTGGGATTGTTTCTAGAGTAGACAAATTAACCCAAAGAGAAATTTATTTTTCAAGAAAACTAAAACTGCACACACTATTTTATTAACTGCCATTTATTCATTTCATTTTGTTTGTAAAACAACAGTTATATTTAGAGGCCTTCTTTCTATTGTTGTCGCTTCCCTTTTGATGACTATCCGTTAAGCATATACAGTTGTTCTTTTTTAGTTGTAGCGTTTTTCTTAACAAGTTGTGTAATGATATGCTCATACGCTGTTTCTACTCTCTCCACGCAGTGTTTCACCTTTGGCACAGTGATTAAGCAGAAAGCCTTTTATCCCCTGTTAAAGAAGTATTTATCTCCTTACCTCCTTAATTACGATTATAAAAAATTTCATCGTCTTACCATCTCATAAATAGCCGTCCTTGATATTAGCACATTCTCTACAGAGGGTCGCAAGGTTCAATAAATGAAATTCCTTCTGTCAACCAGACCTTTTTTTTTAATGAACTCCAGGTACTATATATCATATAAATGATTCCTTACAGAGTTCTTGGTACACCCTGATGCCCAGAAGCTACGACCTTACTATGGAAAAAAAACTATTTTGATGAAAAGAAGCCTCTCAAATTCAGGTTGCTCAAGATATTGAATTGGTAACCAAGTCAAGAGTTATGAATTGGGCGAAATCTTTTACCTATCTCATGAAATTTCCAGTGCTCTTATCCAGAAGAATGTGAATTAAAAGCAGAATCCTTAAAATATTTTTGCTTCTAGGGCCTGTGCGATCACCTGAATTTTTATCATGAGTTCTAACACCTTTCTTACATTTTTTTTATTCTTAGAAATGTGGAAAATAAATGGCTGTTTTCAGTTTTGGCCGAAGGTCATGCTAAAGTTTCTCATGTAATGAACTCAATGGAATTTTACCATATTGAGGTTTGTATTCCATCTTTGGTAAACCAAGGACTTTTATTCTATGCCACTGGCAAATAAGATACAGCTGTATAGAAATAAATGGAACTTTTATCTGTCAAAGTGTGGGATAAGGTATCGAAAATGTAATTCAGAATCATATCAAGGTATTTTAGTTTTATTTTATTGCATGAAAAATTAAGTCATATTACTTGTATCTAAGAATAATGATAAGTAGAGTATATCTATTAAATAAATTTCACTATTCGAATTAACAGTCTTCATATACATTCGTTAAATATGAATTCAAAACCAAAATATAAATATTGATAAGTAAAGTGTGTCAATGCAGATGTTTATTTTGTGATTTTTTATGTTATTTAATAAAAATAAAAAAGCTTTATAAGCATATGAACCTACAAATATACTGATATACATTTTTTGGATCCCCAAAAAATATTTCCACTCTTGACCTAAAAGACATCAAAATACATTTATTCATATGATAATACTTTCTGTATATAACAGAGAATATATTATTTATGATGTAAACTTTATACATTAATGCAACTTCAGATATTAAATATCCAAGAAAATTATTTAATTTATTGAAAACTATCTTTATAGAAGACGAGTTACAATCATTCTGTACTCTGATAGGATACCTTATCAAAACTAAATAACATAGTATAACTCTTTAATGTTATTGAATTATTGGATTTATATTTACAGTTTGCTGTTATAAAAGTGTTTTCTAATCGATATTATAAACAATATACCAAATACTCCAAAAGTAAGGGAAAACTTTAAAAATTGATAATTCGACTACGACTAAGATAAAAAAAAGTATTTTGCTCCAACAGGGGGGAAATTAATTCGCATATATTTGTGACAAAAGCAAAAAATGCTTGATAGTTCTCTTGGTGAAGAAAAAGTGACGATATACATATTAAATGCTATATACATATTACATATTTATTTTATTTAATATAATATACATAATATATACATTATGATGCTATATATATATATTGGTGTAACTAACAGACGACTTACAAATTGAAAATTGCTTGACAGTTATTTTAAATGCACTCAGTATGCCTTCTGACACATAACAGTTGAGCTGTTAGATGAGGCATCACACTGTTCACAAAATAAGGCAACATTTTTCTTTTTCAGACACGTATTGCTGAAAGGCGTTCGGTTTATACCAAAGATCCTGTACTTTAACATTTGTGAACCATTTCGGTCAATGAAGAACACATCAATGGTCCTTTACTTTCCCACATATACCGTAGATGTAAATATATATCCACAATGGTTTACTGACACTTTTCTCATTCTTGACGTACAGTGAAACTAAGCGGTTTTTTTTCATTAAGAGCAACATTTATAGGCGTCACTCACAGCTTTACCACCATTATCTCTTACAGATTCTCTTTTAAATAATCTCAGCTTTTCACAATCTGATGGAAAAATACAGGCAATGCCACCCTATTTGTGAAAAGCTGTTCGATACTTCTTTTACTCATGTCTAAAAAAATTAGGCCTCATTTCCATCGGTTAAATACAAATCTCATCTTTTTTAAAATCTTTATTTTTTAGAATATTCAAATTTTAAAATTTTTCCTGACTTTTGGATCACCCAGTACTGTCCTATTCGTAATAGATAGGCAGATCAAAGCATTAAGATTCTATTATATCTATTAAATCTATTCAATATATACTTTTTTTTCAAAGCCCATGCTATATTTGTTCGATTAACAGTTTGGAGGAATTTTTAACAAGAGTACCCCACATTCAACGGCTCTTCATTATAAGGAATATTAGTATTTATTATTACTTTATTAATCAGAAACAAATCTTTTAAATTTCTGGTTTATAAACATGATTGCTTATTAATTTTGAATGTGTAAATACCCTTTTCTTCTTTATGTTTTTATCTCCTGAATTTTGGATCACCTGGTACTTTTCCACTTATAGTATATAAGCTGATCAATGCATTAAAACTTTATTAAAGGACTCGTATTCATCTATACTTGTTTAAGTATATGTTTTAGCATTTATGTAGTTATGAATATTAAATAAGTGCTATTCACTACATAATTTGTTTTCAAGGCACGTACAACATTTTTATGATCAATATTCTTAAAGAATTTTAATCAAGTATACTCCCCATTCAATAGCTCTACATTGTAATATTAGTATTTGTTATTATTATAGTATTCATAAACAATTCTTTTAAAATTCTAGTTTATAAACACAGTTGCTTACTAACTTTTAGTGTGTAGGAAACACCCTTTTTTGTATGTATATTTATCTCTTTGATCAAAACCCAGATTTGCAAATATTACCTTGAAAAATTTGCATCTATTTTCTGATTGAAATTCTATTGCTTAGGTCATTTATCATAAAACACGTCTTAACATCCTGGATTTAAAGGTATTGTGTGATGATCTCATTGTAAGCTCACGTTATTCTTAAGAACTTCCTTGTCTCTACTTTCAAAAACACCCATGTACGCTACAATATTTTATTATTATTGAAACATTGTATTTGCTAACATTAGTTATCTTGGCAGTTATGTTTTCCGCATAGCTCCACATCCGAACGTGCAATAATTCTTCTTGGGCAGCATCTTTCAAAAATTATTTTCCGCATTTATTGCAGATGCTTATTTTACTTTATACTTCCGTATTTTACTTCTTTCTAGTAATATAATATAATGTTCGTAGAAAAATTTAAATGTTATTGTGATAAATTCATAATTCTTTGGAGGAAAAATTCATATACACTCGAACTCATAAATTAAATTTGAGTTGGTTGTGCCAATTTTAGATTATCATGCATATTTATTCTTGAATATTAATGCTCTAAAACAGAGGTTCTCAAACTGGATGAAGTGGCTAGAGCATAATTAAGAAAGTTGAAAATTATAAAATTGTAAAATTATCGAAGAAGGCACGGAGATACTTAAAATTTTAGTTGTCATCCCTCTTCACTGCGCCACTGTCGAAACCAGTTAAGAATTGTCCTTATATTTATCTCGAGTAGCAATAGATTCTCTAACTCCACGGTTCTCAAACTGTGTACCGAAACACCCTGGTCGAATGATGGCCGAGTGGTAGGGCACTGCTCTTCGGAACTGGATTCGTGGATTCGAAACCCACTACTCCCATAGAGGTTTGTAGCCTTTCAAAATAAGCTTTAGGCAGTAGGTCCTAGTCTTATTAGTATTTATTTAGCAAAAAATTGACCGTAGTACTTCGATGCGATCATATGCTAGGGATGCCTCGGTGAAAAAAAGTTTGAGAACCGCAGCTCTAAAATATTTTATGTATAACAATAAAAATTATATATATATAACTGTTAAAAGATAACATTATATATGTAATTCCGCAAGGCTATACACGTACCTAGAGGCATATATATATATATATATATATATATATATATATATATATATATACATATATATACATACATAATATATATATACACACACACACACATATATATATATATATATATATATATATATATATATATATATATATATATACATATATATACATATACATACATACATATATATATATATATATACATATATATACATACATACATACATACATACATATATATATACATACATATATACACACACACACACACACACACACACACACACATATATATATATATATATATATATATATATATATATATATATATATATATATATATATATATATATATATATATATATATATATATATATATATATATATATATATATATATATGTTTCATGATTGAATAGGTGGAGAAAGGGTTAATTTTATCCAAGATAAAACAAATATAGTGTTGAAGTCTGATATTTAACACACAAACTCGGTTTTCAAAAAATATCAGTGCATTGAAATTGATTTTCTTTTTTGATTTTCATGTAAACAAGCACACTTGAGATGACGTAAATGATGGAGACTATTTTGTCATTGTTGAGACTATTAAACGCACAGTTGTCATAATGTAAATAGTTAATATTATACAGAGTTTAGCTGAAGACGCATTATTTATTTTAATATGTATCTTATTAAATCTATATTTGTCTATACAGAACTAAATTTCTCTCATTTTTCGTTTTATCGCTGTAAATTTGCTTGTAGTTTTTAGAACTTGTATTGCAATTGGTGTATTGCAACACTGAGGAGTGTTCTGAAGGTGGGTATAGAATTTTCCCACAAACCTTTTTCTCTCCCATGGACACGGTAAGAAAATTTGGTAGCTTGTGAGGTTCATTGACCTCTGTGACAGATTTCTCATTACACAGAACAAGTTGATAGACTAAGATAATACTGATATTATTTCTCTATTGTTGAAGCTTCTATTGAGCCAAGTTAGGAAATTTTAGTTATGGTTCTTTGACCTTATCAAGTAAATCCCCGTTAGTATTGTTATACAAAGATCATTCTCGAGACTTTGCGTTTGTATTACAGAAGGCAATCATATCAAATAAATAGTTAGCAGAGTAAATGTACATAAAAGTTAATGGATGCAATAAGTGCTCAGTAATAAGAACAGGAAGAAATAATACATATGTCTTTATTATCTTTATAATTTTAAATAAAATTTGCCTTAACCTCTCTTGTGGTTAGGCGTTAATTAAATTAATACACACTAAATTCTACCAAAATACACAGTAAATTCTACTAAAAAAGTCAACTTCTGATTACATATGGCTATTTAATGTCTTTGCTCAGCGTATCTTCATGTGATTAACAGATATTCATAAGTAACGTAAGTGATGGGTGTGAATTATTAGAAAATTGGCCATTTACCTGATATTTGAAGCAGCATTTGAGATATTAAGCAATTCATTTGAATCTTCAGTGGCTTCATTTGAATCTCAATGATTAAGTAGCTTAAATTCGATTATTGGAGCGTCAGGCATTTGATTACCTATATTAATATAAATTATTAATGATGCGCGTTATATGGAAATAGCAGAATTGATTTGACACTCGAAGCTTAGCTTGACTGCAGGGTATTCAATGTACAAATTATGTGAAATTAAACGAAAATCGCTCCCTGACTGAATGATTTTGAATACTATTACGAGGAGAAATCCATATGCTGATCAATTTACTTTTAACCATAGAAAATCAATGAACATGAAAAATGTTTATACTAAAATAAATATTTAATTCAATGTGGATTAAAAAAAAGTTATTAATCGTAGTAAACTACTGATTATGCGTCTCTTGCAGTAGCGAAGGTGCGGCAGATGAGTGAATATTTAGTAAAACGCCATTTAGAGTGTGTTAGCGAAATAATTTGTAAGTTTAGAAGTCAATATGCGAAAATGCATATGGAAATATTTTATGTTGAAAATAACTGTATAAAGAAAATAATTTGATTAATTTAGTTTTTTGAAATGGCAAGAAGTCATTTTTCAAGAGAAGTAATAATGCTGCTTAACCGAGTGTGGGGAATAATTAGGAGTTAAATGTATGTATAATATGTATTTCATCAATATTGTCGTGTCTATTTGTAACAAAATTTATGGGATTTTTGGCGAATAATTACGTTTATTACCACCCTTCTTACTTTAAGATTGTTCAGCTATTGGCAAAATGAAAATTATTAACAGCATCATAGGTTATTTTACAATAGGAAAAGGACGATGAGTCTATATACAATGGGATTTAAACTCCAAGAACCTTAGACAGAAGCTAAAACTTGGGGATTGAGTTCATCATAAGAGAAGAGCGAAACGGCACCTCATCAGTTTACATAAGAGATCATAAATCATGCATATCAGAAATATGTTTACGTAAATGTTCTTTGCTAAAAAGAATTTAAATGTGCACGAGATCATTTAATAATGTTCACATCATTCTAGGAATATTCACATACACATATATAATAAATATAACCTTAGAAAAAAGTAGTTTTGCTTTTTTATGTTTAAAATAAACATTTAATTGGATGATTAAAACTGAAATTATAAATCTTTCTCAAACTCTTTGTCTCAACAACACTGAAGAGAGGAGGATGACTAATTTATACTTACTACCTTGTTTTCCCCCCAAAAGCGATTACTTCTGCTCTTATTATTTCTCCGATTACACCACAGGGGGTGGATACCCACTTCATTCGTTAGGTTAAAAGTTGTCAGACCGCTACACTCAAGCCTCATACGGCTTTATACATAGTTACTTACGCCCCTTCAGACTGCCGCCTCAATTTATTATATCTACAGCCAGTAATACACGTAAAAGCTCTCTGATATCTCTGTTATCTTGTTTAATTGAAAATTTGGTAAAGACGTATTTCGAAAGTAGAGCAACCTCTGCATTAGGGGAAAGGTTAGTTTCTGAAGAGAACGTACAGAGGTAGCAAGATCACAGTTATGTATGATGAAAACTTATTAATTTCAAAATATTTCAAAACTCCCCGGTTGATTTACCGGAACTCGGAACAGATTAACAATCGAAGTAAACTGCCGCCTCCGAATTCAAGCTCTCAAATAATACTTTCTTAAAAAATGGACAATGTAGAAATTAAATTATTTGAACTCACGTTCACTTTCAAGCTTTTTCCGATTTATATATCTTTTTCATTACTATAGTAAGCCGGACTACCATAACCGAACGGTTGTAAACGCCGCTATCCAACATATTAAATCTGCTTAATAATTCTGTCCTCGTTCTAACCGATTGAGAGAACCTCAGGAAATATTCTTAGTTCTTCCCCTTGTGTCACAAAAATGTGGGCCCTCTATCCCTACAACCCACCAAGAAAGCAAATCGTGGCTCATAACGGGTGCATTGCTGAATCAGCTTATCTAGTATCCCGGAGGCAGAGCTAAATGCGGAGAAGTGGAAATGACTTTCTCCAGGGGAAAGGGAAGTTTCTGTTTCGCTTCAGCACCTTAGCAGCATCGGAAAAAAATTGTTTCACATCATTTCAATAGATTGAATAGAATAAAATTCTAGTATCAAGCAGTTTTACTTCATAAAAACAGTAGTATAATGTATGATGTTATTTAAGATGAGAGTGAACTTTTAAAAGTATTTATTCGGTCTTCAATGAATCTGCTTTAAGTTTTAATATGTCATTAATGCTATGTATGAAAATGTTAAAAACCATTTTGTAAAACATTAATTACATTGAAATTTGTTACTTATCTGTTGTTTCAAAAACACATTATCTGAATTTGCCCATTAGTTTCGCACATGTTATGGCTACTCTAATTTAAACATACTTTTTAGTCCTTATAATAAAAGTTTGTTGCCATCATAAAAAAGATTCTGTAATACTAGTCCATGCGCATCAATTTAACACGCGTTATGGCCATTTGAATGCATAAAATACCTTTTAGTCCTTTGAACAAAAGTTAGTTGTTATTGCAAGATTTCGAGGAAAATATTAAGAAAATGTAAATAATAATGAAAATATCTGTACAAACTGGCTATAATAATTCTATTAATGACAAAATCCGTAGACTACTATGTTTGAAAAATATTTTTCATCCTTTTATTTTATATGATAGAAAGTAAAAAATGATATAACATCCGAAAGGATAGGTCAATTAAAATGCACTTGGATGATATCAAATGTTCTTAATATACAAAGCATTCTGTTTTGAAAAAACATTTACAGTTATCGTTTGTATTAATTATGCATGTAATTCACTATTCAGTAAGACTGAAATATTGAAATTTAAGCCAAATTTTCCTCAACTTAAAGTCCACTGTCACCTTATTATTTAATATCTCTCTCCTTCATATCATATTTGAATTCAATAAAATTTATTTTTATTTTTTAACTTTAGACATTTTCACTTAATTTGTTCTAAATTAGTTTTAGAATAGAGCCTTTAAAGATTATTAAATCCTATTCTTATAAGTGTTTTATCATTAAAGTAACACTGGTAAGAATTTACTGTACAACCCCAATTTAGTTTAAAAAAAATTAGAGTTGATAGTATGCGTGAACCTACCATGATAATTATTTGCCATGCATCTACCATGCATGAAATATTTTATGTTTGAATAAAGTACAAATGTTAAAGTATCTCTTTTACTCTCACATTTTGCTAACAGTGTTAAAATAAGAAAAATAACACTTTCATTTCACAATATAAAGTATCGAAATACTTAATAAAAACAATACACACGAAAACATAGCTTAATAAAGTATATTCTTGTAAGCTATTTTTATACTTCAAGTTCAATGTTTTCATTTTGGTGTTGTTTTTTCTTTTTTGAAAACTGATTTTAAAAACCTCTCAGGAATAATGCAATAAAAAATATTAATAGCTTTTGTCAAATATGTCAAATTATCCCGTTCTGTACTGAATTTCTAAACAGTCTTAAAGTTATCGAGATTCCCTTGAGATTTTAACAAGGAGATAACATGTTTTACGGCTGTGTTTTATTGAATATGGATTTTTTTTACATTTCACAGTTTATTTATGTCTGTAGGCCACTGGAATACAAAATATTTACCCCATCCCAATACTAAACAACTCAATGTATCCCCTCCTGAAGGGAATGCCAATTCGATTTTTATGAAATGCATGAGCGCTCAAGCTGAGGATTTTAGCTGCACATAAAGCTGCCAGGCTCATCATAGCGAGCCGGCTTCTCATCCGGACTCATCCCAGTGACTGCGTGCGCGAGAGAGACGTCACGAGAACTAAAAAATAAAATGTAGAAGCGCTATTTATGCTTGGAAAGAGATAATGTCAGGTATAAAATAGAAGCTCTGTAAAGGGAATGTTCAACCCATAGTACGGATTTCTATTAATGAGAAATGTACGATCAATATTTACGAAATGAATATAATATTTCATAAATAATAGATTAAATAGTGTCGATACAAATACTATTTTCTTTTATTCAGTTTTTTATTCAGTATTTTGTAACTATACTGGTATTTACAGGATGTTTTAGTATAATTACCCTATAAAAAATCACAACGATTTATCTAAACGGCAATAGAAGTTTATACAAACATAACTTTGATTTTCGTCAAGTTCCGACACCATGTTTTTAATCAGTTTAACATACTGTACTCGTGGGTTCAAATCCCACTATGGCATGGATGTTCGTAGCCGTTCGGAATCGGCTTTAAGCAGTAGAACCCGCTCTCATTAGCCCTCGTGTGCAAAACAGTAGACCGTAGAGCTCCAAACCAAACCAAACCAAACATACTGTACAGAGTGCAGAGTACTTCTACTCGTCGATAGACAAAAAGTCTATCGACGAGTAGAAGTAGACATATATGGTGGCTGAGAAGTGAAACATCTTCATATACTCAGAATTTTGATTGAAGACCTTTACAAAATGCACTTTGTACCATTAATATTTTTATATATCTAGCGTTAAATATTACTTTTTTCGTAAACCCTTAAAACTGTTGATGATTCCAATATGCGTTAACTATTTTTTTTATCACAAAAGCCCATGGATTTCTGAAGAAATACGTCATTATTTTTTGGTATCAGAGTCCGATGGTTCCAATCATAGCACTAGCATTGATGGTTATACCCATTAATAAAAACCTCTAAACGTGTTATCAACTATTGGAAGATTTAAGGGTCTGGTTTAATTAGATTAGTCTAATTTGGCAAAAAATTTACCATTTGCTTTTAACGCACCAAGCTCAATCAGAAACATTAACCAGTAGTTTGCTTCATGAAGTACTAAGCAATCAACAGATAGATTATGCCTGTTGCCTCCAAAGTTTACTATTACCCTAAAAGTGTTCTATTGACTTTTGATTCAAGCTTGTTTTTTCTGACGCTGAAACGAGTCTTTGTATACGTTGTCAGAAATAATACAAGTAGACAATTACAAATATCATGACCAGTGGTCTCGTGGATTTGCAAAAATGCTGTAAATTTTTATTTATAACATTTTAATACTTACTTAGCTAAAGCTCCTAGTTCAGTCAACTACTTAGATTGCACGTAGCCTAGAGAATAATGTACCGAGATGCGACAATTTCTAGCAGTACCACATATGTGTTTCCAACTATAATGTCTATAAATTGAATTTTAAGTTAGATTAATGTAGAATTTGTAAATAA
>CM063502.1:125880211-125905211 GCA_032207245.1 Pardosa pseudoannulata | reverse complement strand
ATATATATATATATATATATATATATATGTATATATATATATATATATATATATATATATATATATATATATATATATATATATATATATATATATATATATATATATATATATATATATATATATATATATATATATATATATATATATATATATATATATATATATATATATATATATAGAGAGAGAGAGAGAGAGAGAGAGAGAGAGAGAGAGAGAGAGAGAGAGAGAGAGATTTGAATAGATAGATAATCCTAGTGCCTCCCCTAAGCTACGCTACTACCTGCTTTCGAATTTCAAATTAGGTTTTAGTCTATTCATATAAAAATTAATATAAAATTTATATAAAAATTCAAGCGGTATTTTACAGGCATATAGCAAGTGATTGAAAGACAACAATTTATTGAATTTTTTTTTCAATCTTGAAGCTCAGAAATTTTCTTTTCAGATAAATGTATTTGAAAGTTTTTGAGGCACATTGCTGATTTTAAAGAAATTTTTAAATGTATTCCTTTTTTGGTAAAAAAAAAAAATGAGAATTCATATTAAAATTAAAAAAAAAGTGTCCTCAATTATGTTTTGAAATTTTTATGAATTACAGATTGAAGTTTCCCCATATTTAATTTTTAAGAACTATCAAAGATATTCATTACTTTTTTTTTGCAGTTTTTTAACCCTAAAATTATCTGGAGATATTATTTGATACTGAAAATTTTCAGCAGATAAAATTAGCGTCAGCGGCATGTGCCAGTCATCATTCAGTAAAAAAATACTACAGTTTAATTTTTTATTGTTTTTTAAATACTTAGATTTATAAACGGACAAAATTACTCTCCTGCCTTATGATTGGAAGCTTAGAATGGCATCTTTAACCTCAGTGTTTCAAAATATCGTTAATTATTTCCTGCTTTCCTGTTTAGTACACGTATAAAACGTCATTAAATGTGATTTCCTTTCATGCTTTTAAATTTTTGAATGAAAGAGAAGATGATTTTTAGCTGATTTCAAAACTGAATAATTTCCAAATGGTTTGACGGTTATTTTTTTTTTACGAGAGAAGTTCGTGCCAGATTGAAAATGCGTGTCAGTCACTTGTTAGTAAAATCCTATGCATCAGAAACAATGTAAATCCTTTTTAGAAACTGTTAAACGTATGAATGAGTAAGGTTACTCTTCTACTCTATGAATAAAAGCCTAGGTTGGTATCTCTAACAAGAATGTTTATAAATATCTCCTGCTTACTTACTACCCGAAGAAAACGTAAATAAAAGCTGAAATTTTTTTCCGTGCATGTCTGAAAGAGTGAAGATAAATTTTAACTGATTCCGAAATCGACTCATTTACAATTGGTTTGACCGTGATATTTTTGTTAAGTGAAGCAACATATCAGATGTCAGAAATTTTATATCAGTCAAAAATTATCTATGCTTCAAAAAACTTTAAATTCTTTTAAAAATACTTAAATGTATGAATGGGCAAAGTTACTCTCATACCCTATGAATGAAAGCCTAAGATAGCATCTCTAGCGTGAATGTTTCTAATCGTAACTTCCGTATTGTCCGTATGGAACGTAAATAAAAGCCGATTTTTCTTTCCGTGCATTTAAAATTTGTCCGAAAGAGTGAAGATGATTTTTAGCTGATTTTGAAATTGAGTGATTTGATTTCCAATTGGTTTGCGATGATTTACTTTTAACAGAGGGGCACGTGCCAGATCGAAAGTGTGCGTCAGTCATTTCAGTGACGTCGCCAAACCAATAAGTTGAACGGCCAATGTGACCTTTTCCTCGATTATTTCTCTTTTATATACTCCAAACGTTATTTACTTTAGCTTCGGCTGCTTCATCTAGCTCTATGTTTCAAGGACGCATCAGGGAATAGGCTACTATTCTGAGGTTTTTCGTATTTTATTATTATCATCTTTTATTATTATTTTTTTAATTCCGTTTAGCAATCGAGGGCTTATCGGTAGTCCGTACTCATCGACGGTTAGTTGAAGGCTAGAGACAGAAAGTAAGAGATGAAAACACTCGAGGTTTAATGTGGAGCGAAAATTTAAGCAACTTAACGTAACATGGACCAAAGCTTCTTTTACTACCCAGATCTCGCCCATTATACAGGTATGGAATTATTATTTTACTCTAGTATATTCGCTAATACTCTTCTATGGATAAGGCATATTTTGCTTCTACCACGATAATTTAAATATAAAATTAAAATTTAATAGAGAAATAAATATATATTATATTTTTGGGACATAATCCAAGACATTATTTATAACCAAAAATATATTTGCTGCTTATTCTACATTTACAT
The DNA here is from genome assembly GCA_032207245.1 of Pardosa pseudoannulata. Classification (NCBI taxonomy): domain Eukaryota; kingdom Metazoa; phylum Arthropoda; class Arachnida; order Araneae; family Lycosidae; genus Pardosa; species Pardosa pseudoannulata. Next base: position 125,902,896 of record CM063502.1, on the reverse strand, counting down.
TAGAAGTAAGTAGAATATTACAACAGTGTTTATGTTCGAGCCCTACTGCAAGCATGGCCGTCGGAATCGATGTGAAGAATAGGTCTTGATCTATTTAACCAACGAGAAGAAAAATATTGATCATAGTGGTCTCAACAAATCATTTTCTAGACGTGACCTGAAAGCTGTTACTTTACATATGGCGTATTATTTAGAGACTTTAACATACCTGTAATTGAAGCATAATTTTTCAGCTCTTTAAAATTGAAGAAGATTCTAAAAGATTAACCTAAATATTTCGTTTTCTTTTTTATTTATTACTGTAATAAATATATATTCTATTTTACTCTATATATAGCGTATTAGAGACTTTAACATACCTGTAATTAAAGCATAATTTTTCAGCTCTTTAAAATTGAAGAAGATTCTAAAAGATTAACCTAAATATTTCGTTTTCTTTTTCATTTATTACTGTAATAAAGATACATTCTCTTTTACTCTACATATGGCGTATTATTTAGAGAATTTAACATACCTGTAATTAAAGCATAATTTTTCAGCTCTTTAAAATTGAAGAAGATTCTAAAAGATTAACCTAAATATTTCGTTTTTTTTCATTTATTACTGTAATAAAGATACATTCTCTTTTTTATTCAAGATCTTTCACTTTAAATTGAGTAGGTTACAACACCGCCTTATTTTTAATGCTAAATATAGAAATTAAAATAGTTTAAAAAATAATCTGTTTATGTATATTTAGCGATACTGAAAATAAAATATTATGCGATATCTAGGAAAAGATCTTGAAATAGTTAAAGTGAAAGGTGATATTTTGGAACTTAGGTTACACTTAAATTATTTTCATCTACTGGATACAAAACATTTCTTAAGAACCAATTTAATAATTATTATTAAGAGTTACTTGTATGAATCTTGAAACATAACATTTATTTAATTATATTTAGGTTTTGATTGTTAGTTTTATTTCCTCAGAATCCAAATATTTTGCTTCATAGAAAGACAACAAACTGTTTAAATCAAATGTTTACAAATGATAACTTTTATTGTAGTTCTTACTAAAAGTTTGTAAAAAAATTGTAGGTTTTTTACCAATTTGAAATTTTCCCTTACTTCTAAAATTTGGACTGCTGTAACTCTCAGACATAAAATTACCGCACTTCTGTTTTATCATATGCGTTTAAAAAATTTGGAAAATGACTTTATATTTCGATGAGAGCTGAATTCTCATCTGTATAGAGGTAAGGTAAAATAAAGTTTAGAAACGTATTTATTTTGAAATACTGTGCATATCTAGGTCTATATGTCAAGGAAATGCCTTTATGTGCAATTTAATACTTGGATAAATTTTGTATACTTTCGCTCTTTTTCATAAATATTACAATCTAAATGCTTTTCAAACGATATATGCACATATACGAAGAATTATGTTGCAGGAAACTAAATATACTATACAAAGAACAAGAAAATGAATAAATAAAATAAAAGAAAATTGAACAGAACTGTTAAGCGAGTATAATCGGAATGAAAAATAAATCATAATAGAATGATAGAAGTTTTGATAAATTTATACTTTATATAAAAGAAAAAATATCCTTCTAAATTAAGTCTAATAAATTAAATTATTAAAAAGACGTAAAATAAATACTCAGTTATGAGTAAAAATATCTTGGAATAATTTAAAATCAGTTAGAAGTACTTCATAGCCCAGAATATAACTCTATTTCATCGCCCAATTATCTTTTCAACGATGTAAAAATTTATAACTTAGTTAAAAATGATTTATTATCATAAATTCTTTTCATATTTATTTATGAACTGACATGTCATTTTATATTAGAGGTTTGTTAAGATATGATTCAGAACGAAGTATTTAAATTCATAATTAGAAAAAAATGAATCATGTTTTGCAGATTTTGAAATACATGACCTAAAATTGCATGAACTATTAATAAACTGGAGTCTAGGTTTAAAAAATATGCAAGGATAAATAAAAAAGGTTAAATAAATGGTGACATTTAAATATAGTGAATGAAAACATCCGTGAGAATATTTAAAAATTTTAAACCTGTATTTAAGAATTAATATCTTTAGAGATGATACCCTTGTTATACTTATTTTAAGCATAAAATAATTGTTTCCATTAAATAAATAGTAGAATACTGTTTAGTTGTTTTTCTTTACTAAACACATTAAAGAATTAACAGTGAAGCCTTTTGTTTTTGTTAAAAACTGAAACATTTAAGTGAAAGGGATATTGGATAAATCCCTGAAAAATGGTTACCTAGTAAAACATTATTTTATTAATATACTTTGCTATGTATTATTATGTTTCTTTTTGCAAAATTATTTTGAAAACTTTTATTTTCCCTTTATTACACACTTCCCACGTAGAAATAGTTTTCCTACGGAGCAGACGATTTACATTTACAATTTTTCCCCGGAGAAATTTGTTTTGATTCGAAATCTGCTTTTGAAATGGACGAGGTAAAAGTTTATTAAAATCTTAAAGGATTTAAGAATAATAGACAAGAACTTCAGAAATAAATTCCATTCCTCGTAATAGATATCTTTTAAAAGCACTTAATGCTATGATTTATCACTTGTGCAGATTTTTAACAGCCGTCAGCTAAACGGAGACATCATTACGTCATACTCCATAGTTTTACAGCTCTATTACGAGTTATCAGGATGCAATGGTTAAGTATCGTTTTACCAAAACCGTTCATCAAAATTACCGAGAGATATAAAATTAACAATTTGCAGCTGCTTTCAGACGCAGTCTCAATTACCTTCATAAATTTCTGTACGTATTTATCGATATTCATTGTCAGAGGATAAGTATTCCAAGTCAAAACTTAAAACACCTCGTTATTTATCATAAAATTGTGTTGTTGTCAGGACACTATTAGTTTCAGTGGATAAGCGTATAGTTACTTAAAAATATTTTTGTTAATGAGTTTTATTAAGTACTTTTTTTACTATGTTTTTTTCAAATCTTTAAGCAAATTTTCTAGTATCATTCTCATTGAAATCTAAACTGAACTGAGAAAGTTGTTGATATGATCATACATTTAATATTTTATTTTTATTTTTAAGCATTCTTAATATTCTCTTGACAGAGTTGTCAAATTTGAATGTTAATCTCACCTGACTGTAATATAATATCCTTTTTCTGAGCTTCATGAATATTCAATATCTCAATGAATATTCATAAAGTTTGTGCATCTGTAAAAAAGTTTACTAAAAGATGTTGCCAAAATACACAGTGTCCTTTAAATTGATAGAGACACCTTGAATACAATTATTATTTTAAATTATTCATAAGAACTGTTAAAATATTGTAATTAACATTTCACTAACGTTTTGGGGTGGATTTATTAGATTTTACGAAACTTGTTTTTAATAATGTTCAAAGTGATGAGCAAACTTTTTTAAAAATAAGCCTTAAGACATAAAAAGTTAGCGGGGCAAAATTATTTATTATAAAAATCAATAGACTAAAAGCAATAATTTTGATTTGAAAATTAAAAAAATAATTAATTAAAAAATTTAAAAAAATTAATTTGATTTGAATTTTAGTTTGGATTTGAAAATTGTTATGCTAATATCATGAATGACAATGCAATTTTAAAAGTTCTGTCATCTTTCAAATTGACAGTATGTTCCCGCTTTCCGCATTTGCCTGAAGGCTGACGTGCCGAGTAATTAGGTCGCTGATCTTCGGAACCGGAGTTCGTCTGTTCGAATGCCACTGCGGCATGGATGTTCGTAGCCGTCCGGAATCGGCTTCAAGCAGTAGGTCCCGGTCTCCTTACCCCTCGTGTTTTAAAAAAAAGTAGACCGTGGCGCCCCAAACCAAACCAAATCAAACCTGAAGGCTGACGTTATATGAAGTGTATGAACTCATCTTTTGTACTTTACATATACATTCTAAATCAGTAAATTTAATATTATCTTTCAAAATATTTAAAGTTTCATTTTCCTTAAAGTTTAAATATGAATATATGATAAATAAGTATATTTTTCCAATTTTATATATGCAACATGCTCCTCTTTACTTCCTTGTATAAAGTAAAAGAAAGTATTGCAATCACGACAATTATTAGTGTTCATATAAATTATGCTTGATTGAATTTTGACAATTTTCAATGTTACGTCTGTACGTACGTACAAGGAAAATTTAATTTTGAAACATTAAATATCCATTTTGACCATTCCTGAACGAGTTTTGACTATCATTCTTTTGACGTCTGCACGTACGTATGTATATCGCATAACTCAAAAACTATTAGAAATAGAAGGTGGAAAATTTTTACATAGGACTGTTGTTACGTAGGAGTTGTTGTTCTCCTTCTTTGGTTGCATTCTGAACTCTATAGAAGGAAAATCCAATATAACGAGTACAAGTTGTGGTACAACGAGTGATGTTGTGGGTCTTAGATGAAAAATTATTTAGAAGTTCGAAATCTTGTTTTTAAGACTATGATACTATCTATTCGCGCTCCCCAATTTTGATTGCAGTCTAAACTCTATAAAATGAAAAAAGTTGAGTATAACGTATATTAAGTCTGTGAGGCACAACAATAAAATTATTAGCTGTATTTTGGATTTAAGACTAAAATAACATTCAGAATTGTGTTTATGGATAGTTTTAAACCATTTTTAATAAAATTTCTTAAGTTTTGTTTGAGTTTGTAAATAAATAAATAAATAAAGCATTTTATTTTCTAAGAAAATATTTTTATATGACTGTAACTGAAAATTTCTTATCTCACGTTTCAAGATCTATGACAGTCCAGTTAGAACCTTAATATATCTACATCTGGACCATGCTACATCTGGACCGCGGGCCTATTCCCGATCTAAACGGAAGAAAACAATTATCCTTTTTTTCTACAGAGAGATGTGCTGATTATTTTTTCATACTTTGTGACATCTTTTAATTTCTCAAAATTTTATATCTTCAAACAAATATTAAATATGGAGCGTCATTTATAATTTATAATTAAATGTTTTTATTGCGATATGGTAATTTTCCTTCCCTTTACTTCAGAAATTTTATAAGCCGTAAAATTTTAATGCAGCCCCGCAGTATTTTGTTATTTAAATTTCATTAATTTCTTTTTCATCTTTAAAAGAATTTTTTTTTTCGCATTCTTTCCTTTCTTTTTGAATAAGTATAGAAATCGTATGAATTTACAGGCTTAGATCAAGTCTTATGTATTTCAAGTAAGCTTTGAAACGTTGGACTAAAATGTAATTTATTTAGTGTTTCTGGTGCTTAATTAATATATAAAGCTTGGTTTTGAAAGTTAAATTGAGTGATAATCTTTTTATCAGATTCTACTATTTGTCGACATCGCCCAAAGAGGAAAATATATCATGAAACAATTTCATTGTCAAGCGCACAATCATCCTTTTGCAACACCAGTTGACGATTTGAGAACATTTCGTAAGATGATGTAATATAATGACTTCCATCTGTTCACAAGATTTAAAATTATGAAGCTGCTTTCTTAAACATTTTATCAATTGTTTGTTATGACGGCGATTTCGCCACAAGTTAAAGAAGTTCGCATCACTTAGATCGCCTAAAGATATAATTTTAACGAACTAGGGTGTTTTGCATAATTTGTGTGATAGACTGTGCCACATGATATGTGTTATATTTTTTAACATATCTATACCAGTTAAATTAGTGATACTTTGATAAAATAATTATTTTGCAGAAACAGTACTGACGTCTGAACTATTCTAATATTTATTAAATTGGATGAATCACTGTAATCAGCCTGCAGTTGTAGTCATTAAAAATGAAGTCATGTCTGCTGTCGGGAAATTGATACTCAGTAAAAGTGAGAACTTACACATTTCCATATTTCCTCCTATTTTCCCATTCAGTACGTGGTGTTATTATCCTGTTGAAGTGAAGGCCATTTGGTTCATTAGACGGTTCATATGCCCCGTAGGTTGATTCTTACATAAGAATAAGAAAGATAACACAAACAACAGTGTGTTCTTGGCCTTAAGCATATCCCGTTTATGCGATAAAGTCTTCTATCTTTTTCAATTTCGTGCTTTGCTATTCAGAATATGACAGGATATGACTCGTAATTCTGATCTCAAGGTCTGCTTGTTTAGCTGAGATCTCCTGGTATGGGAACGTTTATTTTATATTATGCCTTTTGACTGAGTGGATTATGATTAATTTTGTATGGTTTCTTTGAAACAATATTGAATAATTATTTGAGGGAGGGACGTTTAGGAAATATTTTTTGCTTATATAGGTTGCAGATTATTAACAGTATTCATTTGATTCATTCTGCTGATACTGTAACAGCCAATTATAATTTATGAGATAACAAGAGTAGTATAGTGAGATATACTATTATTTTTTAGATTTTATTTTGTTTGATTTAAAATATATACCTATGCGGACGGACATATATTTCTGTATGTGTGTGTGAGTCTGTAAGCAACTAAAATGGTTTTAATCTAAATTACATAATAAACAACTTATTTTTAATTAAAATCACATAGAAGAAGCTAATTTAAAAATTATATTAAGCACCCAGCAGGGCATTGATGATGCTATTGTATTTATAACACTTAACTTTTTTTCCGGTTACATTTTTCAATCATGAGAATTCTTCATTTTACATGAAAACTATGCCAAGGCAGTTCCATATCCAGACACTTTAAGTCCTTCTTTTCAAAGACTAATCCCATTAAATGCTGTGATAATTTAATATATTGAAGCTTAAATAGTTGCAAGTTCTATCCGTGATAGTTAAAAAGAGATACATGGATTTCATATTTATAAAAGGAAGGGTTCTCTACCAATGCTTTCAAAATTCCGTGGCATTCATTAGATGTATCACATATTATATTACATAAAGCGATATACCTGTTTTTATTAATTATCTCCATAAAGTAATTGTTTTCACTTTCTTGAGTTGCATCTGGAACTGATTTACAGGATAATAGTGATGTATGTGTGTTTACATAATTTAGTTATACGTGTTTAAGGGATACAGCTACTGCAAAATCTGATTTATTGATACTGATGTATCAGGCGTAATCATCAACTATATTTAATTTCAGAGCAGATCTTGTGTAGTTAAAATTTGGATTTGTAAAACACCCTATTTGTCATCTAGAATATTTTCCATCTAAGTATTCACCAATTTTACAATAACACCTCTGTGTAGTAATATCGGATATTTAAGATATAAATATTAACATAAAACGTGGCTTATTTATATTTCGTCCTTATTTGATGACCGCGATTCGAACGACAATTATTTCATATACGTTCCATAAGGAATTTGTTCCAAAATAAGTATTATTTCCCATACGTTTAAATTATATAACTTTGTTTTAATATGTGCCCTTTTGTTTGGCGCAACATATCCAAACTTGGATCTTGCGCCAATAAAACCAAACCAACCAAACCAAACCAAACCAAACTTTACATCCTACTTTGAAGAGCTTTTAGGCGAAACTCGTCACCCCAAACTGTTTGAATTTCTCTTTCGCATTAATGTTTTAAACCTCATTTAAATTTTTTAATTGTTTTAATATGTGTCTTTACCTCGTTTTTGCTGTATTTTTTCTTAAATTTTTTAGGAATGATTTCTTTTACTTGTAAATTATATATCTTTGTTTTATTATATATCTTTGTATGTGCTCTTATGTTTGGCGCAGCATATCCTAACTTGGATCATGCGCCAGTAAATTCAAACCAACCAACCGAAAAAAGTACTATAAAAATTTAAACTGTGAATAAAAATTTTCAATAAATACTTTATAGAAGCTTGTCATCGAGCAGAAAAAAAATATCGGAGGTGACGTTGTTTAATTAGGAAGACTCTATAGTTCGAACCTTTAAAGAAGCGCTATATAAGAAAATGTTTTGCTAAATATGGCGATTAAGTTCCTGTAAGTCTTAAATGTATGAGGATTAACTTACAAGGTTTGAAATTTAAGTCTGTCTGCAGCATTATACCAAGTCCTTTAAGTCAACAATTTTATCCAAAAACGAAACAATAAAAATGAAACAAGAGCATGTTATGAAAAGTTTTTAAACTGAAAAGCTAGTTTTTTTCGGCCCACAAATCCTTAATCCCAGTCAATTGAATACGTTTAATCTGTTTCAATGATGTATATTTTTCTTTCTTTGTGTCCGTTTCTTGAATTATAAAGACATTTGAACTTTACCGAGTATTAATTCCCCAAAACTAAAATACCGTCAAATCGATTTTGCATGTTTCCCGATTCTATGCTTCTACTTTTCTACCTCATTATCATTTTACGGAGCGCTACGAAATCTCTGTCGCTTTTCCCTTAATTTATCTGTCAAAACATGGTACTGGTTTCTTATCACTTTCTCACGTCTTTGCAACTATCTTAAGTATGTCGAAAGGAGTGAAAAACACGGCAAAAATATCAAATGAAACGTGTGTGTTAGGCCATTGATCCCCAATCGATAGAGAGAAGGCAGCACCTCGTTCTCAAGGACAACACACACCTCCCTCTCTCCTCTGGATTCCCCCATTGCTCTATATTTGGATCGTGCCCTTTGTAAATTTTGCTGGGCGAAAACGATTCTGTAAAATAGTCGCCTTCGCTTGTACACGTGGGAGACATTTCCGCGGTTCGGATAGCGCGACTGGCAGTGCTCTAGAACAGGCCGGGCAAACCAAGAAACTTGGCGGACTAAATTACACACACACATATACATATGTATATATATGTGTATGTGTATGTGTTAATGATAATAACAATATAATTTTTAGGCAACTTTTAAGTTGGGACGAATATGAGTGACGTAACGAAATCGTGTAACATAATTTTTCCGATTACCTTCTTAGTATTATTTAAATTTAGTATGAGATAAACAGTAAAAAGCCTTCTTTTGTGTACAGAGTATAGAAAAAAGAAAACTGACGGATTCAAGGGGTCTTGCCCATCGCCGAGACGCGCAACATCGAGTATATATATATATAAACACACACGTGTACATACGAGGGTTAGGGCAACAGTCATGGCCACTATTTTTTTTTCTTGAAGGTACCAGTTCAGTTAGAAAATGTGACACGTACATGCGATAGGGCAAGGTATTAACTACACTTGTGGACAATGAATAGCACTGAATTATAGTAACACACTAATTTATTACGGTAGTATACAGGGCAATATGGCCTTCACGGTACAAAAGAATGACAACCTAGTACACATAAAGTGATCCTAAAAGTAGCCTACCCACCGTGCTACTGTACGGTATGGTAAGGCATTATTCCCAAGGGCTTCCACTAATTCACTGTGACATTCCATCGCATTTCTCCCTCGGAGAACGGCTATTTTGATGTAAGCGCGCTGCTCAACACGGGTTACTTCCATTTTGCACGACACTCATCAACTGACTGATTTCATAGCCCCCGCTGCTCTACTACCAGCTACACAGAGCCATCTGTTGTTCTGCATACACACTATGCCTGCAGAACTTTCATATACGTTTGTGATCCGTTCACATATCTACAAGAAAAAAATAGTTGTCATAACTTATGCCATAACCGTCGTAAATATATATATATATATAATATATATATATATAATATATATATGTATATATATATAATATATATATGTATATATATATATATATATATATATATATATATATATATATATATATATATATATATATATATATGTATATATATATATATATATATATATATATATATATATATATATTTATTTATTTATTTGAAATTAAGTAAAATATGACAGTACTGACTTTAAGACTTTGTTGAGTTAGTTGAGAAAACGATTTTGAGGTAGTTTATTAATTTTCAGGTTAAGTTAGACGGCCCCGAAACAAGTTCGGTAGATGTTTGCTACAGTTTTGCTGCTACCGTCCGTGGCTGAATTTGTGTCGTCTCTTTTTCGCTCTTATACACATACTATTTATAAGAAGTTCACTTATATGAAATATTCAGTTATACGAAGTGCTTCTCGTTCACCGGCGAAACTTGCAGGTAGAGGGGGGAAAGAGTTGGGCGTTGCTCGCTGGTACCGGAGTTCGTCGGTTGAATCGCACTGCTGGCATGGATGTTCGTAGAAGTTTGGAGTCAGTTCTAAGCAGTAGGTCCCGCCCTCATTAGCAAAAAGTTCACCGTAGCGCTCCAAAGCATACCATAAACGATCAAATCAAAGCATTCAGAATTCCCGCAAGCTTACGCTAGGAATGCCGTGGAGAAAAAAGTTTGAGAACCTCTACTTTATTTTTTTCTATAAGAATAATAGTTATGTATATATTATTGTTAAAATATAGGATTATGTATGAAACCCAAACAAATCCCGGCGAGACTTCTATAAGGCCAATTTAATAAGCTAATTACTTATACGAATATTCATTCATTAAAAGCATTCATTTAAATGGACGACTGTTGGACTCTTCACGTAAATTTTATCAAGTTATACGAAGAGAGCAATATTTTTTCTCGAAGAAACATTTTTGTTTTTCTTCTTTTTTCTTACAGAATTTTTGTTTGTTTTGTACTTCAAAAAGTAGAAAGAGTTCTTAATTCATGTGTTCTATTTATTTTAATATTTAACATTAGTTTATCAAGAATAATTATCCAGTGTTTTATAAAGGTGTTCATTGTATGTATATATAAATGTTTAATTAATACAGAAACTTAATATTGAAGAAAAAAAAAATCAGTTTTGTAGTTGTAGTTTGCAGGTATATTATATTATAAATATTATTTTCTCCTGAAAATATTGTTATTTATTTAAAAAGAGAGTGAGTGAGTGAGTGAGAGAGAGAGAGAGAGAGAGAGAGAGAGAGAGAGCTGTAATGTTTTTAATTTTCATAAGCAGAAAAGACTACTATTCACATATACGAAGAATTATTCCTCTCCCTGGTCTTCGTGTGATTGAATAACCTTTGTATGTATGTAAATAATGGGGTCAAAATTAAGATATAAATTGTTATAATAGTTTTTTATTGCTCTCTATATGGAACGTGCCGTTTGTAAATTTTACTGGGCGTAAACATTTCTGTAAAATAGTTGCATTCGCTACTGTAAAAGAATTACATTTTCGAGGTTTCGACAGCTCGTCGAAAACTCTTATTTACAACGCGCGTCCATTGTACACACGCATAAATTGCGGTCAAAGTTCAAAACATACATTGTTATAATAGTTTTTTATTGCTCTCTATATGGAACGTGTCGTTTGTAAATTTTACTGGGCATAAACGTTTCTGTAAAATAGTTGCATTAGCTACTGTAAAAGAATTACATTTTCGAGGTTTCGACAGCTAGTCGAAAACTCTTATTTACAACGCGCGTCCATTGTACACACGCATAAATTGCGGTCAAAGTTCAAAACATACATTGTTATAATAGTTTTTTATTGCTCTCTATATGGAACGTGCCGTTTGTAAATTTTACTGGGCGTAAACATTTCTGTAAAATAGTTGCATTCGCTACTGTAAAAGAATTACATTTTCGAGGTTTCGACAGCTCGTCGAAAACTCTTATTTACAACGCGCGTCCATTGTACACATGCATAAATTGCGGTCAAAGTTCAAAACATACATTGTTATAATATTTCTTTTTATTTGCTCTCGATATAGAACGTGTCAATTGTAAATTTTGCTGAGAATCAACGTTTCAATATTTGCGCAAAATATTTGCGTTCACATTTGTAAAATAAATGTATTTTTGAGGTTCTGACAGAGCACAGATAAACTGTGATGTACAACGTGCGTCCGATCCGACGGAGATAGTTTCATCACTGGAGTTTGTGTTGTTAAATAATCCATGGGCCCTCCAGTTTTCAATTACTGCACTTTCTTGAAACAAAACAAAATTAACAAGATAGAGAAACATAATTAATATGCAGATGCTTCTATTAAGTGTAGGAAAATCTTAAATAAAGGTGCATTTTTAAGTACAACTCTTATCACCTTCTCGACAGAATTGCTATATTTTATACAGATATTTAATTTTTATGTACACTGATATAAAGTTTTAAGGTACGAGTGATATTTCATAACTAATTTGTTTTGTTTTTAATCAATGTGCTTAAACATTAGCATGATATTAGTAATGTATGTTTGTAAATGTGAAAAAATATTGATTAATTTAAAAATTATTAATTCTTAATTACTTAAAACGTAACTTAACTAAAACGTTCCATGCACATCCCTATTAAGCATAATGTATCCATATTTGAATATGGATACATTATATAAATAATCCATATTTTCATATACAAAATGTCTATAGATTATTACTTTTTCTATACTTAAAGAATTATATCATATACATAATTTTTTAAGTACAAATTTTGAATTTCAAAACATTAATTTGAAATAACTTTTTTATATTTGGGTTAAGATATATGTAATTAATAAATTTTAGAGGGAAAGGAAGTTAGAAATTCATTAGGAAATATCCATAAAACAGAAAAATGTTTAGAGTTACTATTAGTAATATTTATAGTGTATTTTGTAATAGTAATTATAGTTTTTACAGGAAGTAGAATATAATAAAATATTTTTGCTTCTCATATTTTGTTAAATTTCACATTTCCCGATTCAGTAATTTAGATTTATTAGAACTTTCGAAGAGCTGAAATATGTCCTTAATATTTATTTGTTTTGTTCCAGTTTGTTGAAAGAACAATTCGATGGAAGGGTATCAAATACACTGGGATTTTATAAAAAAATCTTTGATTAGAAAACTTTTCATAATTTGAACACTATTTAGTTGTGATAATGATCTAGTTTCGATGTTAGAGTAATCTAAAGATATTAAAATATCGGGACTGTTAAAAAAAGCACGCATTTTTTATAACACCTATTAAATATTTTCAGAAAACTGTTTTATATTTCAGATTACTCTTTTTCTTATTAAAAGTTACAAAGTCCTTATTATAATATTAGCGAATTCTTTTACTTAGCATCATTTTATTGCTCTATTCATTTTCTATTTTTTAAAAACACATTTAAAGTGAATGAATATATATATATAATTTTTCTGTCCATGTGTTTGTAATAGAACTTCTCCTAAACGGCTGGACTGATTTTAATAATATTTTGTGTATGTAATTAAGTTGATTCGAGAATGGTTTAGATTCACATTGGATCCGATAGAAAATGTTTTTGTATTAGAATTCCAGAATTGTGCGCTTATTAAGATTATTACAATGCCACTTGAAACCCTTCACTGCCAACGTGTCTGTGGCTCAGTGATCAGCGCTACGGGCTTCAGTACGAGAAGTCACAGGATCGAATCTCCGTGCAGGAGATGTGGGAATATTAATTTAATATAATTACATTTGTTATGACTGTGCTCGTGGTGGCATCAAGTATTTTTAAAATAATTTTTTGTCCTTACTTTTCCATTAAAACGGTCCAATTTATAATTTATTTAAAAACATTTTACAATTTTTGGATTTACAGTGTTAAAACAGGATAACGTCTGTCGGGTCGTCTAGTATATATATATATATATATATATATATATATATATATATATATATATATATATATATATATATATATATATATATATATATATATATATATATATATATATATATATATATATATATATATATATATATATATATATATATATATATATATATATATATATATATATATATATATAACATACATACGTACATGCATACAAACCTACATACATACAAGGAATATATATGTATATCAAGGTTCTTCTCTGAGAAGTAATATGATAGACCTAATTGACCTAGTTCATCTTAAAATTTTACTTTATTCAACATATCATCAACTTGGAATTTGTTGAACTTGACAGGCAGTTTGTTATGAGTTATTTCACTGTAACAATGCTTGAATATACATTATATGTACTGTATCATTTTATGTAACTAGGCCGGTATATCTAAATCTGTTCTTGACTGTATGCCCTTTTCCTTTTGACTGTGAAGAAATAAAGGATGTTTTTAATGATTTGTTTATGCCAAACTTCACTCCTCATTGCTCTACAACATGGTTATGGCCTTATTAAAAGATGTCTGCTGACTAAATATGTTTGAAAGTTTCTCAGCAGTGAAATTCTGGTGGAATTTTCCAAACGATCTTCATAGAGTTTTCCGTTTCAGGAAGTTTCGATTTAGCTATCCGACTTTAACTATTCTACCTGGACGAAAGACGTTAAAGTGTTGTTATTAGAAAGAGGAGGTTGGAACTTTATTGCTGAAACTGAAGCTCTCTTACCCAAGGACTGTTCTGAGTGTGATAAGGGGGAATTTGGATGGCGTAAAAAGTGAATTTACACCACGATTTATCAGTCGATCTAGAGGAATTATCAGACGTTGATTGCAGGTACTGATGATATGAGACAGCTTCAAATATATTAACACATTGAATGCGGGACACGTAATAGTACTTTTTCTGACGATTGATACTTGAGCGCGGGACACGTACTAGTACGGGTTAGTGTAACAACATGGTTTGTTTGCGGGTACAAAAATAACGGTATGTACAGGAAAACGAAGATGAATGTTCTTGTCTACTACATAGATTCTGAAAAAATTTAGGCAAATAACAACTAGTTTTTACATCAGTCAATGCGGAACCACAGAACGGGAAGGTTGATTAAAAAATCAATTTAGATTTAAGATTAACTTTTTATTTATCCTTGCAAAAATGATATTATATATATGTATATTTATATGTTATATATATTTTTATTTATATATATATATGTTTATTTGTCTATTTATATATTTGTTTATATATTTCAATATAAAATACGAAAAGTTGGTTAAAAAATTAAATAATTTTCGATCTATTGAGATTTAACTGAATAACTAAATTTATACGCAAAACGCCCGTTCCCAGTACAATTCCGCTGCGAAATGTAGCCGCGCACAATGTGTTAAAGACTAACTTTGAACCTACTTCTCGTGCTATGCTGTCAGGACTAGTGGATGGATTTCTAAATTTGCGCTTTAATGCCGAAGACGAAACTCTTACATATTTAGCTAGAAGGTTATGGCAGATTGTTGCAGGGATATTGTAGATTGATAAAGCTGGTTTTAAGTTTCCAGAACTGCTGGTGCTTTTTTATACTCTCAGACGCTCATAACTTACATTTGCGAGTCATTAATATACTTTCAACAGAAATAATTTTGGCTGTAATGAGTTAAGATACTGCCAACGGCTAACGGGATGTTGTACTATCCTGTAATGGACTTTTAATTGTGATATTGCCATCGAATGTTTCATAACACAAGATCCCATATAGAGGGTTCTCAGTTTTTAAGTTTGTGTTTTGCCTTTATTTTCTATGCAGAAATTCTGGTTCTATTTCCTTTAAAACCTAAAAATTGTCTGAAGAGATGACTGCAAAATGATTATAAACAATTTAGGTAAAATGGAATACGGAGGAAAACCTGAAATTTGATGCAGTTTTAGATCTTGTACTGTGCAATTTTACTAAAACAAGTAGTTAGAGTTCTCAAGAAAGGATATTTTAACTGTACATCTATTCTAAACATGTCTCAAAGATGGGCATTTTATTGTCTCACTGAAATTTCATAATTATTTCTGAAATAGTGGATGTACAACAGCTGGTGTTTACACTCTGTGGCAGCATAGAAGTAGACACGATTCCGTAAGCTTCAATGAAAATAAATGGTTTTCTAGTAAGATAGAAGATTATTTTGAGTAACATATTCAGTTGTGAGCTATTCAATCTTAAGCGAGCCAATTTAAGATTTTGCTTTAAAACTTCGAGTCCTAAAACAACAATAACTATTCAATGTGTAGTTTTAAGAAACTTCTGTAATTCTGTAGTAAAATTGTAATTCTACTTTTTACTGCTTGTATCACCATTCAACATTTTTCTGAGTTTTAAAATTACTTTCAGACTTCTCCATAGACAAAGTATTGGAATTTTTCATTAAAATATTTTTCACTGGTCTGGTTTTAGTTCAATGTGTACATTAGTTTGAAAAAAGTATATATGCATATCCTCCAGTTTTTTAGGTCTCAATGTATTGATTAGTTTATGCTTTAGCAGGATGCATTTCTTTTGTATTGAACCTTTTACTGGTCAGTAGCTTTTGAGAATTGCACGTATCTCAAACACTTTGGATAGACAATTTGACTATCCTTCAAACATATATCTCTTGAATATTTAAGATCTACAGAACTTAAGAATGTTAACTAAGATCTTGTAATTCCGTATCAACCTTAAGATTTACTTCTACGCCACCAATCAATTGCTTTCAGATTTTATTTATTGAGTTATACTACTGGGAAGAGTGGGATAATAAGAAACTTAAGATATTTAAACATTTGGATAGCGAATTTGACTATTTCGCTTTCTCTACAAATAAACAGGATTCTTAAAAATTCCAATTAATTAAAACTTGTGAATCAGCAAAATATAATTTCTTGAGAAAACATAAAGTACCAAACTTAGGGTAAAGTAAAATACTTAAAAAATATAACTTGTCAGCCAAAATAAATAATACAGTCTATATGATAGAAACTAGGAGCAACCAAACACGAAATCATATAGGAAAGATCCTACACTTAATGCAAAATTATATTATCTCTTATATGAAGTAATTTTATCTCTCAGATCTAGTATTTCTCTCATTTGTTAGATGTTAAGTTTAATATAAGATTTTTAGATTATAAATTTAAAATGTTTATAATTTATCTATAACACAGTCCAATGACTTAAAATTTTTGTATTCAGTTTTGATACACGTTAATCCTCTCATGAACTAATTGTTATTAAATAATCATTAGTGAAATATTTTACATATATTTTCTGAACAATATTGTAAAGGATTAAAAGATTTCTGCTTTGTTTTCCAATTATCTCAACGAAATATTATATAACAATATATATTTTTGTTCCTATTATGAATAAATATTTTATTATATCTCTAACGTTTAGTTTAAATTGATATGTTTCGTATCTCAAATATTTTTTGATTTTGCTAATCATCCTCTATGTTCACAAACAGTTTCATCTGCAACAAACTTTTGTTCAATGAGTAATAAAATCGCAAATGGTTTGAGGAAAACTGAATATATGAGGTTCTGATAGCTCACCAAGCCTTGTCGGTTTAAGCTTTTCTATGGCGTGGAAACATTTAAGTGCTTGCTGTTGACTTTAAACAGTAAGTTCTTGTATGTAAGTTAAGCAGTAAATTCCTGTAGGTAGTAAGCTCACAAGTTGTAAAACATTGACCGTAGTGCCCTTAACTTCCAACCAAGAAAACAGAATGTTTTTTTTCTTGGAACATTCATTTATATTCTGTACTTAGAAAGTGTTAATTGATTTTCTGATGAAAATTTCTCAGAAACTTTTGCCAAACTTTCTTTCCTTTGTTAAGTGTTCTGCCTGTATAAATATCTCTCATTCATAAATTATAATAAAGATATAATTTAATATTATCATCGTCACAATAATAAATTCTCTTCATTTATTCGCCCTGTCACATTGAAAACATCTCTGACACTGAAAATGACATGCTGTTGACAACCTAAGAGTTCTAGCTATTAAAATTTTCTATACTTTTTTGTAATCAACAATTTTCTGTTCCTTCTCATTTTTATATTTTCTTAGGTTTTTCGTAAGAGTAATGACCTCTGGACATTAAAAGGGACATGTTTTTTTCTTGATTAAACGTGTAAAAGTAATTGAACTTTATCGCTACTTTCTCTCTTCTATCGATTTTACACTCACTTTTTGGTTTATCTTAGAGTCAACGAAAAAACGTCTTATCAAAGTTGCACGCGAAGTTTTTGCTATTTATCTTTATAACCTTCGTATTTCACATCAAAATATTCTTTGCGCTATTTTATCTGAAATAAAACCTTATTATAATGCATCACTCACCGTGTTATGAAATTTGCTAAAAGTGTACCTTATCTGAAGAGGGCTTTGGGACACTTGCGTTAGTTTTTAAGTACACTGCTCTCATTTAGAAAAGAAATATACATTCCTCGAAAATTTTTACTTTTTAAGGTTAACGAGTCAATGTTTATTTATAAAAAAAAAAAATTTTAATCTATTTTTGCGTTTAATTTGACACATCTATTTTCTTTGTGTCGTTATTAAATATACATTAAAAATTTGTTATTGCTCTATACAGTCATGAATGAGAAAATTGTGAATTTATGTTGAGATATTTGCCATTTATGTAAAGAAAATGAGTAACAATTTGTAGATAATTTGTTAAAAGATATCAAGTTGTACTAGAATCTCATATATAATAATAGCCTAAGTTATCTGTCCGTCCATCCTCGAACTTATAAAGCGGTTGTACCTGGAATGGATAAAGGCATCCATATTCGATTCTTGATGAGTTAGGGTTAGCAAAATTGTCTTTAAAACGTTCGAAATCCATCCCTTTTCCCCTTTTCTAGCATTTAATGCCATTATTTCAAGCCCTATTTTCCTGAGTTCAAAGCAGGCAATTAAATTTATCAATTTGTCATATAATAAATAGGTAAAAGTAACATGTTTTCTAGCATTCTGACGTCATTCCTTTAACCATCTCATTTAATCATTTCTTATTTTAAGTTCCTTAAATATCGTCTGTATTATTTTCATACTTTTTATCACTGAATTTAGATATGACATAAATAATTTTCTTTTATATTTGGCTTAAGTAATAGATTAGGTACATATGTGATAATTTTAAATTTAATCATCGATTAATTTTTCTTGAAAGTTTTTTAATGAACATTTTATCACCGGTATTAACAACAAATTATTTTCATAAAAGTCTAGGAGTCTATTTCACGGACTAATAAATATCTAGCGTTTAAGTTTCATTCCTTTACTTCCATTAATTACTGAGGCAAATAACCACAATGCAATCGATTCGCTAAATTTTGGTCATCATTCATATATACCTCCAAATAATCACTTTCAATATTAAAATCTCTGATGTTCATACTGTCACATAATATGACAAGATAAAATAAGGTTGGTAACTATCATGCGATCAATAAAGATAAACAAATTATTGAAAATGTACCAGGTAATTCTCAGCCAAAACACAAACCAATTTTTTACCAGCCTCATAGGGTACTTTGCAATTCTGGAAAATTAAAAATTTTACTGATCCCGTCATATGACGGGCCATATGCTAGTCATAATAAATAATCATAAAATCTTTTACATTCAATTTTCGGTATATACAGTATTTATCAGTGCATTCGTATGAATAAGAATATAACCACTTGATTTTCTTCTACTAAGTATACGAATGTTTAGTGATATCCCAAAAGTGACAAGTTAAAAGATAATTTCTCTTATATGCAATGAATTCTCTTGTGCTTGTTGTATTCACTTATTTTAAATACAGAATACTTTTTTTAAAATTGAGCATAGAAAAATATGAAATAGAAAAATATGAAAGTGCTATTTTTGTGGATAATGCTATAGTACTTTAAGGAAATAAATAAAAATGGTCTTTATAAAAAGGTTGAGAACTGTTAATACAACATAAATTAGAAACTTTGGGCTTCAATTTCTGCCCGGGCGCTATTTTATACCGACAACTATAAGATAGTAAGCCGCACGACGTACAATCTTGTACATTTATCATCTTTCCATATTTTATTCATTGTGAGCTTTTAAGTTTAGCTTAGTAAGTGAGCTTTTATTACGTTTAAAACTTTTTTAATATCTTCAACTTGGTTTTACACGGTAAGTTATCAAAATTTTAATTATATAAATTAAATTAACAGAATGAGGTGTTAGGAAAAGACATCGTTGCATGGCTAATGTTCTAATTTGAATCATTTGTAATGTAGCATTATTTCTATGATTTTGATTGATATATTAAAAAACATTTGAGAATTAATTTGAACTGTAGATTTGAGGGGAATTATCTTTTCTATTTTACAAAACTGGGAAGTATTTTTGAAAAAGGACCGAGACATCAGTTTTAGACTCTAAATTTTTCTAATTGACATCCAGGTGAATTAATTGCAAAGTAAAGCCGCCATTTTCAATAAAAGAAATCATTTAACTATCGCAATTGTAATCCTGAGCTAAATATATGAGTTCTAAAAAGTGAAGAGGCCTCTTCTATTTCTTTTGTTAATGCTGCTTTATATAACTTTACGTGGAATCACATGAGAAGTTCTTGGAACGGGTTTGCTTCTTGGAATTGAATCTATCTCTTTTAAAACTTTCCCGACTAAAAGCATCTATTCTTTAAGTTATTTTTTTAGTCTCGAGTGAAAATTTATTACACTTTCCTGTAAGGCGTTTCTTTAATACCATTGTTGAACCCTAATCAGAGAATTAAACTGAAATGTATTGAAAAACTGAATATCTTTAATGTTCCGCTACTTTCATAAATCAGTAATGAGAATTCAGTTAAATTTTAACGTATATGCCACAACTCATAAGGTAAATCTTGTTTAAAGGGATGGGACACCAATGATTCGTTCCCAGGATTCGACGTATTGATTAGGAAATCTTTAATTCTTATGTTTGTTCATGAGTTAGAGAATCTTGGGAAGACCTTTGAAAACATCCCAGTCTAAGTTTCAAAAACAAGTTTAGATGTCAGTCACCGAAACAAAGTATTGTTGATTTTTTTGAAGACATGTACGGTTTGTTGGTCCCCAACAATGCTGGCACAACTTTCGTCTCAACCGTTCCCAGACTGAGTGTCTTTTGGTTATTTACGCCAGAACATCTATCTGAGTGAGATATACATTTCTGGCAGTATGATTATAGACCTCGGGAAAGTACTTTAATTTTGAAACTGCCACTACGTCTTTAAAAAAAAGGGGAAGCTTCAGAACACCCTGAAAGAACAAATATATTGCGTTGGTGGCAGGTTCAAATTTGAAAACATTTTCTAGAAAAGGTTTCTGTAACTTCTGAATGTACAGTAACTTTTAAAATTCTGCCCTTGGGCATTATCAAGTCATTCTTGTTTTATAAAACAGAACTTTCTTAGAATGAGTAATAGGATATAAAGTTTACTTCATTTTTTAATAGCTTGAGCTTATGATATGACAGAAATAAATGTTCAAATTTCACTGGTTAATACTCAGTGCACAGAAAGAATGCATTTATTAGGTTTTTCATGCGTTATAAATCACTCTTTTGTTAAAAAAAAAGCAAATACAGTGGACTCTGCTTAATGTGATCAGTTTGGGACACCATGATTTTGATAATAATAACTGATATCAATAAACGATATGCAAAATTACATAAATTTTACCATCCCTTTAATTCACACGTACTAAATAAAATGAAAAACTAACCTTGTATTTATATTATTCTTTAAAACATAAGGACTGTATACATAATTTAAGAAAAATTGATCAATTGTTGACTGTCTACAATTTTTTAAGAAGCTCATTGATAAATTATTCGTAATCATAATGTTTTATAAAGTCATCGGAGCGGTGTTGTACTCCACGTTTCAACACTTTCAATGCATTTCTCATTTCAACACTTGTAGGAGGTGGCTCAATATCAAGAGAGTTTTCATGTGACCCATCGGTTCCATCAGTTCCGTCATTCGTCTGTTTTTCTATAACAATCTGACAGACTTCAAATTCTGTTAAAGTGGAAGCCCGATCTTTTGTTTTAATGTTAAATCATTTCGCTTTCTGGCTTCCATATCAACAAGCTGCATGTAAGCGAGCAAGGCATAAAATGTCAATACGCTCCTTTTCAGTTCCGATTAGAATGTGTTGATTTCTGCTTATCTGACAACTATTGAACACCAGCATGATGTGCGTATTTCTGAAAAAGTCCATGAACGTGTAAGCCCCTCTCCTTTGTTTATTCCCTATTTCCATAGGTGGAAGAGGAAGAATTCTCAGAAATTTAAACTACAGAAAAGGGAAAGAAAAGACCGAGTTCCTTCTGAATATATTGTGAATATTCCTATGCGAGTTAAAATGAGGTTCGGAAACTGGAAACATTAACCGATGTAACGATCACATAAAGCGATAATTTTAACATACAAATGAATAGAGAAAATCGGGACCAAGTGATTTCGATAACAATAAGCGATTGATAAACATTAACCGCGATCACATTAAGCGGAGTCCTCTGTATTTCAAAGTTATGAAATCATTGGGAGACTGAAGAAGGAAAGTCTCTGCATTATGGGTATTAAAATTCATTTTTATGAAAGTGTGTTTTAAATTTCAAGAAAAGTATTCACATTATTCAGTGAAAATTTTCCGACACTTTTAAAGCTAAGGATAATTTTTGTGCATAATGAGCTTTAGAGCAAATCCTAGTAACTACATAACAGATGATTTTGGATGTATATGATTATTTCTACCCTCGATACTAGCGCATTTAGAATAAATTTTAATATTAGATTAAAATTTGTAGGTTAGATTAACGAGAGGTGGATAGTTATACGTCTAGAGACACTTATGTGCCAATTTACTAGAATTGTTCTTGCTGAAGAAATTCTCGTTCTGTTTCAACTCCAAAAGTATTTAGAATTTAAAATAATTTTTAAATGTATTTTTGTCAGTTTAACTATAAATTTTTTCCTGAATAGCTAACATGGACTGGTAGCTGTGGCATTTCTTGTATTATAACTAAGAACAGAAGTGTGCGATGTATTAATATATGCCAGGATATCAAAAT
>CM063502.1:125862711-125875211 GCA_032207245.1 Pardosa pseudoannulata | reverse complement strand
TCCAAAAACTCAAGTGGATTTTCAATCAATTAGACAAAAAAGGGTTAAATATTTGACGGTGATGACGAATTTTAAAACAGTCTAAAGTGTATGAAATTAAGTTTCTTTTTGTTGGAAGCGTTTTATAGTTTATTTTATTAAAGGAACCATGCATTATATTCAATAAACCTAAATTCAAATCTGTAAACATCTACGTATTCATTGCCGCTTTTAAAGGAACTATGCATTATATTCAATAAACCTAAATTCAAATCTGTAAAAACCTAGGTATTCTTTGCCGTTTTTATTATAAAATTTTATTTATTAACCGTTTCAATCACAGCTTGATAATTTGAGAATGCAGTTTTTATACAGGCTTGAATGTGTCTGATATTTCTACAATTTATTTCTGATTACGCTTATGAATTCATATAATCTATACTAGTTCTTATAACATTAATTCTATATAATGCAGCCTTGGTTTTTATATAGTGCAGAATTAATTACTTTGATATGTTTATTTTTCTATGTTACTTCGAAAGTGGTTTCCATAGAACTCATTTCCTTATTTGATTTGATTCCTAATTTCATATAACACTATTTCTCTATAGCTCTGAAGGAATTCATCGCGTAATAGGAATGACACTTGACTGAATCAAAATCATTTGGATTTAAGAAATAAAAAAAAATTATTTAAAAACAGAAGTAGATGCATTTTTTATTAGTCATTAAAAACAACCTTGCCGAACGCTGGCCGATTGGTTAGGGCGCTGATCGTCAGTACCGGAGTTATTGGGTTCGAATCCCACTATGGCATGGATGTTCGTAGCCGTTCGGAATCGGCTTTAAACAGTAGGTCCCGATCACATTATCACTCGTCTGTAAAATAGTAGACCGTAGCGCTCCAAACCAAACCTGAAAACAACCTAAATACTTATCTGAACGATACCATCTTACATATTTTATACTATCTGAACGATATTAAATTTTTAAAGATACAAATATATACACACAAAAAATAAGGCTCATGTATTGAATAGTTTTTCTTAATCTTATAGATCGTAAAATCACATAAAATTTATAATATTTTTGTAGTAATTTTTCTATATTTTATTGTAACTGGTCAGACAATTTCATAATTTTTTAAGAGTTGAAACAGGTCTTAAATGTCTCACAATTTTTTAGAATTTTATTAAACATTTAAATCGGTCAATACAAACACATATGCAACATTCACCAAAACTCCTTTCGAAAACGTGAGATCCTTTAAGGTATCCGTCTACGTTCGGAGAACTTTTTTCTTTAAACGTAGAAACTAGTTCATGTTTTTACATTTTTAGATTTATTTTTTATATTATCATAGAGAATTGCACTTAAAAAATTTATTCCTGGAGAAGTTTTTATAAAATTTCTAATAAATAAAGAAAATTTAGTAAAAAAATCGGGTTTTTTCGAAAGGTCTAATTTTTTAATAAATTAAATTATTTTAATATTTTTTGATGCAACACATTTCTTACACACTGGACTAGTGAATCATCTAAATTCTTTGCTTAATTTACATTTGGTAAAAGATTTTCGTCCTTCAAAATCATACACATTGAATTTTTAACGAATTTTCTTTACCTTTATATCTAACTATGAGTGTAACATCATTAAAAATTATCCAAATTTAAAGCTTTTACGTCATTCACTAGTAAATACTATTATACGCATTCATAATAATTTTCAACAAAATATTTTAATAACTTTTTGAGAAATCACACTTCAAGTTTCAACATTATTAAAAATACCGTTCTGAGAAAAACGCATTTGAAGTTTATGAAAGCAACTTTATTAAAAAATTAAAATTCATGTTTAAAATTTCTTACATTTTCTTACTTCAAAACGTTCTAATTGTCAAGTTGCGAATTATTAAAAATATTAGAAAAATTTTTAAACTAATCTTCATGTAAATTTAAAAAGTTTTGTCCAAAAAATGCTTCCAAAAAATTCACAACTTCCGGTTCCAAAAATCGCTACTTCCGTTTTGCTTTGACAGCTGTCCCTGATGTTTAAATAGCTGTAACTTTTCTTTAAAATGTCGTAGAGACAAAACAAAAACAGATTTAGAAGTCTAAAAGTTGAAATTTTACAATAGAAAAATAAAAAAAAAAATATGATTTTTGGCAAAAAATGACGTTTTTAACGTAGACGGATACCTTAAGAAAAGAACGAAATATAGCAAGATCATTACCAATAAAATCAAACGTGTTTTCAGCATATCTGTTAAAGGCCAAAAGCTTTTTCAAACAGATGTAAACTCAGTCCCTTTTATCTCGTGAGATTTGCAAGCGATGACGGCTACGTCCAATGATGTAATATTAGAACCTACCTGTCCGATAAGGAAGAGATATCGAGTTCAATTACTTAACATCCAAGTTGTTCTTGAAAAATCGTAGGTGTGATGAATTGTGATCAACAGCCTAGCAAGTGGAAGTGGTTGCAATAAAGGCAACCGAAGAAAATGGGCTTCTGAGATTGGTATGGGGAGATACTCGATTTTACTTAGCTATGTGTTGCTGAATATACTTGTTGTTGGTCATTGCGATAGTAGAGAATCTCTGTTCAGAAATAAAGGTTTTGTTTTAAATTTTTGTTATTTTCTGTAAAGAAAATTTCGGTAAATGTTAGTAGGATTATAAATGTTGCGTTTTAAATTTAAATTAAATCTTGGTTAATATTCTGAAAACAATTATATGTACAGTGGAAACTCAACAAAACCAACTTTCACGGAACATTTAGCTATATGAAATATTTCTCACTCCTAGGTGAAATTCCCATCTGTGTTTAATTATTGACTTATATACTATTCAGTTATATGAAATATTCACTTAAAAAGAAGGTATGTTCTATTCCCTAACGTAAATTTTATAGGGTGTGTTTTTGCAGACAAACGCGATGGCATATTTTGATCATTTCGTTTAATTTCTGCCCATTCTCCCCCCCCCATGCACCCCTCACGTATTAAATATTTTAGTAAAGTTAAGGATTCTGCTGTGTTCACTGCAAGTATCAATTTTTGTTTTTCGTGTATTTACAAACTGAACAAATCAATGATCAATTTTGCAAATAATACAAGATCCACGATCTCATTAATTAGAAGTATGTACGCTTGTTTGAAGTTAATTGTGGATGTTTCAGAAAATATGAAATTGTTTTAGTAAATTTCAAGAGAGCGACATTTTTAAAATAGATAGAAAACGCAAGTGTAGGATGTGCGAAGTTGACTCTTCTGAAAGAAAAATCTTGCTATACCAGTATATGTGCATAATGTGTATAGATCTAACTTTCATTTTCCCAGGGTCTATGGGGGTCTACCCGATGTCTACGGGGTAGATAGAAGTTAGGAGGGGAGGGATCTTCTGGTTAATTCAAAGCATTGATACAACACAATGGTACGATTCTAATTCAACCTTAAAGCAACCTCCCCCTCCAAGAAAAGGTGATTTCCCTGCTAATGCAGACCGTTTATGCTTCGGCTGGACATAAAACAGCAATTTTTAACCTGCAATTACTTTATACAGGGGTTCTTTTCGGGTAGTTTCGGTCTGAACCTGCTCTTCCAGAATAAGAATTTTGTTTGGTTTGAAGGGCTATGGTCGTTTTATTTCTACACGAGGTTTAATTAGGAAGAGAGCTACTGCTTAAAATTGATTTTAAAGGGCTAAATCCTTCAGCCAGAAGAAAGATTCAACCTGTGGACACCAATTCCGAAAAGTAAGGCCCTACTAATTCGTATTTTGCCAGACTCTTATCTAAAAAATTGCAGTTTCGGTGAAATTAGTTGCTTCTTTAGTTATATGGGTTATTTTCTTAATACTTCCGTCTCTCAACAAAGAAGAAATCTGTGAACTTAAACTATCAAAAACATATCGTGCTAATGAAATTTTATACTTACTTTTTTTTACTTTAAACTTTTTACTTTATTTTAGTTTTATACCTTCTTTTCACAAAAAAAACACGACTTTCTTATTGGTAGCCCACATGCAGCAAAACAGTAGACCATAGCTTTCCAAATCAACCAATTAACTATCTTATTGTAATGGAAGTTAAACTTACAAAAACGAGATTTACACAGTACGTAAACTTTTCTCTGATTAAGATATTTGCATTGTGAAACATTTGATTTCATTAAAGTAACGTTTATTTTTACCATTATATAGTCCATTGGTGTATTTCCATTCACAGCGAAATTTCAAACAAAAATAAAATTCAATTCAATAATTTCTATATCACATCTGCAGTAAGTGAGAAAGGCAAGACACGTGAAAAAATTGCAATGGTTTAATTTAATGAAATATGATGTCAAAATAACGATTTTTAATGGAATGAAAGTTTCAGCGTTTATAGATGAGACATGAAATTAATGAGAGCGGTGATATTTCTTTTACAGTAAATTTGCTGGATGATTGGTGACTGTTTTCATGTATCGAAAGATCAGCGATTAATTGATTATAATGTGTTTCAACAGATATTGATTTGTATAACGGAATTTTTGTATTCTCTTTTTTATTATGGTAATCAATTTAATATATTGTTTACACTTACCATTTTTGATTGATGATTGTTATAGCAATAATTTTCTTTACTTCCCAACCGGTTCTTTAAGGAAAACATTAAATGATATGTAAATGAATAGCCAAAAAATAAACTGATGGACAAATAAATGATCAAGGTTGGTGATAAAGTTTTTGCCATTTACTCTTTCTTTGCAGAAAGAGTTATTGACATGAAAAGCTGTGTTTCCGTTCTATAACATCAATCTATAGAAAGCTGGTAAAATTAAATGACGTGTCAGTATAGATAGCAAAACATTCTTCAAGTACAAGTGGCTTTAGGTGGTAGAAGAGGAAGTTTTAGTTACTCATAAGTTTGAACAGCATGGGCAGGTTGTTTCTAGTTGTCGTAGCAGATGCGTATATCTTTCATATTGTTTCTACTTTCGAACTTGTGTGATAGTCTCTCCTAAACTCATTATCTTGCAATATCAGACACTTTAAATTTAAAAAGATTTTTGGCTTGATTCCCCTAGAGATATTATTGAGAAAATATTTAAAATTGTAAAGGTAATGACTTTTTTGTCATAATTCTGGTACAAACGGCTTGATAAGCGTTTAAGTTTTTGAAATTTTACTAGACTACTCTGCTTTTTTTACTACCAAGTTACGTTTTGAGATTTATTTCCTTTCCTTCACAGTTATATTTTTTCATTTACAGTTTCTAAAGGATGTGGTCTGAATGAGAATTTACAGGGCTATTATTAATTATCTCCGTTGTATCAAAATGCTATAGTAAAAAGCTAAAACAAATGCAACAAAAACGAACTTTACTTTAAATTCAAAGACAACAGGTTTTTTATAATAGTAGTTGTAATCAATACTACTATGTTGTTAGACTTCGGGAGCATCCAAAGGTAACATACCACTTTTGTCATGGTACCCGTTCTCACCGGATTTAACACTGTGTATTTTTTTTCTCGTAAGGATAAAAGAGCTTTTCTTACCACCTTTGAATCGTGATTTAGCAGACTTGCGTGAAGGGATTACACGTAATGTCAATACCATTATATAGTCTGACAGAAACTAGACTAACACATTCATGTGTTACCAAGGGTTCACAAATAAAACATTGGTTAGGGTTGTAACTAAAACTTGAATTGTTTCTGTCTGTGTGAAATGTACTTTTTTGCTGCATTCGTCTTAGTTTTAGTACTATAGCCATCTGAAACCTTAATGGGAAAAATGAATAAACCTGTAGAATTGTTTACAATTTCTTCAAACAATCATAGTGCATAATTTCAAACACAAACTCTTTTGTGTTTGAAAATTGCAATCAATTGTCTTGAGTATTTAGATTTAAAATAGAAGAAGCCCCTATAAACAGCTTACCTCTGCAAATAAACTGCTTCTCACTTAAAGGTATTTTTTTTTAAATTTCAAAACTACTGTATATTACTCTACATTCGTTTACTATCAACAATGGATTTTTTATTTATTCTCTAAGTAGGCATGGCGTTGTGGGAGAAAGAGATGCTAGATTTAACATTAACAGAGTGTTTCAAATTGGTACAATTATGTATGCGTCATTAGACTTGTGTTTCTCAGCAATTGCGTTGCTGAAATTCTTTTCTCTAAAAACATACTTTTTTTAATATGATTTGGAGAAGTACTCTTTTTAGAAAGATAAAAAAATCAGTTGAATCTACCGAATACAAGATAATGAGATTTTGTTAGAATACTATTGAAAATGGTCTAACAATAAATACATTACTTTGCTGAAAATTCATTATTTTAAATCTACTATTGTTATTAACTAGTATCTTACTAAAAAAACAGTCTAGACATTTGTTGCTACAACTTTTTGTGCGCTGGAAAATGTTGAATCTCAAACAATAAACATTGCATCTGCAAAATCTCGTTTGTCTTCTTAAACAATATATTTGATTAGATATAGAATTAAAAAATTTTAGAAGAACCTTTAAAATAGTTTAACGACGTTTCTAAAGTATGAAGATACTCTTGAAGGTTATTAACTTTAGCAATTTATTAGACGGAGATAACTACGTATTACGGCGTGATCATGTCTTTTCTGGTAACGCTGAACTACTAATGATTTTAAATAATCATTAATTAAGGTAAAAATATCCTCAAATTGGAATTCTGAGGGCATTTATTATACAAAATCATTATTAGATTAAATAATTATATTCTTAAACTCTTTGATCAATTACGTCTATATTAACTGATTAAATGACCCAATAATCATGTATACGATTACGAACTTCCAATAATTACTTACAGCTTCTGATCAATTCTCAATACCTTTCTGATCTTGTGTTAACCTATTTTTCTTCTTAAAAAAGCGTTTAACTATATTTAAGTTAAAACTGAATATAAATAGAACTTCACATAAATTAAGGAAGCTAAATCTTGAGATAACGAAATGTTGAATAATTATGGTTGCTTACGTAGATTATATACATGCTGTCATGCTTTAAATGGGTCGTAAACAAAAAGATGCAGGTTGTATTATGAAAAAGTGTAAGGCAACAATTAATAAAACGTGTGATTTATTAAAAAAATTGCCGATTTCCCTGTGTTGCATTTAAAAATATAGGTAAAATTTGAGGAAGTATTTGAGCAAAATGGAAAACTTAACAAGCAACTTATTGGTAGAGACTGAGGGAACTGAAACGTTTTCGTAAACGGAAAGTCTTTAACTTACTTTTGGAATTAATAAAGTTTCTCTTGAAATATTATATTCCC
Organism: Pardosa pseudoannulata; assembly: GCA_032207245.1. NCBI lineage: Eukaryota > Metazoa > Arthropoda > Arachnida > Araneae > Lycosidae > Pardosa > Pardosa pseudoannulata. Next base: position 125,867,928 of record CM063502.1, on the reverse strand, counting down.
ATAAACGTAGTTTTTCTATTTTGCTTTAATATAAACTTATTTAATGTCTTCATATTTTTAGTTAATGTCATGAAATAAACTTACCATAAAATGTAGTATAAAACTGGATGATAACTTGCTACACTTAAGGGTTTTTCTATTGTTTTTAAAAGCATTAAATATACTTTACTGCTCCCAGAGATGTATGCATTTTTAAGTGAAAATATTTTATTCAATTATTTCGAGTGTAAAATTTTATAAAACTAGAATAAATGAATTTGAAATTCGAAAAAAAATTTTTTTTACAGAAATTTGACAAATGAAAAGAATATTATAATAAAAAAACAACGTTCAATGAATAATCTGATTTTATAGAAGTATTTTCATTAAAACAGATTTATTTATAAGAGAGCACCAATTAATGAAAATAACCCTTTAGTGAAATACTCAAATAGCTTTATAATTTCCCTATACATATCTGTGTTTGTTTACATTCTGTTACCTAATTAACTATGATTTAAATCATCATACTTAAAATTCTATACATTTTCTACAAAATATTTATTAGTGAGAATTTTAAATTTTAAATTTTTTAAATAAAAATTTAAAAATCCAATTTTTAAAAGTTCAGAATGTTTTAATTACCTTAATCTCAAGTTTTCAGTTATACAATAGAATTATCCCTTTGCCCTCCTATGTCGAGTGTGACTCGACATCAGTTTTTATCTCAGAAGCTCTTTTGTCGAGTCTCACATTTTTTTTCTAATTTAAACCAATAGATGCTGAAATAGAAATATGTCCGGAGGTAGAAAACAAACCATAATTTTTTGTGTCTATGAAAAGGGCAATGATGTTAATAAAACTGATATTTATTTTGTCTTTTCCTTTTCTTAATTAAACTGTACTATATTCTAGTTTAATAAAATTTCAAATAAAATATTTAAAATCGTTGAGAACTGCTGCTAACAAAAGTGAAATATAATTTAGAGTGCGAAGGGTTAAAGATTCGCAGCCGTTCAACAGTATGCTTAAATATACATCCTACACTCGTGCGGATTGACTTGGAATTATAAAAATAAATTGTTTAATTGTAAATAACAGTTTGTTGTTGATTTACAACGAGTTTAACGAGTGTAATCCTAGAACTCTATCCTGCTTTTGTTGAACATTGTTACTATTGTTACGTCTGCTGGAGAACTTTTTAAAAACTTATTTTTAATCATGGAAAGGCAAATAATACACAAGCTTTCATTAAAAAACAGTTTGTAACACACTTATTTTTAGTTTTTAACAGTTTATTAATTTCATTACAAAACGAAACCGAGACGGGAGAATAGCGTTCTCGGGTTAAAAGTAAAATTAAATATACTATCAAATTAGGAGCTTGGACTCATATTTTGGGCCAGTATGCTACCAATAATGTTTAATCTTAATAAGATCAATAGATTATACGGCTCCTTTTTCTTCCATATGATCTGTTTCGGGTCAGTCTTTTTCTTGCCAGTTTTATAAGCAAAACTCCACTTATGTTTAGAGCTTTCTTTATGTTACAATCATCAAACAACATACTTGTTGCTCAAAATTTTAACTTGGGATATTTACTAATAATGAATTATTAGGGTACATTCTTGAAGCTTTAGAAAAGAAATAATTTTAATTAAAAGCTCAAATTGCATCTGAAGCTTACGAAGGATTTCACTGAATTACTTCAGCAATTTAACAAAGACATAAGCTTATTTCGTTTTTTTATTATATATATAAGATGGCCGAGAATCATCAAGAAAGAACAACACATTTTATTACCGGTAACAATGCATCAATCAATACAACAGGTAAAAGCCTCGAGAACATCCTGCACACACTTTTTAAGTAGGGATTTCTAAGGTAAAAAGACTGCGAATAATCCCTAAACACATTTGATCGTGTGATTAAAAAATACCCGTGTCTAAAGAGAATGCGTTTACTATTGGTTAAAGAAGTACAGACAGAAGCTGGATTAAGTCAATAGGGTGTCTGGAGGGAAAAATCAGAATTACCACACAAACCTCAATAACGTACATTATGAACAGAAAAGGCCAGTAGAAAAAGACGTGAGATAATGAAATCAAAAGAAGACTTAAGACAGAAGTTATTTAAATTAAAATTAAAATATCTTAATAAAGAATTTTAACATTGCATATATATATATATATATATATATATATATATATATATATATATATATATATATATATATATATTAATACAGAGTGCGTAGTTAAGATCATAACCGGCCTTTATATCTACAACCGTTGCTCATAGACATATACTTATAATTAAAAAATGTTTATATTAAAATGTTTCTATACGTTTATATTAAAATGTTTCAGGTAAAATAATAATTTATTTTACGGTATTTTTAAATTTACGAATACAATTTTTTAAAAAATTACAAAATCGAATGCTTTATACGTTTTTTCGTTTTATATCAGTATATATAAATATCATACAAAAATTGAAAATCGTCCTAAAAACTGTTACATGCCGAGCAATGACCAAGTATGTAGGGCGCATTTCTTAGTTTCCACTGTTCACGGTTCCGAATGTCACAGACGGCATAAATGTTCGTAGCTGTTCGGAATCGACTTTTAGCAGTAGGTTCAGGTCTCATTCGCCCTCATGTAGCAAAACAGAAGGATTCAGCCCTCCAAACCAAAACCGTAACGCAAACAGTCTCAATTCTGTGTAACAAAAATTGAGCGAGATATTTAAACGAAAGGTCTACAAAAATTTAAAGATTTTTGTCTATCCTTGGGAGATATTACAGTAATTCAAAATTGAACGTCCAGTTGCAACATTTTTTATAAGACAAAAGTGGAGAAGGAGAGTTCACTGATTATATACGGTAGATGTATGTATAGTAAAGTGTATATAAATTGTATAATCTCTTAATCCAAAAAACCTACCTCATTTTGAAGTAAAATGGACGTTGAAACTGGAGTTCGACCTCGACTTACTGTAATTAATCTTTTAACCGATCTCCCAAAGCAAAAAAAAAAAAAAAAATCCGTAAATTTCAGTTAATTCTGAATTCAAATATCGAGGTTAATTTTTATCACTGGAAAGTGGAACATTTCTCTGTTACGGTGTTTAGGTAGAGTTTCAATTTTTACTAAATTTTAAATTTTATAGAAGAGAAGGAACGTATACAAATTTAGATTTTGTAGTTTTCGCAAAAATGAATTTGTAAATTTAAATATAGCTCAAAATGAGTAGTATTTTATATGAAAGATTTCTGTAATTAGAAGTATATGTCTGCGAACAACTGTTATGTGGATAAGAGTCGGTAAAGAACTATGTTATGCCCCCTTCATATACTTGCTTGTAAAGCATATATTTATAATTAACTACATACCAATATAGCATATTTCAATTTCTACAGATTTAATATTGTAAATTGATCTGGCATTTATCAGCGTAAATATCAAAAGGACAAAAAGATGCAAAGTTTCTCGCTAGCCCAGTACCTAACTTTTACCCTGTTTATAAATTCTTCTGAAGCTCTTTAAGAATCGATCCTTAATAACAGGATGTGAAAGTCGATCCACTCTGTGTTTTCATGTCAGAATAGCGTACCTTATGATTATATGGGCTCGTTAAGAATGTTTTTCATACAACATAAGTATTCTCCAATTTTTCGGAGTAGATTCTTGGAAATCTTCGTTTTGTAGGGAAACATCCTAAGAAAAACAGACAAAGCTAAGCTTTAGTTCGAAATTATTGATGAGAAATGTACCGAAGAGTTCATTTTATTCTACATTCAACGAATTATCTTTAAATGCTGACATTGCTTGGAAACATAATTTTTTTCTTATACTTTGCTTTGTATTAGAGCCACTAGCCCGAAATAAATAAGTACTTCTTCTCTATAAAATACATTTTGTAAAAAAGTAAATTTTATACTTTCAATTTTCTGTTCTTTATTTACTACGCTCTTTAAGACTCAATATTTATGCCTTTAAAATACTTTTATGCAACTTTTATGCAGTAATACGTTCTTCTTACCTTTTTCGAAAAATAAAAAAGGAATAACCATAAGAAAGAGATGTAAATTATATTTAGAATCCATTTCTAGAGAAGCAGTTTCCAGAGAAAATTCCCACACGTAAAAGGAACTTAGAAATGGAAGTTCTTATTTTTTGATGTTGTCCCTCTTTCTCTAAGCCTGTCTGAAATGCAGATAAGACTCCTTAATATTGGCAGTTTAATTGGTGATTTTCTCTGAATACGTATTAGGCTTATCTTGAATAGCTTTACATTTAAGATAAGCTATCCATATGGGTTTTAACCAAGCTAATTAGAAATAAAGAACTTACTCTTTATATAAAAAGGGCAGATTTTCATTGAAATGTGATAAATACGAAAACATCATTTACTATTTTTGCTATCTTTAGTGTATTTTCATTTTCTCAAAATACTTTAGATTCGCACACTACTTTAATAAATAGAAAAGATACTGAAATCTTATCCCTTTCATGTAATCTAAAGGAATAAATAAAGAAAGTATTAATTGTCTATAATAAGAGTTATAGACAAAGTAGACAACCATAAAAGTAAATTTGGTTTCAAAATCATTATCTTAAGTATAGAGAATTATTATGCTTCAAAATTTATCCACATATTAAAAGTAGTTTAAGTGTATATAATTTTGTCTCACGTTAGGAAAAGAAAATGTTGACTGAGAGGTACAAAACCAAACGTTTTGCTAGCTAGTAGCTAAACGGCAGATTTCTATGAGGATGAAATTCAACAGTTAGTTGTTCTACGATGCAACATGTGCTTTGATATTAATGGAAAAAGTAGTTTAAAGAGCATTTTATGTAAAAATAAAATTAAAAAATGCTTATTTAAAAAAATAAAAAACCGCTTTGTATATTTCTTTTGTTAAATGCCATTCAAATTGACAAAATGCATCCCATGCTCAATATTAAATAAATATTACTAAATATAACTGTTTTAAAGTTATACATCTAAAGATACACACAGAGACATTTTGTTATACGAAATGTATGGAAAAAGAGAGAAAGTTGTTTTTGTTACCTTTACGTATTAATACACTGTAAGCAAATTTCCTTTTTTTTGACAGAAATACTCTTGTTTTTTCAGTTACCCAATTATTTGTATATTCCTTAATCCCGATAGAATATTTCTTTAATTAATTCGGATAAGAATTCCAAGGTTAACAGACGTCATTCCTTT
>CM063502.1:125830211-125855211 GCA_032207245.1 Pardosa pseudoannulata | reverse complement strand
AATCTAGCTCTGCAGAGTTAATGCGGTTGTTTTGGGACACCCTGTATATATACAAAATAAATTAATTACAGTAATTAGAGGTTGAAATGAGGTTGTAAAGACCCTTTTAAGTCAAAATAGGTAACTGGATTAAGAGTTTTATTTATTTCTTTTACCATAAAATACATTGTATATCAACATTAATATGGATACAGCCTTCTGATTATAATCCTGGTCCAGGAACCCTTCCTTCCATATAAAAGAGATTAGGCAAGCTAATCTGAACCTTGAATTACTGGAAATAATCTATTAACTAATCGCTGAATAAATGAGAATAATTCTTGAAATTTTCAATTTATAACTAAAGTGGACTTTATAACTTTCAATTTATAACTAAAGCAGAAGGCAACACATTATTATCGGAACTGAGAAGGAGCGTATTCACATTTTATGCCTTGCTCGCTTACATGCAGCTTGTCGATATGGAATCCAGAAAGCGAAATGATTTAACATTAAAACAAAAGATCGAAATTTTAAATCGTTATGATAGGTTGATTATGATTACGAACAATTTATCAATGAGCTTCTTAGAAAAAATTGTAGACAGTCAACAACTGATCAATTTTTTTAATTATGTATAGAATTCTTATTTTTTAAGGATAATATATACAGTACATAAATATAAGGTGTGTTTTTTCATTTTGTTTTGAAATTTAGTACCTGTAAATTAAAGGGGGGAGGGGTAAATTTATCTAATTTTGAATATCGTTTATTGTTATCAAAATCGCGGTGCCCCAAACTGATTACATTAAGCAGAGTCCACTGTATAAATTAATATATTTTCTTAAAAGTGTATCGTACTGTCATAGAGTGCATAACGAATTACTGCGTATAACAACCCTAAATTTTATGAACTAACACACACTCACACACACATACAGTACAAATGCAACGCTGTTAAAAGCAGGGCTTCGAACCGGAACTGAACCGAAAACCGTAAACCGGAAAAAACCGTTATTTTGGTCGGAACGAAAACCGGAACTGAACCGAAAATAATATCGTTTTTATTTCGGTTCGATATATCTTTCAGTCATTTTGTTACTGTTACCAACTTATCAATATTTTCTAATTTAACGTCAACTTTATAATTATCATTACATGTATACTGCTTCTCGATTTCGTTTTGGCAGCTCCAGCTACACAAGTTAGTGTTGAAAGAGCGTTTTCAGGTTTGAAATTTATTCTCCGAGACAACAGAAGTAATCTCAGTGAAACCACGTTAGAAGATATATTAATAATTAGAGGCAATTTTCATATGTTAAATAAATAATATATTTTTTACATAATTATTGCAAGGCCAAGTGCACGATGTGAGAGTCAAACGACGAATGTGGGTAATCATGAACCTAGTTGTCAAATGCGATTTTGATAATGGATAACAATGCCAATGCTCGCCGCTCTTATCGTACCTGCTGTTTGTATATTAAATTTTCTAAATTTTGATAAAATTTTAATAAAATATCTAAATTTTGATAGAATTACATTTTTTGTTTATGATAGAATTATATTTTTAGTACAAATAAGAATATACATAAAATGAAATTATTCATTTGGAACTGAAACGAAAACAGTTATTTTTGGCGGAGCAAAAACCGGAACTGAACCGAAAACCGTTATTTTTGGCGGAGCGAAAACCGGAACTGAACCGATATTAATTTTTTAGTTGAACCGGAACGAAAACCGGAACAAAAAAAATTACGGTTCGAAGCCCTGGTTAAAAGTATAAGCCTAGAATTTCAGCGTAACAACTAAACATCTCTAACGTTACCTCGTTCCTGAGAATGCAGCGCAACTTGCTTCGTTATATTTTACTTACAATTTTTATATCGACTACCGTAATAATACGAGTCTTTTCAAAGGAGATTACTTCCTGGATTTCAAGTCACTCTGGAATTTTTGGAAATGATTTACTTGAGATTGCATCTAAGACTTGCATTTTTTTTTAACTCTCAGACTGAAATTTTATTTTTGCTTTGTATTCTTAAGAAATCGATTAGAAGGGAAGGGGATATATAACTAATGATATTCCATATACAGTCTCATTCCGGCTAGAATGAGATAATCCTGCTATTTGGACAAAATGTACTCCTTAGGGAAGACTTAGAACTAGGATTAATGCAGACATTTCAGGAATCTTAACAACCTGAAAACTCATTTATTTTCTACTGGATTTCTCATTACTTGCTGAGGTTTTTTTTAGTAAATAGAAGTCTTCTAGTATTATTCTTTTGTTTTAGTATTTGATTCTAGTATTATTCTCTTGTTAGAATCTAGGTGACGCTATAAGAGCTGCCTAGACATATTGACGTTTGTAGTCGACTTCGAAATATTCCACATTAACTAGGGAATGTAGCCTAAAATGTGCAGATATTAACAGAAAAATGTGATTTTTGCAAAAAGCTGTCAGCATTTAGTAGTAATAATATTAAAATGCTTGGAATATATATATATATATATATATATATATATATATATATATATATATATATATATATATATATATATATATATATATATATATATATATATACATACATACATACATATATATATATATATACATATATATATACATATACATATATATACATATACATATATATACATATACATATATATATATACATATACATATATATACATATACATATATATATATACATATATATACATATATATATACACACACACACATATATATATATATATATATATATACATACATTTATACATATATATATATATATATATATATATATATATATATATATATACATATATATATATATAAATATATATATATATATATATATATATATATATATATATATATATATATATATATATGAATGACATGGGCGAATGGTTAAGGAAAAAGAAGACACATATGATTTCATATATAAAACTTCTTTATTATAATCCTTCTGTCCATAGTTATGCCATTTAGAAATCCTTTGTTCTCATAATTTGCCACGACAACCGTGGAAGATGTTATCAGCCCGAGTTCCAGCTCAGAACTGTCTTTTTTGAAGTTGCTACCTGAGCAAAACTCCTTTGACTACTTTCGCGTCAGCTCTTTTACTCTGTATAGTTCCGCTTGAGGGTGTGTTTTCCTCCTCTTACGTTGTCGTTAATGAGTTCTAACTGTTTTTAGTTATAACTCGCTTAATTCTTAACCCCATTTTTTAACCTGACACACACACACACACACACATATATATATATATATATATATATATATATATATATATATATATATATATATATATATATATATATATATTGCTTAATGAGAAAAAGCTTTCACAAGAGTCTAAGAATACAAAATATGATATTGTTTCTCTAAATCTAAATTTATAATATTCCATCTTCATAAACTCATTATTAAATTATTAATTATTAAAATACCATTAATTAGAAGGTTTTTCATCATAATTTTGTCATAAATATTGCTTTTGAGATTTATAATCCCAGTATAGTTATGGCTGTTTGTATTTGTTTATATTTCAGTTTAATTTTCTTTTAATGCAATGTCTTGTATTGCAAAATGTTGACTAGAGATCATTAATTTGTAAATTTTGTGTATACTTGTTTTTCAGAAGAGTGAAAAAATCTAGGATTTCAGCCGGTATCACTGTCAAATTCTGTAATTTATTTTATTATAGTGTTTTACTCTTCTACTCTATACACAGGATAGATTTTTTATCGTTATAACAGTAATTCTAATTTTTTTTCTTTGTATATTTTGTTTGCTTGATTACAATGTTTGAACAGTTCTAGAATATTCCGTACGCATATAAAATAAAAGTAAAGAATTTAACGTGAAAAGTAATTTCTTCATATCATTCTATATTAAATAACTATAGTAATATATATTGTGTTATTTTATTATTTTCTTAATCTATTTAAAGTTTTTTAAAATTATCTATCATAGAAGTGACTTTAAAAAATTGTATTAGTTTACATAATCCTTCATTTTATTTTAACTCGCACTGTGATGCTTACCTTGATGGAATTAAGACGTTTCTGGTGCAACACAAAAGAGTCTCCTGAATAACGAAATTCTTCAGGAGGGATGATTTTTTCTCCTGATTCCTCATTTTCCTGTGCCGACTTCCCGGTAATGCAATAAGAAAAAGAGAGAAGCTGGATGGTAGCCGAACTGTTAGGGTGCTAACTTTGAAAGTAGAGTCCACGGTTTCGAATCCCACTTCTGGCTTGGATGTTCGTAACCATTAGGAGTTGGCTCTAAGCATTAGGTATCAGTATAAATTAGATTTCATGTTAAAAAATACCACTAAGCTTCAATCCAAATCCGATTTAGAACCGCGAATTTATCTGCATATCCTCTTCTTATAGAGACATTTGGCCACTTGGAATTGTAAACATTTTTAACTTCAAAAACTTAACGCTTTAATTATATAATCTTTAATTATACAAATACTCCTTTCTGCGCTATTTCATTAAAACTCACAACAGACCACTCTCAGAAAGAGGAAAAGCGCTTGTGCTGTCATGTTGGAATGTCTCCTCCTCTGTGATCATCGTCTTGAGAGGGATTTAACTCCAGATTCTGTACCTCTCTCCCATTTGCCGATATCCTAGCGAGAGGATAATCAGACCAACAATCTTATCTTGCATGTTCATACCTTCTCGTATACATGTTATAATATCATATAGTTTTTTTAAAGTTGGATTTAGCTTAGTCCAGTTTAGATAGGGTTTGGTTTAAAGCGCTATGATCTACGGTTTTACTATACGAGGGCTAACCTACGCTATGTGGTAAGATCTGAACGTATTGCTTCAAGCCGTTTCTTACATGCCTGCAGTGAAATTCGAATCCCCGGACTACCTAAATGCAGTGCCCTAATTTGTTCGGTCCTAATCCTGGCTTCAGCTGAACGATGGCCGGTTGTTTATCATGCTGGCCTTCGGTACCGGAGTTCGTGTGTTCGAATCCCACTGTAGCATTGATGTTCGAAAACGTTCGGAATCGGCTTTAAGCTGTAGATCCCGGTCTCATTAGCCCTCTTGTTGCAAAAAGGAGACCGTAGCCCTCCAAACCAAACCAAACCTGGCTTCGATTTTTTAACCAATTTTTTATGCAATAGATGTGTGTATCGATGACTTAATTTAGTATTTTATTCATGTAACTGTACCTTTAATCAATGAAATTGCGTTAATAATTTGGCTGCCCTGTTTTTAAGGTTGTTGTTGACCTAAAGTTGATTAACCTAAATTGGTAGAGAAAACCAATTTTAGGTTTAACCACTCGAAATGTATGTGTTTTTTTCTCTTGCCGAAAGGGCTGGTTCAGAATTCGGCAATATCTATTAGTGCTTCTGCATAAACCGAAGTGCATGTTTGTTATCAAAATTCTGAGTTGAGGATGTCACCGATGTCAAGGAAACGTTCGGAGCGTGTTGCAAGTCCTTATCCTCCCGTCATCTCGTCCATTTCCTTAAATGAAAGGGAGAAGCGATTCAATGACACCGGTTATTCCGTTGCACCCGTTCAATGTTTTTAGGAGGAAAATCACTCGTAACCGGCTACTTTATTGTCACGTGCAATTCGTCGCATGTATACTTTCTTATTCCTTATTCACTAGCATTAGCATTAGCATGATTAGGCTCATTTGCGAAGAAACTGGTTCTCCAGTAGCGTTTGGGGTGACCTTGGCAAAAGATAATGATCCTAACTTAGTGACCCAACTGGTTTTTTCAATCCGTTCAGCGAAGCGGAGAAACACATCCACTTATTTTACCCGCCGCTTTTTTGCTTCTAAGTCCCAGCCTCGAGTTTTTGTTGTCATAGCGACGGAGATATAATGTTATGGTAAGCATCTGAGAGTTATTCCGATGGCGAAAGATGGCGCTGTGGTCCATTTGGGAGAATTGAGTATTGGAAGGCTTTAAAATATTGCTCTTCCGATTTCGAGTCCCCGTAAAGTAGCGCAATTCGCCCCACTTCCTAATAACTGTAACTGCGTGGTATAAAATGCAGATATCGGTTTCCCAGTTAACTTTATTCATGTAAGAAAAATGATGCATAAACCATTTTTTCCCTATTTCAAAAATTTATGCTTTGGCATTTGAAAGGTATTTTAAAAACAGAAACTAACCCTTTAATAACAGGGAATGGAGTACTGGAATATTTTCAAACAGGGATGGGAAATGGGATAAATATAAGTAAATTTGAAATACAATTTTGAGTTATAGTACATAATGTTTATGTATGTAAAACGTGTATATTATTTATTTATTAATATTTCAAATTTTTTAGCATGCCAGGAAAATGTTATGGCAACCCAAACTTGGCACATGTGCCATCTAATTGCTATCCCTGCTCTAAAATATTACTATTTTAATTTCGAGTCCATATAAAGAAACTCAATTTGCTCCACTTCATGGTTACAGAAATAGTGAATCGTATAGGTAATATATCTTTTTAAGAATGGTGCATAAATCATTTCTTTTCTGTTTGAAATATTTATGTATTGACAATTTAAAGATATTTTAACAACAAAACTAACCCCTTAATAACAAGTAACGCAACATAGGAAGACTGTTACTACTTTCGAAAATATTGGTATTCGGATTTTGAGTTCCGTAAAATAGCTCATATTGCCATGCTTCGTAATAAAATTAACAGTATGGTATAAAATGCAAAGATAGAATACTCAAATATTTTTTTCTATATAAGGGATATGTTAATATAAACCATTTTTTTCTTGTTTGAAATATTTATGCATTGATGTTTCAAAAGTATTGTTTTTCAGATTTTTTTTTTGAGTCCTGGTGAAGTATCGCAATTCAACCCGCTTCGGAATCACAGTAACATAATAGTATAAAATGCAGAGATTGGTTACACGAATAAATTTTTTTTGAAAGAAATATGTTGTATAAATCATTTTTAATCCTTCTATTTAATTTCAATTATTTATATATTAATGATTGAAAGGTATATCACTCTAAGCATAAGCTAGTAGAATAATTCCTTTCATATACTTAAAATATATACAACAAAAATCCTCGTAAAGTATCGCAATTCGCCCCGCTTCGGAACCACAGTAACATAACAGTATAAAATGCAGAGATTAGTTACAAGAATAAATTTTTTTGAAAGAAATATGTTTTATAGATAATTTTTTTACCGTTTATTTAATATTTTCAATTATTTATATATTAATGATTGAAAGGTATATCACTCTAAGCATAAGCTAGTAGAATAATTCCTTTCATATACTTAAAATATATACAACAAAAATCCTCGTAAAGTATCGCAATTCGCCCCGCTTCGGAACCACAGTAACATAACAGTATAAAATGCAGAGATTAGTTACAAGAATAAATTTTTTTGAAAGAAATATGTTTTATAAATCATTTTTTATGGTTTATTTAATCGTTTCAATTATTTATATATTAATGACTGAAAGGCATATTACTCTAAGCATAAGCTTGTAAAATAATTCATTTCATATACATAAATATATATACAAGAAAAATCCTCGTAAAGTATCACAATTCGCCCCGCTTCTGAACCACAGTAACATAATAGTATAAAATGCAGATATTAGTTACACGAATAAATTTTTCTTTGAAAGAAATATGTTGTATAAATCCTTTTTAACCATTCATTTAATTTCAATTATTTATATATTAATGATTGAAAGGCATATTACTCTAAGCATAAGCTGGTAAAATAATTCATTTCATATACTTAAAAATATATACAACAAAAATCCTCGTAAAGTATCGCAATTCACTCCACTTCGGAACCACAGTACCATAATAGTATAAAATGCAGATATTAGTTACACGAATAAATTTTTCTTTGAAAGAAATATGTTGTATAAATCCTTTTAACCGTTTATTTAATCGTTTCAATTTTTTATATATTAATGACTGAAAGGCATATTACTCTAAGCATAAGCTAGTAAAATATATTTCATATACTTAAAAATAAATAGTATATTCTGTTGCAACTGCGAAAATGATGAAAATCTTAACAGACGACGTCAAAAGAAAGTTATACAAATCATTTTCATTAATAATTTCATATTCATTGATTTTAATGTAATATGAAGACATTGAGTGTGCTGATATAATTGTATTTCAGCTCGCAAAATTTTCCTTTTGTTGTAATAATAGTAGAATTAGCTGTAATCGTAATAATATTGGACTTAAATTTAATAAATTATTAAAAATATTATCTAACTAAAACGGAATTGTTTTTTTAGAATACCTATAAACAATTTTTACAGTATACAAAACTTTTATGCTATTTACTGTATGTGTGGAATATCGAGGAAAGTTTATTTTAATCTATACCGAGTAGTCCATTTGAAATATCTGCTTTGAATAATTGGTGAATATCTAAATTCGATGGTAAGTGAACGGTAAAATGATACATTCTAGTAGGATCGCTGCAATAAAGATGAATTTTGGAAAGGGCTAAAGAAAAATGTCCTTGGCAGCATAAATTATCTGTAACCTAAAGTTATTTATCTTGGTAGTATAAATAACTTTAGGTTATTTCCTTTTATCTTAATTAATGACGGGTAGTTACCCTCACGGGTGTAAAGCGCTCGTGATACTCCGTCGGAGGATCCCCTTTATTTTGATTTCTTTGGGAAGAAGTATTATTTTACCCGTTTCTCTGTCTCTTCTGCCGACTCCTCAGAAGGTGATTATGACATTTACTCAGCTGAAAAAGAAACAAAAAATATTAAAAGGTATATTTAAAACTAGGTAGAGTTTTATTTTAACATTGTTAGCTGTTATATTCAAGTCTCTATCTAAAAAATAAATGAAATAAATATAAAACTTCAATAAAAGAGGGATTGTGTCAGTTTCGGACGAAAACAGTGAACGTTCTAAAAAGTCATAATTCCTGTCATTTGCTGGCTCAGAACTAGTTAATCGGACTAGGAATACAAAGTTATATTTTTAAAAATTATAATCGCTTTCCAATCAAACCTTTCCCATAAATATATGCATATACAGGCATTACTATACATACAATAAATTGTTAAAAAATTTTAAATTTCAATTCACAAAAAAAAACCCACTTGCATTTTAAACTGTGAACGACGCATTTTAATTTTGATATAATTCTTTTAGGAATAACTCTTTTAATGTTTTTTCACTGTTAAGTTGAGGAAGGTAATAAATTGCTTTCGGAATTTGCAAAAACATAGTTTACAAATATTTTAACGATTTCTAAAATAAAAAAACTGAGTTTTTTTAATGATATTTTTTAACTGTAATTTTTAAGACTAATTAAAAATCAAGAATAAGCTTCTAATTAAAGACAAATAGAATCTGAGATGCATCAAATAGACACATGTTGTCCCCCCACCCCCCCAAAAAATGTGAGGTAAACATAATTAAAAGTTTAAGTAGTCGCTTTTTAAGAAATGTATATCATTTGTTAACATTTTACACGATTTTATGCTCTTGGGAATATTAATTTAACAAAATTAATGTGATAAACTATAAAATTCCATTGGCTGTACAATTAAATCTACTTTTAAAAAATATATATCTACATAGCATGCAGAATAATTTATATATCAGAACATTTTTCAAGGACATTTATTTCCGTAGAAGGAAAGGGATAAAGTAATATTATATCACAGAAACAAATCTGCTCTTGTAATTACCGTATATAACCTGTATAAAATAATTAATTCACTAATACTAACAAGGAAATGTTAGTAGAGTATTATTAGAGTATTAGTAGTTTACCTATGTAAAGTCTGCTGTTCATGAATAAACGAATAACGTTTTGAACTGAATGTAGTAAGAGTAAATTTAATTTAAATATGCTCAGGAGTGAACCTTATGCTATCTTCCAAATTGACTTCTTAATGTTCTTAGTGGAAAAAATATTAATAGTAATAAATGCTGAGCCATCATGAAATACAAAGAGAAAAACATTGAATGTAGACAGCTGTTCTCTAGCTACGAACGATCTGTAAAATAATGTACGCGAAATCTTTGGGTGTAAAAGCAGACTAAGCCAATCAGTCTTCTTTTATCACTTTGCCTCGAAACAGCTAAGTGATGTTTCTCAGTCTTTTAATTTGTACAGTCGCTATGTCTACCTTACTTACGTTAGCTTGGTTACGTCTTGTTAAATTGTGGCACAAAGGTTTTGCCTACTAGGCATAATATGAATGTTTTTTAACTAACACATTTTTATTATCAGTTGAGCTTTCCACACAGTTTCTTTAACTTTTGCCAAAAGACTTTTTCCTTTCTCTTTCCAAGACCATGCAATGAAAGGTTCTATACTATCCTAAGAATTTGGATTCTACAGGTTAGCACAATTACTCATCAGTTGGCCTCAAACCAACCCATGAGTAACGTGGTGAACAATGATTAGTAAAGAAAACTAAAATACTATTTGTAGCTTTTTTATTGCTTCCGTTTCTTTAAATAAAAACATGACAGTTAATCAATTTTAAGTATAATCATTGTACTTACAGTCTGGAATGATTATTTTTAAAAAATTTACTTTTCACATTTGATTTAATTTCTTTTTCAAAATTTTACTTATTATTAAGTTCATATACTACTAAATAGAAACTGGAAGAACAAATCTAAAACATTTAAGAAACTTTATTTAATGTTATATAAATGTCTGAGATAGGTGTAAACAATACCTCTGAAGGATTGTTTTACTTCCTCAAACACTTTTTATTTATCCTCTATATAATAATAGCCTAAGTTATCTGTACGTCCGTCCTCAATTTTATGAAGCGGTTGGACCTGGAATGGATAGAGGCATCCATAGTTAGCAAAATTCATAGAGAGTAATGTTTATCTTCTTCTAAACTATAGATCCGATTTTAAAATAAATTGGTATAAATAAGCTTCATATCACACTGAAAAATACTGCCTTCTTTAAAACGTTCGAAATCCACACCTTTCCCTCTTTTCGAGCTTTTAATGCCAGTATTTCAACTCCTATTTTCCCCGGTTCAGAGCAGGCGATTAAATTTATCAATTTTCCCATAATAAGTAGATAAAAATAACATTTTTCAAGCATTATGACGTCATTCCTTTAGCCATCTCATTGAATCCTTTCTTATTTTAAATTATGCCTTATTTTCATACGGTTTATCATTGAATTTAGATATTACGTAAATAATTTTCTTTCATGTTTGACTTAAATAATAGATTAGGTACATATGTGATAATTTTAAATTGAATCATTGATTATTTTTTGTTGCAAGATAATTCTCAGCCAAAAAACAAACTATTTTTTTACCTGCCTCATAGCGTACTTTACAATTTTGGAAAATTAAAAACTTTACTGATTCCGTCATATGACGGGCTATATGCTAGTTAATTATAATTAGGCAGCAGTTAGAATAGCCAAAATTTTCAAAGTCAAAATAGATAGTTAAAAATGCTAAATAGAATTTTTTACTTGCAGAGTAAAGACTGGAAATGAGGCTTATATAAAATGGTAAACCGTGACGTTAATAACAAGTGTAACAAAACAGCCGTATGAGGGCGCTGCTATTCGGTAGAGCAGTCCGTGTGTTCGAATGCCGCTACAGGCATGGATATTCGTAGTCATTTAGATTCAGCTTTAAGTTGTAGGTCCCTGTCTCATTAGTTCTCGCGTAGTTCTACAGTAAACAGTAGGGGAAAAAGTGTAGCCGTTCTTAAAAGCCAAGTGAGACTTTTACATTTGTGGCAACTCTGATCTTCAGCAGGAGGTTAGCCGAATAGGTAATGCGCTGTCTTTCGAAACCAGTGGCTTTGGACTTGCTACTTCTGGTATGGGCGTTTGTAGCCCCTCGAAATTGGCTTTAAGTACTAAGTTCCATTACCTTCGAGTAGGAAAAAATAGATCATTGCTCTTCAAACCCAAACAAAATTTATCTCCGGTTACTCTTCTCTCATCCAGCTCATAAAAATTATTTCTAGGAATTTTTAACAACAGTTGTTGCGATATAAAACAGAACTTAAACTAAGCGCGTGAAACACCTAAGTAACACATGCGAGTGAAGTTCTAAACATTCCGATATGTTCTAATTCGGTTGAAATATTTGCAAATGATTACCTAATCCTCATAATCACTGACATCGCATTTACAGCGGATTGTTTGTCAGAATCTAATTCAGATTATAGAAAGGTATGATTTTAACATATAGAATCAGAAATAAAATGTCTCAAAGTAAAAAAGAAATTTAATAATTAGATATAATTAAAGTACCACTTTGACAGTAACATTCTCCATAAATATGAAGTTTAATGGTTGCAAATTCCATTACTGATATCACGTTTACAGGGTTGTCCAACTTGATCGTATGCGACCTTTCTAATAATGCAGTCCGGCTGCATGTCTTTAATGTGTACGCACAGGGCATAGGCAGTACAGATATAAACCGTTACTTACAGTCTTTACTGTACAAAAGGAGAAGATATTCTTCAAATGGAGCTCATCGAAATCTATTTAAATCGAATAAATATAAATTGATTCCAAAGTTCAGAAAATTGTTTTACCTTTAATGCAGATTCATTACACCTTTAAATCAAGTCCTTTACTTACCAGAGTTTCTTTTTTATTATTATTCAAAAAAATTAAAATACTTGGGAAAAATTATAATAAAAGAGTCCTTAAAAATTTAATTATTTTTAATTAGGAGAAACTATACAGTTATTTGAAACCGTTAAATGGGAATATTTGACTTTATCAGAGGCGTGAACATTTAAAAAAAATAAAAGATCGTTAAAATAGGGACTTTATCACTTCAGAATTATTTTTTAAACTGTTAATTCTTACTAGATAAATAGTAATGTATCATAATTTATCTCTGATAATAGAGTCTGTGTAATAACGTCTGGTTTATACCCAATATATAGTAAAATTAAACAATAAAATAAAGAAAAACATTTGGATCAACACGTGGTTCTATGGATTTTATTTTCTTCCTTTTTACGAAGACTATTTAAAAAAAAACATCATGAAGGAGATTAAGGGGCATCATTTTCTTTTTATCTAGAAAACGGTAACAGTGATTATACTGGTAGAAAAAATAAATGTTCTAGTAAGATAAAGTAGAACTAGCTTGTTAGTGGGGTTTCATTAGAAATCCTGTGTAAATGTTTAACGAGACAGAAAGCCAGTTAAAATGCTCAATGTAGAGAAAATTTGAGACATAATTTGCTAGCAAGAGTTTGAATGCTTCAAGACTGCTAAAATATAGGATGGGATATGAAAACAAGATTTAACAACACCACTCTTCATCAGAATGAGATACCCTCCCCCTCTAGTAAGAACCACTTAAAAGGTTTAAAGATGTTTTAAAAAAATTATAGGAATCTGGGAAAAATTACCAGTTATTAAAGTAGCCCTAAAAAATCCCCCTTATTTCCCAAATGTTACACTTACGGCAATTAATAGTTTTGAAAAATTCAAAGATGACGCCACAATATTAAAAGTAGAAACATCAGACATCAGGTTGTGCCTGCGATGAATCATTCAAATTAATGACATCAAGTTGTATGTTAAATGTATTAATTAAAATGAGGATACAACCTCAAAAGGAATCAGTTTATTTCTGAAATACTTTATTTAAAATTATAAATAAAGAAATATAATGCGGTGTGCATATTCAGAAGTTTAAAAAGGTTTTTTGAGTGAGCAACATGTAAATGAACATTAGTTTTAGACTAATTTAAAAGTTCGCATTATCCCTCTTGTAGCAAAATGTTCAACCACTCAACCTAATCTAGCAGGATAAAGAGAAATAGTTTGTTTTTCCTTAGAAGTACGATCTACGTAAGATAATAACTTAAAATTGTACATAAAAACGTATGCTGAAAAATTTGATTGCAATAAAAAATTTGCTTGCAATAATTTGAATGTTTCAAAATTGCTAAAATAGTGAACGAGTATGATCACAAATTTTAAAAAGACCACTATTCCTCAGAATACCTACGAAATATAAGCATACATAAAGAACCGCTAAAGATGTTTAAAGTCCTTTAAAATAACACATTAAACACTCAGAAATAATTTACTAACAAATAAAGCATGTCTGACAAGTATCCTCTAATTTGTTGAATATTAACCTTATTTCACTATATCTTCAGCTACTAGTTTTGAAAAATGAAACGAATAGCGCCTCAACATTGAAAAAAAAATCATCAAATTTTATGTTGTGCTTGCGATGAATCATTTTTAACTTACTAATGATAAATAGTTTTCTGAAATAATTAAATAGAAAGAAGATACACAAAAATGAATTATTTGTTAAAATACTTGATTTTAGATTAGAAATATAGTGTTCGATTTGTAACACTCGGAAGTTAAATTTTTTTTTGAATGAGTGACATAAAAATTGACAGCATTTTCCACCTAATTTAAAATGTCACACTATCTCTCAGGTAGCAAAATGTATACCATAGTTTTCCCAGTCATCCAACCTTATTACTAAAACGGTGTTACTTTCAGAAAAACCAACCGTCTTTTAAAAGAATAATATGAACTAAGTTTAGAAAGGAAGAAAGTTTGCATATACTAAAATTTTTCTCCCTAATGGTATTAAAACTGATTACCAGATACTACAGATATATAAATACTATATAATTTTAGTAAAATTATATTTTTATTTAAGTCTTTTTATTCTTTAAGAAGTATTGTAACTTTAACATTCAATTAATACCCTCTTTATTTTATTATATCTAGTTGTAATTTTTAAGCTATAAATGAACCCGATAAGAAATTTCTAAATATAAAATTACATTAAAAGCCCCAAGGAGTAAAGGTTGTGAAAGACAAAAAGAAAAGTTGCATTTAGTAAGAGAAATTCAATTTCGTATTTGAACGAACACATTCAAAACTTGATAAAAAATATATATTTGAGACACTTCTAGATCATATAGAAAAGTATGATCTGAAGTTGTTCTAGATTTACACGAATTTTACTCTTGTCATTTACATCCGTTTCCTTTTCGTTGTTTCATTGATATATGTTGTAAGTTCTTCGGTATAAATAACCTTGGACAGTCATGGGCGAGCGGCTTAAGGCACTGATTTCTATACAGGAGATCATTTCACTCGGTTATTTATTCAACTCTAGCAAAATCAATCAGGGAAATTGAATGGAGTTTTCTTCATCCCTTCGAATACAAATATTGTAATATAAATAATCATGTAGAGTAAAATAGTGGATTCGAATTCCATTGGATTCGAACTCATGGATATGACTAAGAAAAAAAAAACTTACCTTTTAGCCATTAAATGTTCTGTACTGGCTCACTATCTAAGATCTTGCCTTATATCAGGAGAAGGGAAAATAGTCTTTTCAGTCACTGGAATAAGAAAAGTTTTAACTATCACAATTTATCAGTAAGATAAATAGAAATTTATATTTTGAAAGTCTCATTTTTGCAGTCTTTATTAACCATTTTACGATAATACTTAATTTAAGAGTAAAAATGAATTTCGTATTAATTAAAATTGAATCTTTGTTTGCTAAAGCAGCTTAGATCTTTAACAATTTAACCGAAACAAAATTTTCTGAAGACCATCAAGTTCTAAGAAATGAATGGAATTCAGTCATGCCACCTTAAAAACATTGAGACTACGCCATTTAGGATTGAACATTCATCACGTTCTGGGGTCAGGTCCGTGACACGCGCAAATAAACATACCTTCTGAGAAACCACTTCTAAGAACTCAAAAAACTGTGGTATCAGATCCTTATGTTCTGAAACAAGTTGTTTGACGAAAAAAACCTTTTTAGATTATAAAAAAATTCTACTGGATACGATTATACGTAATACGTTACATTTGTTCTTAGTTTTTTTTTCTTACGATTCTAACGTCAAAACTTTGCCTTGAAAGAAAATTATCAGCATATTTCCATCAAACAGTATTGTAGGTATAGTTAAATGAAAAAACTAAGCATTTCCTTTATGAAAGCCATTTAAATTATAAAAAAGTATTTCGATAGAATCTCGGATTCAGCTAAAACGCAACCACCATTTTGAGACAACACACCCGAAGACATTTAAAATCACTGCAATTTTAGAAACTGAAAAAAAATACCCTCTTTAGTCATTCAAGATAAATTGGCCTAACAGAAGAATAATATTCATGGAATGTCTAACTGATAAACAATAGCAGGCAAGCTATAATAAACCAGCATTTTACCGGAGGAATCTTCGTTCCAGTCTGAATGGCTCTCACTGTAATTATTATTTTTATTCTGTTTTTTTTTAGCTTATTATGAATATAAAACGGGACAACTTGTAGTTTAGACTGTAATTTTAAAGGAAAAAAAGGGAAGGTTTTCATTTAACTTTAATTAATATTTGCAGATTCATCCTGAAATGTTTTATTGTGGTTAATTTTTTTTTCTAGTGCAAAGAATCGCGTCTTTCTTAAATATAGGACACTCAGAGGTAACGTCTGTGAGTTTGCAGGTCGAAAAAAAGAAATAAAATTTTACTTGGGATTGTATTTATAGAAACAATTATTTTAGTCATATCAAAACATGTATTTATGATCTGTTTAATTTCTATGTTGATAAAAACAAGCAGCATAAATGAAAAAAAAAATTGCGTAAATTCCTCTCAGTGGAAATATATTAGTTATTCCTTTTCTAATTCCTCTCAGGTCATCCACCGCGTTCGAGCCCTATTTAACACTTTATATCTCAACTTTCCTTATTAAACTATTTTCTAAAATGTTAATTATTATTTCACATATGTAAAAAATATAGATATATATAGAATAATTATTTCAAATATGTAAAAAAATATAGATAAATATAGAATAATTATTTCAAATATGTAAAAAAATATAGATAAATATAGAATAATTATTTCAAATATGTAAAAAAATATAGATAAATATAGAATAATTATTTCAAATATGTAAAAAAATATAGATAAATATAGAATAATTGTTTCAAATATGTAAAAAAATATAGCTAAATATAGAATAATTATTTCAAATATGTAAAAAATAATTAAAATGTACAAACATAAGAATTTAAAAAAATTGATGACAAGTATATTTTCTACAAACAAAAAGTTATGTAATTTTTATATTGTTAACTATTTTGCACAAAAATTATCTTTATATGAACCGTTTTTTTGATAAATCTACTTCAGCCATTTCTACATTTTTTTTTCAGTTTGACAAATCCAAATACTATCTCAATAACATTTATGTTATCTAATTAAAGGATGAAAGACACTTCGAAAATTAAATTTAGCATCTCAATTTGAAAGATTTTTTCGAAGAAACTGTATTGATTGCTGGGTAGCCACAATTAACAACACCGTCTTTTAAATCTCCCCTTTAGTTTATCATCAATTTGTTTGTATGTTGCAGATACCCAACATTGTGATGCAAAGTATTATCTTTCAGAAAGAAAACACTGAGCTTACAGACAAAAAAAGTGCACCGTTATTGAAATGAATAACGATATATCCTAGAGTTTATAATACTGGTAAACTGGTTCAGTGGTTTAATCTTAAAAGGCTAAATATAACATCAAAACGTTTAACTGTTAATAATTTTTTTATTATTAATTCCCAAGTAGAAAATTTGAATCGAAGTTTTATATACAATGTAATCTTGATCTATCGTTTTTCAAGGGACCAAAAATGAAAAACGATGAATACGGGAAAACTATGAATGTGAAAATTTTGTAAAATGTTTGATCATACATTATTTACTTACAACAATAAGTGGAAGTATTTAACATTTTATAATATATAATTTATATTTAGAATGTTTCTTGACATTTATTAAACATTACTATATTTTGATTTTGACAAAGCTTTGCACTTCTCAGTACTAATTCAGTTTCATTCCCGTCTTCTTACTCCTATC
This sequence comes from Pardosa pseudoannulata, assembly GCA_032207245.1. NCBI lineage: Eukaryota > Metazoa > Arthropoda > Arachnida > Araneae > Lycosidae > Pardosa > Pardosa pseudoannulata. The sequence continues at coordinate 125,837,298 of CM063502.1, read as the reverse complement.
TTCCTTCTTACTTCTTTCTTACTTTCTTACTTCTTTCTCGTGATCTTGCTTCCGGTTTGGGCACGGGACCTTCACTATTGTGAGATTACTAATCTTCGTAGTCTCGAAAGCCCCTCATTAACCAGAAATCTTTTTGCCGCCACACGACCTTGAAACATTTTTAAAAACACAAACTCTTTTTTCCTGCTTTAATTAATCCCACGAAAATGGTACTGACATTTTACGGATGGGAAATTAGGCATTAAAAATTTTAGAAGTGGATAAAGGAGATTTTCAAGATTGATATTTTAGAGGTAATAATAATAATAATAAATTATAAATAATATATATATATATATTTTATTATGTATATATATATATATATATATATATGTATAATATATATATATATATATATATATATATATATATATATATATATATATATGTATATATATATAAATATATATATATATATATATATATATATATATATATATATATATATATATATATTTTATATATATATATATATGTTGTTATATGTGTATATGTGTGTGTATATGTGTATTAAATAATATATAATAGATATATATATATGATATTTTAAAAATAATATAATAATAGAATTATATATATATTTATAATGTTTATATATATATATATATGTTTATTATAATATATATATATAATATTATTTAAAATATATATGTATATATGTGTAAATTATTGAACAGAGTATATATATATATAATACAATATAATATTAAAATAGAAATTTTATATATTATATTTATATATAATATATAAATCTTTTTTATGTTTTGTGTTTGTGGACTGAAGGATGTATTTTTTTAATAGAAGATGAGATTTTTTAACGTTGGACTATTATTTAATAATATTGATATTAAAACGATTATATATATAGGGAGTAGAAAATGTAAACTCCGGTACCGAACAGCAGCTTCCTACCATTCAGCCATTGACAATGGTTTCAGAAAATATCTTTATGAAACGCTATTTTCGATCTTCAGAGTTTATCTTGATACATCTTGGCTAATATTTCGGACGATAGCAGAATGGCAGATCGTTGCCTTTCGGAACCAGAATACGTTAGTTCAAATTACGTTGCTGACATGCATGTTCATAGACGCTTTAAGCAGTAGATTCCAGTCTCATTAAATGTTGTCTAGCTTAAAAGTATAACGTAGTGATCAAAAACCAACTAAACCAAGTTTGTCTTCACAAATATTTTAGTCGATTCAGCTTTTCTGCTTTTTAAATTTCTTTGTCGGTAGGTTTAGTCGATAGATTAGGTAGAGTGAAGTGTATGCATCCATAGAAGAATTCAACAGTGCATAACTAGATTATATCTCCAATATTAAATTAACTTTGAATAATCCGTCATCTTTAACACGTTGACTGCCAACCACGAGATAACTCATAGATTGAGTTCTTTTCTAGGACGGAAACTACGAGTTATCTCGTACTGTGTTTACTTGCCATTTTTGTGCAGCTACGGATAAGCTCGTAGTGTATCAGAACCAATATCGATAGATGGCTCCTAGAAAAAGGACAAAAAATAAATGCTGTCTTGCATAAACAGAAAATTTATTAAAAAACGAACAAAAAATATAATTAGAGTTTTTAATAATATAATGGGATTAAATCAAATTGTCATTTTAGGCCAGATTTCTGAAAATGGCCGTGGCATTAGACGTGTTAAGTTAAAATGCTGTGCTGTGACAAATATAAAATGCTGTGCTGTGACAAATATAAAATGCTGTGCTGTGCAATTCTAAAATGCTGATATCTATAACCAAGTATTTGAATATGCCAATATATAATTTGTAATTCTTTTAACTTTTATTAAGTTAATTTGATGTTTGGAAATTTTTGCATAAATATTATAAACTTGTATAGTTGTAATGAAATACAGAATTAAGGGCATTAGTTATGATAGCGAAGATTCTTAAGGTAAATGAGAAGTACATTTAAACATATCTGTCTTACTGAATTTATCAGTGAACAAAAAAAAATAATTGTGTAAACAGTTTTTCGTTAGATTCACGTAAACAATTTTTGACGGAAATACCCGAGAACATGATTAAATGCACGAAATATCGCAAATAAGCTCTGAAGTGGCTCATGAGAAAGGGCGATCAAGTTTATTTCTTTCAAATGAAGCATCTTGAGCAGATCCTTTATCTCATTACAATCCTTTATCTATTTCAACTACACTTCGCATGAATAAATATGGTAATTCATTTACTTTTTTTTACATATAAATATTTGAAGTAAATGTTCAGGAGTGAAAATTATTATTATCATTCTTTAATTTTACATACGCGAGGCACTTACATTTATTACCATTTTACCATATAAGCCACTGATTTGCTACTCTTTTCATTATGGGAACACCGTATATGTAGGGCAACATCGCTTCCTATGAGGCGACAACACACAAATACATTCAAGCCTTACTTGGGAATGGAACCCAACCCATTCGGTGGGAACACAACACGATAACCACTATACAATCTGGGTGTAAGGAGTGAGAATTATAAAAGTTTTAATTAAAACTCAAAACTTGATTCAAGGTGAGGGCTTCAAAAAGGATTAGTACTGTAGCCTTCAATGATGACGTCTGCGAATTTGAGAAAGGGCGAGATTTATAAAAAAATTAATAATCAATGTCACCTCGACAGGTATAATCACCATTGTTTGTGATTTTTTTTGTTCTGTCACCTGCATTCCCCCATTCATCTGATTATTTATACATATTATCTCCTTGTCCCGTAACACGGAAGTTTAAGGTTATTCCCACATCTGTAATGGCTGAAATGTCCCCAAAATATCATGTAAATAGATCTCATCGAGCGATTACGCGATCAACTGGAAGGGCAGGCGATCGAAAGCAAAAGGGAAGGTCAAGGCGAGCTACTGCTGAATACTCTTCTGCTGTCATTTACTTCAACATGTACTTTCCGCGCGAAGGAATGTGGTATGATGATTGATTCAAATGTCGTTTGCCTTGAATCGGACTCACCTTCTCGGGAGATAGAAGTGCTCTTTCTCACTTTTATACCGGCAAATTATTCCTACAACATAGAAAGCGCGGGAAAAACATCAGAGCAGCTATAAAACGTCAGACGGTAGGCAATTACCTTCTGCAGTTCTGATGCTCAGTGACCATTCACTAGAGTTTTCTAAAGAAAATATAATTTTAGAGAATCAGATTGCTATCAGCAATGATGGATTTCCTCTTTTAGTTTGTGGAGAAAAAATATCAGAATGGTGCTACAAACTCACATTAACTCCCTTTACATTAAAGTAACTCTTGTATTTACACTGAATGTAAACCTACCTTGAAAACTCAAACTCATGTCACGTTGAAGTGTGATTTAAATTCATGGGTTATACGCCCCAAGTACTTTATTAACAGATTAATTGCATTGACATCGCACTACACACAATATCTTTCCTAGGTTCATGGTTAATTATTAGTTTTTTTTAAATGCCATGTTAGCTGTACTAATAGATTTAAAGTTGACCTTAAAGAAAATCAAGCCTAACTTATATCTGTAAGCCTTTGTTTCTTTACAGTGATTAATAGGTTGACCATGTGGTGAAGATATCAAACCTAGCATGCTACAAGAGAATAATAAATGGGACATAGATAAAACTCATTTTACTGTACTTTTTATGAAACTAAGTCAATAGTAATTAATTAAATGATTAATTAATTAATGTGTAATATAGTTTAAGAAATTAAGAAACTAGAATTTTTCATAGTGGAACTATACAAAATAAATTAATACGCCTTGTATTTTTCTTTCTATTTTTTAAAAATTAAACAATACGAATTGATGTTTGAGAAATAAAATTTTATTAATTATGTATCAATTTTTTTTGCTTTAAATTTTTCTTAAATCTAAATTTTGCTATCGTCAATTAAATAATTATTATTAACAGAGTAAACACTGCACAGAATTTAAGCATATATAATTTAAAACATAGTCTATTCGTGCTCTTTGCAGTTACCATGCTTACTTTCATCTTACATTACATTTATATTCTGATTTTAATAAGAAATGTACAATATTTTCAAACTTTTCATAAGATCAGGAAATTTACATATTATAGGAAACTTGATTGATTTGAAATAGATGATATTAAGGTAGCAAATGCACCTATTTTTTCTTAACCCTTTCACTGTGGAAAAAACTTTTTAAAATTAAAATTGCTTGAAATATTATGTAAATTTTTTTACGTCCATGAAATATACATTTTAAAGATAGATTATTTCTCGTAGAAATATTTTTTAGGCTAAAAAATTGGATTCAAAGATTAGTGTTCAAAATGTATTGTAGACTAACACTGTATAACTGGAGGAAATTAATTTTCATACTTCTCAAAATAATAGAAACTGATCTTTGACGAGTAAAACTTTACTAAATATTTGTTGGATTTTTTATTTGCTATAACTTTTAGTTAAAATTAATGTTTGCTGCTATCATCTCAAAGTATTACGATTAAAAGAGGAATAATGACATCCAGTTTGAGTTTTAACACAAAATTTTCTCAATCTGATGATCCGAAAGATAGTTTCATATTATTCAGCAACCCATAAAATTCTGGCATAAACTTTAGTAGATATTAAGCACCAAATATAATTATACTACATTCAGGTTGACACGTTTATTGCATCTATCGAAATATCCGGTTGTTTGATTGAGAGCGCAAAGGTCTAATATTTTGCTACACGAAGGTTAATGACACAGGGACCTACTGTTTACAGTCAATTCAAAACATCCATGCTAGCAGTAGTATTCGAACCCATAAACTCCGATACCATAGAAAAGTACCCTCATTCAGCCACCATTCGGTAATTTGAAATATCGCTAATAGAGCTATTCATAGATTTGACAGAAAAATCTTAAAATACATACCTTCTCCGATAGAAAATATATCAAATCAAAATATAGAAACTGCATTAAATACCCTACACTTAAAAACTATACTTTATCACAATATCAAATATTGATATAGACTTAAAATTCATTGTCTAACGTATACCCCTATACAATAATAACCTAAGTTATCTGTCCGTCTGTCCTCGAATTTCTGAAGTGGTTGGACCTGGAATGGATGAGGCATCCATATTGGATACCTGAGTTAGGGCTAGCAAAATTCAAAGCAGTAAAGTTTATCTTCTCCTAAACTATCGATCCGATTCTAAAATACATTGGTATAAATAAGTTTCATATCACAGCGAAAAATACTGCAGTCTTTAAAACGTTCGAAATCCATCCCTTTTCCCCCTTTTTGAGCATTTAATACAATTATTTCAAGCCGTATTTTCCCCGGTGAAGAGCAGGCGATTAAATTTATCAATTTATTAATAATATGTAAAAGTATGTAATATGAAGCATATATGTAAGAATAATATGTAAGAAGTATGTAAAAATAACATTTCTTTCTAGCATTATGACGTCATTCCTTTAACCATCTCATTTAATCATTTCTTATTTTAAATTATTTAAACATCGTCTGCATTATTTTCATGCGTTTTATCATTGAACTCAGATATTATGCAAATAATTTTCTTTTATATTTGGCTTAAATAATAGATTAAGTACATATGTGATAGTTTTAAATTTAATCACCGATTATTTTTTGTTACAATGAAAATTTTATCAACAGCAAATTCTATCTACTTCCAGGGTGTAGTGGAAATGATAGTTTTATTAACACTTTGACTGCCAAGCCAAAATTGCAAATGTTCACAACGGGGCCAAACTTTTTTTTTGTGTAATTTGTATTTTTTCAACATAAAACTATATATAAAAACAATATTTCAAAACAAACAATATTTTAAAACAAACTCTCTCTATTTATATATATTCCCTTTTTTGTTGCATGTTCCAAATATTTAATTTTTCATAAAACTTAGCTCATAAAATCGTCACATACACCAATTTGCGCAAACCACGTATACCTAACACATCGTAGGGAGCCCAACAATCAAACTCCAATACGATTTTCATGTAACTGATAACATCTTTGATAGCCATGGCCTGAAGTGTTAAAACACCATGGCTATCATATCGGATAGCCAGTGTCTCAACGGAAAAATCACTGGATATCACATATGATAGCCATGGCAGTCAAAGTGTTAATTTACTTTCATTAATTACTTTTGCAAAAAAATGGGAAGAACTTAAGGATAATTTCGACGTAGCCAAGAAAACTTTGAATTTTATAAATGAATTCAACGTGATTCTAAACTGCATTCACAGTATTGATAGACTTTAGAGGAGTATGAAGATAAACAAACTATTGAGCGTGTACCATATAATTCTCAGCTAAAAAAACCCTATTTTTTTTACCTACCTCATAGGGTACTTTACAATTCTGGAAAATTAAAAACTTAATTGATCGTGTCATATGACGGGCTATATTCTAATATGTTTATAGTAGAAATAGAAAAAAAATTCTTCGCGTAAATCAACGAATCATTTAACGAAATTATTTACTTTTCTAATTATTACCCTCCTTTATCTCAAGAAATAATTGTAATGGATAAAGTGACTTGGGGATAAACTGAAGTTGGACAGCAGCATTATAGACTTCCATACGCTGAGAAATGCCTACTCGCTGATATAGGGAATAAGTAGGTAAATGGTAAAATGAATAATTTAGTTAAATACAAATGTTTTTCTGAGTATTTTATTTTATAAGTTTGTGATACCATTAACATGGAAATAAAGGCATCGTAAAAATAGTTTGCCTCTTCTTCCATTCTAAACTGCATTGACAGTATCGGGAGACTTTAGAGAAGTGTGAAGATAAACAAACTATTGAGCGTGTATCAGATAATTCCCAGCTAAGAAAGCCCCCATTTTTTTACCTACTTCATAGGGTACTTTACAATTCTGGAAAATTAAAAACTTTACTGATCCAGTCATATCACGGGCTATATACTAGTATGTTTTTAGTACAAATAAAAAAAATTTCGTGTAAATTAACGAATTGTTTAACGAAATTATTTACCTTTCTAATTATTACTGTTATTTTTCTTCCGAAATATTTGTAAAGGATAAAG
>CM063502.1:125820211-125825211 GCA_032207245.1 Pardosa pseudoannulata | reverse complement strand
TTTTAATATATAGAATATGTAATTTATAGAAACGTTAGCATTTGTTACAGAAACTGATGTGAGATTTGTTTTGGATCTGATCCAATAACTAAAGGTTTAATCAACTGTTTTTTATATACCGGTAGCATAGTTCTTATCCGGTATTTTTCTCTGCAACACATGTCCTACCAGCTACAAAATTGTTTAATCGTAATTTTTTAAATTTATAGAAATGTTAGCATTTGGTAGAGAAACTGCCGTGAGATTTGTTTTGGATCTGATTCAATAACTTAAGGTTTAGTAAACTGTTTTTTATATACCGGTTGCATAGTAAAGTTCTTATACGGTATTTTTCTCCATAATACATATCTTACCAGCTACAAAATTGTTTAAAGTAAGACAAATTTCCTTTATGGCACTGTTAAATTTAAAATTTCAACTATGCGAATATATATAATATAAAATTTTTAAACGTTTCCCCTTCCTTTATCATTATACTTTATAGAATTGTTAAATCTTCCTAGAAATCATAACACAAAAAGGTCCGCTGTTCTGTGACAAAAATTGACTGCGATATGTAGATTCAAAGTCTGCAAGAGTTTATAAATTTTTCCCCTCTTTCTCTTTTTTTTGGGGGGGGGAGGGTAATATACTAATTAATGTAATCCGAGGTTGGAAACAGGTTGAAAGTCCCATTTTATAGTAAAAAGGGGGATTAAGAATGCTCTTTGACTAGAAAATACAGTGTATATTCACTTTATTGTGGATACAACCCTATTCATATCTTATTCTCTCGGTCCAGGATGATAATGTACTACATGTTAGGGACATTATTTAAATTATTTAATTTTTTAATTCCGTTGCTGATGGTTCATTTAACCTGCTGAGTACTTATAACTAAAACTGTAATAAGGTTTCAAACACTTTTATATTTAAAATACGATCATTAAATATCATAAGCCAAAGGTTTGCTGTTTTTAATCGATTGAGTGGTTAGAAAGTTACGCTATACTATCCAAAAAATTGTAACTTTCAATATCACTATAATAACTAATTAATATTGAATTCCGTAGCTGTTGGTTCGTCCAATCTGCTGAGTAATTATAACTGAAACTGTAATGAGGTTTCATATACATATAATACCAATACAATAGAGTCAATACATATAATATCAATACAATAATTACTTAATGTACCTCCAAACATCTTAAAATAAGTTATTGTGCTTCTTTAATTTGTATCAACTTTATGAAGTAATTTTACACTCTTTTATCTCACATTTATGATGACACATACATATATAAAGAAAAATATAAACGAAGTATAGCATTTTATCTGTATACCATTATAATAGAAAGATTTCATCTTTGCAAATCATATAATTAGTCAGAAATTGTGAGTTTATAAAAAACTTTCGATTATATTTTCGGTTGTGAAAGATCTCACCATTTATACAAATTTGAATTAAAGTAATTGTGTGTAAGCATTTTATAAAATTGAGAATACGAGAACAGTAAGGATTGTTTTCTTTTTCATACTAATTTCCAAAATGATTTATTACATTGGTTAACTAAGTGAATGAAGTAATTATAAGTAAGAGAGCTTTACACTCACTGAGCACTGTGATTGAACTTTATGTTCCATACAGGGGTTCTCCTTATTTCTCTTTGACAATAATTCTAAAGAGAACAGGTCCCCGATTTCAATCAAAATTAATTTATTGTTTTTTAAATTTTATAAGGAAATAACTATTTAATTTACATTAACTTTTAATTGTAAGAAATTTTACTAGTAAGAGTAATAACCTATGAAGCAACCCTCTCTTTTAAAATTCTAAAAATAGCTTTAACGAAAGATTCGTCATTCTCCAGCAAGTCAAAGCTACTTAAAATTAAGCTTTTGCTTAATTATACAAAACAAACAAAAACTTTTTAGACTAAACATTCTTTCGTTATTTCTGTCTTCTTTCGAAATAAGTTAAAAGTATTTTTAGACTTTAATTTTTTATTTTAAGGTACCAACATGCCCACTCATGAATATATAATTTGAACTAAATTCAAAAATTCGAAAGGGAACATCGACGTTATTACATGCATTAAATTATAGTTGTTATTACACTAGTAATGGATTCAATTTTAAACATATCTACTTCACATAAATTGTATTTGTGCATATCCAATCATATATTTATATAAATGACATGTTTTTTACTATCTCATTGACTGTGTAGTGTGGCAATTCACATCATGTAAAAATACTCAAACTAAGAGCAAAATTTTACAGGTTTTAATAAATTGGCCTCAAAAAGTTTGAAAACAGTAAACAGCGATATGTGGGTTTTATGGTCTCAAGGGGTTCTATTAGAAAAGTGAGGGTTTGTTAGGAGTACTACGGTCTACTTTTTTGCAACTCGAGGCTAATGAGACCGGAACCTACTGCTTAAAGCCGATTCCGAACGGCTACGAATATCTATGCCAAAGGGGGTCTCGAACCCACGAACTCCGGATCCGAAGGTCAGTGCCTTATCCATTCGACCATCGTCCGGCACACGCGGGTAAGTATATAAGAATTTATATAAATAAGTGCTGTTGACTTTTACATAATTTAGCTTGGTGAATTGCCGCTCATTTGTAGGTTAGTAGAAATTGAGGATAAGAAGAAAAATTTTGCCAAATGACAGAGAGGAGTGTAATTTAGATATAAAATTGACAAAAAAATTATTATAGTATATAGTTGGAATTTAAAATCAACTAATTGTTCTTAACTATCATAACACACACATATGCATAGCGTTATGCTCAAATAATTTTCCAGTTAGTCTGTAATCTCGTCTATTAATTTATCTTAATAAAACCATTAATTGTGGCATCGCATGTTTTAGCTATTAAAAGCTGTTATAGCGTATAAAATATGCGCAATTTTGAGCTTTATAATTAATATAGGTTTAGTATATACACGTCTTATAATTGGGGTTTTATTAATGAACAGTAATACGAATTATGATACATGATATCAAGAATAAGTATATATAGTGAATTATTTTATTAAGTAAGTTTACCAGAATATTTAACACTGCAGGGCCGTAACTAGGGCGGGGCAAAGGTAGCACTTGCCAATGGAGCATCAATCTTAGGGGCGCCTCACCGTGAGGAAAATAGGGTCCGAAATAGGATGATTTGCCCCGAGTAGAAAAGGAAAAAGGATAAAAAGGATAAGGTGAATAGGGAAAAGGTGAAAAAGGATTTATTCTTATTATAAAAGATAAGTAATAGAAGAAATGTTTTACTTTTAACTAAGGGAAAACTAAAAAATTACTAATGGAAATATCTACATTCCTTTTCATACGGTAATAAAGTGCTACGAATGATCCCGAAATATAAAAATATGCTATTCGAAACATGCTGTAAAATAAATTAAAACTAACGATTAGTATACATAAAATATAACTTTTTAACAAACATAAGAAAAAATTAAAAGTAAAAACAACATCATTAAGGTACAAAATTAGTAAAGTTTTAATAAGAAATGTACATCCAATGTGTTTAAAAACTTATTTTTTTATGAATTTTCTTAATTTTTAAAATGCTTCTAGAGACTAAAATTGTTATAGATTCTTACAAAATATTTACTCCTAAACACCCCTAATGTCCTTTAATATGAATCCGGATATTCGTTTTAAATTTTAAATTTACTAAAGTTATTAAAACTAAATTTAAATCTAGATATTCTCCATTTTTTCTTATGAAAATACAACTTCTAAATAAAAAATATTCCCCTCAAATAAATTATTCTCTGTATAAGCAAAATAATATCCCCAAAGTATTCAAAAATATTTATAATAATAATTTATAAAAATAAGTATTAATAAGAAAAAATTAAAAATAAATATACTTGGTACATTTTAAGAATTAACAAAATAGTTCATTACAAATATAAGATATAGAAAAAAATTGTATATATTTTTTCGCTATATTTGGTGGTAGGGGCACAGACCAGTATTTTTTTTGCCAAGGGCTCTAAAGGACCTGTTTAACAGTTATTTGTCCCAAGTCTGGTAAAGAAAAAGATTTTGTAAAATTGTCACTGAAAATAGAGTTGTTAAAGTGTATCTCCCCAGGAACTCTAGAGCACACACAACTTGTTACAGAAGAATATAAATAAAAAAAGGTAAGACCAGTATCTTCTCTCTGTAAGATCTCCAGCTGTGTCTCAAAACATGGCTGTTTTCTCAGCACTTAGTTCATGAGGAAACTTAAAGGATTTTTTATGAATGTCACAAAAGTGCGTACGTTGCTTCATATTTTGTCTTTCAGTCGGGGAAGGAATGAAGGCTATTCTTCCTATTTACTTAGCATAATGCCTGTTGGGAGATTTCGACAGAGTCACTAAACGGTAGAAAAAAAGTAAGAATGAAAATCAAATTGACAAAATCACATGAGAATTTTTATGCTTTTAAGCAGCATGGAGAAAAATAAATCAAAAGTTTTACATTAATGTTATTTAAATTCAACATTCAACAAGATCAGCATTTCTCTGATAATTTATGTTTGGAATTCATTTATAAACAAAATAAATTAATAGATGGTTTGGTTTTAGGTGCTACGGTCTACTTTTTGCAACACAACGCTAATGAGACGGGACCTACAGCTTAAAGCCGATTCCAAACGGCTACGAACATCCATGCCACTGCGGAATTCGAACCCACGAATTCCGATACCGAAGGATAGCAGCTTAACCAATCAGCTATCGTTTAATAAATTAATAGAAGTTTTTATAGTATCCAAATTTTGTCCTTATGTTCTTCTATTTACTTAGCATAAAACCTGTTGGAGATTTCGACAGAGTCACTAAACGGTAGAAAAAAATGTAAGAATGAAAATCAAATCGACAAAATCACATGAGAATTTTTATGCATTTAAGCATCATAGAGAAAAAGAAATCAAAAGTTTTATATTAATTTTATTTAAATTCAACATTTGGTCTTTCATAGAGCTCAACTTTCTCTGACAATTTATGCTTGA
>CM063502.1:125785211-125815211 GCA_032207245.1 Pardosa pseudoannulata | reverse complement strand
GTAACCTCAAATTAATATCTAAGTTTCGAGTAATCATTGAACCATGACATTAAGTTTTCCGTTTAGAATCGTGCAAGACATTATTTTCTTTTAGTAAAAATTTAGAAGAGTCAGGAATTTTTTTACTTTAGTTTGTCGCGCGGAATGTATTTCTGCTTTGGCTGTCTGGGTTCGAGGAAATAAATAGAAAAAAAAATGTTTTTCCGTCTTCGAGTGTCTGGAAGAAAATATTTTTAGAAAGAATTCGAAGAAATTTTATCGCTCTTTCCGAATTTCTACCGTAAAAAAATTATGGCGGGCAGTGGGCAGTTAGTTATATAGCTAACTGTGATATCATTTTGAAATGTTTTAGAAGAGTTAGATTTAATTAGTTAATATATATTTATAGGATCAATTTTAAGTAAAATTAATCAGTTTTTAATTTTACTTATTTTTTTAACCCTTTGATATGCTGCAAGCATCTTATGCGATTTAATTTTAAATTTGGGATATCGTTGTTTATATTATGAATATCAATAACAGCGTAAACAAACATATTACAACAAAGTATGTTATATGACTGAAGAAGTGTTATGTTTGGACTTGCTTTTCCTGGAAAATAAGACACTGAGTAAATAATATGCATACTGAATTATGTTTTTCTAGTTAGTGACTGTAGAATGGTTAGTGGTGTTGATTTACTTTTCTTAAGGAAGAGTTAGGGCCAATTCCCAGCCTTAGTTTGTACAACATGCACTCTTTTAAACATAAAGTTTCCTCCCGAAAAGATTTTTGGTATAACTCCTCGGCGCAACAGCTCCTAGGGGGCCAGTACCTACGGTGCCAATCTCCGTTTACGGGAACAAGGGCCCTGGGTGCGAAACATATGTTCCGGTTAGGTGGTCAATCTTACGCGGAACTCCCAGCGAACTCCCAGCGTTTAGTTCCCAAGCACGCTTGGTCCTCAGTTCATCTACTCACTGAAGGGATGAAAGGATGAGTCAATCTTGCCCAGCCAGTGGATCGAACCTCGGATCTCTGTGGTAGTATCGCGAAGCGCTACAACAACGCTAATGGTCTTCTCTGGGATTTTTGGTATAGAAATCATAAATTAAGTTTACTAAAGAAGAAGAAAAACAGGAAACTTTCACACAAAGCAGAATTATTTATCTAGGTTTAAATTAAAGGTTCCCCAACATTTATGGACCACTGTCCCCTTTACAAGAAGAAAAATATTCGAACTCCCCATAATAGTTTATTGTACCAAATATTAAAATATGGTTGTATAATATATTTATATTTCTTTTTGTGTATCTATCAATTAAGAATTAAAAAGTAGATATTAATTAAAAATACCATCAATTGTAGTAAAAAAATGATTATTAAAAACTGAAAAATAAGTATGAAATCATTAAACAATAAAAAAAAATCGAAAGATGTTTAAAGCTGGTGGAGTTTTAACAGTTTGTTAATGTGTTCCAAGTTTGTTAACATCATGTGTAAATCTCCATTTTTTTATGTATCTTTTCTAAGTCAGTGAACTAGCTACTGCCACCAGCCAAACACGATGAAGGGAAGGCAATTCAAATTTCTGTAAAATAGCACAGAAGTGGCCAAATGGCCTGGGCTATTCATTAAATTCACTAAATTCAAAACTCAAAATTTATAATCAATGTGAGCTCTGTCAGGAGTCTATTTCCAGAGGAATTTTTTACAAATCTGCTATTGTGTGTCCTTGATCTTTCATATTTAATTAGTTTTTTTCAATAAAAGGGACTTAAACTTTTCTAATTACATTTCATTAAAGCTATTTAGTTGTGAGATTTTAATAAAAAGCTAATTTTTCTGATTAATAGCATTATGAACATTAATTATAATGGAGTATCGATATATTTCTACCTAGAAAATTAAAAAAATACCGTTCTTTAAAATACTGGTGAATTAGTAATATGGCACAAATCGGAATTAAAATATTTTAGTCTGAATTGCTTCATTAGGGCCTAGAAATATATACGTTGTATATTTAAAAGCTAAATAGTTTTAAACTTTAGCGCTAGATTAAATCTATTGAGAGTAAAACTTGCTTTGAGGATTTAATAAATAAGCTTAATGCTCTAAATCCCTCAGATAAAAAGAATTTTTTATCTAATTATATATCAAATCTATCTAGAGTTATATGTCTTAAATTTAAAATTAGAAGTTTAATCTCATTTAAAAATATTATTGAAGTATCGAATTCTAACCTACTTTAAGATACGTATGTAAGGTACAATGTAATGATACATATGTAAAATTTAATATTATATTTAGTAAATCATGTTGGTTTGCAGCCACTGATTTGAAAAAAAAAGATTAAAAAAAAAACGGGGTTTCTTCCACACATAAATACAGCTATAATAATTGTATGCATAGTGAAAAGTCTCCCATAAAATCTGCTTTCATTTCCAAACAGGTTGAAAAATTTCTCATTGCTTGGTAAGACTGCATGGTAAGACATAAAAAACAAACTGTTAAGAACCGGTTCAAGAAATCCTGTTACCTGGCAGACTATCGTACTGAGAAACAGCAAGAAATCACAGTTTGCATAATCAAATAAACCGGGTAGCAGATCTATAAATAAAGTAAGCTATCAATTATAATTTTGGCAGAGATGTACGCTGTATTGTAATAAGTACAGAGTAACTATTGAGTGTCCGTCTCCTCTGAAATGTCTTGTGTACGTTTCAGAGATAAAATGGATATTTGGTCTCATTATACTTTATTCAGAACTTTTTAATAATGTAGTTCCTAAATTTGAGATAAAATTGAATCTTGTTTTAAAAAAAATCTTATCAAAATATGGAATTATAAATTACTTTAAGGTATTTTAATAGTAGATATGTAAAATTTATTGTTATATTACGCAATGCTATGTTTCTTTGCAGGTTATGATTTTAAATACGATTTTAGAAAGGTTCTGCAGGTCAATTTGCAGTGCAATCAATCTGCAAAACAATTTTTAGCAGGTTAATTGTTTTTCAATTAGTACAAGCGAGTTCAATACTTAAATGAAACTACAAAATACATAAATATAATTTTTTAAATATGGTGCTTAATGCTTTATATCTACATAGTCAATGTTTAACTGTACGTTCTTGTGTATTTTAAACAGTTTATTAGAAAATTTATTGAATTATATATTTTTATACTTTTATTTCAGGTAACATGTATCTTGTACAAGCTGAACTATTTTGGAAATGTAAAGTGTCATGCTTCTATGAAATTAGTAACTTTTTAATTAATACAACCTTTAAATGCATTTATATATAGTTATTTTTTAATATATTGTTTGCTGGATCATGTGATAAAAGGGTCAGTCTTAGTGACATTTTTATTAATTAATATAGCATAGGTAATTATTAATTACCTATACTAAATCTAAGATATAAAAAAATTAAAATTAGATCTCAATGAATTGGATGGTATTCCAACAGGTAGAGTATTGATATTGGTTAGTACACCATTTTTTGGTATAAATACCTGTACCAAACCTGGTTTAAATAATAGTCTGTTATTCAATGAATTACATTTAACGCTCTGTAACCAAGTAGAATCCCCAAAAGCAACCTCAATAAAAATAATCCTAAAAAATATCTTTAATTGCCACTTTTTAATCACACATTGTTATATTAACTTGAAATTCCTGAGTTACTAAGCTTTCGAGTTTGAACTTAATTTTATTTTCCTGAAATAAGGAGAAATAGAGTGATTCCTTGGGTTAATGAGAATAATTTACAAACGAAATTTCCGACTTACGAGTTGTAGCAGTGAAATTTTTACCCTGTGTAACGATCTGAAATTCGACATATGAGTGAGCTTCAGTGACGCTATTACTAGGTGGATGAACGATGGTCGATGGGTTAGGGTGCTGGCCTTCGGTCCCGGAGTTCGTGGGTTCGAATCCCACTGTGGCATGGGAGTTCGTAGTCGGTCGGAATCGGCTTTAAGCTGTAGATCCCGGTCTCATTAGCCTCGTATTGCAAGAAAGTAGACTGTAGCACTCCAAGCCAAGTCAAACCAAACCCTTACTAGGGGGTCAGTTTGATGCTGTTAATAAATACAACTTATTATGTTACGCATTATCTTTTATTATGTTTACTGTTTCATAATTTTAATTCCTTATAAATACTTTCTCTATGCCTACAAATAGGGTAATTTTCTTTGAGTGCCTAGGCAATAATCTCCTTGCATTTAATTTCACTGGAGAAAATTGATTTCAAACACTAGAAAATCAACTAATGAAATCGGTTATAGAACTAATTAAAATATAATATAGGTATTATTATTTAAAAGAACATATAAAAGAACATCTATCCCAGCAGAATGAGTATAAGTCATAACTTTCAAAAAGGCAACTCCGCACCTGGATGCTTTTTTGCTGTGTGGATAAAATATTGTTAGAAAAATTTTAAATGACAAACATGAGATACAACACCCAATATTGTAGTGTTATGTAGGTAGAATATTCAGTTTTTGGTTCATGTTACATTCTACTTGAATCTATGGATTGAACTAAAATTTCTTCGTTCAATAAAACATCTTCAGTTCAATAAAATCTAAAGTGTTATTATACATAAATTTTCTTCTTTAATTACTTTAGTAATCGCGGATTTTATCAGAATATGAAGATTATTTTATTTATATTCTCTAATAATTACTAAAATCTTTTACGAATTGTCTGATTTCCATATATTTGGTAAGTGTAATGATAACATGAGTTTTTTAACTGAACTATACGTAGCATTAAAATGCATAATTCTACAAACTATATTTCCTTGAAATGTTTTTCGCCTGTATTTCTATAAAATATTTTAAAGAGAAAACTTATATTTTACTAACAAAATTCAAGATAGCAGCGCATTTAATATTTCAATACTCAACTAAAAGTATTTACCACTACCGTCTATGCTCTGTCGAAATTTTGTTAAACATAGAACAGAAGCCAAGAAAGTGATATTGAATTCTGAATATTTTTGAGGCATGAAAAATAAATGATCTGAATATCATACCAAATAGCATAACTGATTTATTTTAAAAATTCAAGAAAAGTGTTTACGTGGTTTCCGAAAGCAACATATTTTTTTAGGACTGAATAGCGATTTTGTAGTTCTTTATAATTCATCCTAACATAACGATTGGTGTTCAAAAGAAATAAAAAATAGGAGGTACTGCAAAGATTTCCTAAGCAAAGGCATATTTTTACCAATTTAAAAAAAAATTTCCAAACTACTTTGTATGAGATGGCATGTTATCCAAACAGCCTCAAAATATAAAATAAAATACGCTTTTTAAATTCATTTATAAATATTTCATACGCCTTCTATCACTTTTTAGTTTGTCTATTTTCTGCGAGTTTTAAATTATGCACATATTGTAAGAGACAAAAACAATATAAAGTGACTGGAACAAAATTTAATCACATAAATTCCCTCTGAGTTATAGATGCATGAGCTTAAAAATTTATACAGATCTAAGAATGGAGTCTTGTAAGTAGCAGGGATATATTTGAAACTTTCTTTAAAAATTTAATTTGTATCTACGGAAAATAATGGAACTAGAAATTTCTATCGTGGAAGAAAAGATGCATTTTGTGATCAATCTAAAATGAAAAGTATTTTTGCGTTTTAAGATATACAAGAAGAAAATTAAGAAGACTTAATAAAAAACGACGCCAATAATAAACAGTTTAAAGAAAAATGTAAGCACAACATATAGATATTTCAAAGAAGCTTCGTTCACAACTTTTAATAAAAAGGACTCACAGTAAAATATGACTGAGATAGACAGTGATAATGACGAACATTCTTGAACTTCGTGAATTTAGTAGCTCCAGGTTCTAATTCTACGGTTCTCAAGCTGGTCACTTTGGTATCCTGAGGTGCCAAGAGCGTATGCCAGCGGTGCCGTAGCAGTAATCAAGTAAAATTGTGAAATCATTTAAGAAAGCAGAAATATACTTAAAAGAAAAAAATTAAATTGCTTTCTCTTCCTATTGCAGAGCAATCAAAAATCTCTACGAATTATTCTTGATGCTTCCCAACGAGCCACCTACTCGGACGGGTATAAAGCAGTTGTGCTGCCATTCGGAAGAATTCACTCAATTCTTGAGATTTTCCTTGGGATGGGGGAAATATAAGTAGTCCTTCTATTATTCTCTACCTTCGAAGATTTAAAATTGTTTTCTGCTGTTCCCTGTGGTGCCTCGAACGTATGGTAGAGGTGTCATGACAGAAAGTTTGATAACCACTGTTCTAACTTATGCATTCGAACCCTCCTTATAACGAACTTGAAGGAACCAAAGATTTGTTACTATACACAGTGATTCAGTATATTATATATATATATATATATATATATATATATATATATATATATATATATATATATATATATATATATATATATATATATATATATATATATATATATATATATATATATATATGAGTATGTGTGTGTTTGTCTCACGCCGCTGAATTAGGAACTCATCCAAACGGTGTATTTCATCGACGATCTCCCAAAGTTTTGGCAGCCATCTAAAATTACCTGAAAAAGAACTATCATAAATTTGTTTTTATGGGGTAGGCTCAGCAAAATAAAAATGTAGTCTGTTTACGTTGTTTATTTCCCTTTAACGTTCAAAATAGCTAATCGATGACTGTGTTTTATTAATATTTTATTTTATTCCAACTAAAATGTATAAAGAAAGCAGCTATTGCTACACGTTTATTTGTTAAGACTCTTTTTATCCAACTGACAGAATATCGACGACTCCCAGACAGATGATTTTTAAACCAGCTTTGTAAATATTAGCTTTCCTATTGCTTGTTAGTGGGTCAGTTAGTCATTCAAAATTGCAAAATTAGTGCTTTGGTTCCCATAGTGTTATATCGATCCTGTGAGACCAGAAATGAACAAAAAGGTGAAAATTTCGTTAATAAAAAGGTGTTAAAAGTTGAGATTTTATTGATTTGAAAACAAAAGATATTGCGCGATTTAACTCAGCTTATTTTCTTCATAACTATAGGAAATTAAAATTGGGGAAAAAGCGTCTATCGCCGTTTTATGCGTTTTTGCCGACACAGTTGTTTAGTAAGCAAAAAAAAAAAAAAAATCCCTGACTTAAGTTTCACTCTCATGTGAAATTTTTCACGTGAGTATCACATTCCTCGGGAAGGTATTTTTACAAATCAACAGCTGTCCTGTTGTTTCTTGCCTGTGTTAACCATGTTCTTAAATTCTACGAGTTTAGATTGATAATAAAGGATTTTCGTGAAGTATTTTTCCTGGTCATTATGGTCCTGTGAATTGCCTTCCATGACATGACTGCAGTAAAGTTACGTTACCATTCAAACACTGCCAACTACAACATATGGGCTAGATATTTTCATCTGTATGGACGACGAAGGGTAATTTTTATCAGTTACAGACATATACATCTATATCATATATATATATATATATATATATATATATATATATATATATATATATATATATATATATATATATATATATAATCCAATAATTATAAAACTGCTGGACATTACACCCCCTATTATTTTTACTTGCCTGGGCTACTGGGCAAGGAAAAGCTTAAATAGTTAACAGTAATAACGATGCAGTCGGGCCATTGAAAGAGAACGGCACAAGTCAAATTGAAACTTTATTTCAGAGCTGCTAAAACGAACAGCTTTACTAGTCGTCAACGACAGACAAAGGAAAGACACAAATATCACTCTGATCGAACAGAGATGCACCCAAGAGCGAAGACAGAAAGTTTTTTATCAAGGTAGAAGAAACTTACTCAGCGAATTAAGTGTTAAGATCAGGAAAAAAACGCAGAGCCATTTGCTGGCGACAGCAGAAAGCTTTGGGAATTGTATCGAAAGAATTTAAGTCGAAGACACTCCTTTGATTAAGAAATTTAGAGGCTGGGAAAAAGATTTTAAGGAATTAGAATGGGAGAGAGGAGGTTTTTAAGGAATTATTAAAGTTAAATAATTTTGATCTATTACACACACACACACACACACACACACACACACACACACACACACACATATATATATATATATATATATATATATATATATATATATATATATATATATATTTCTGTCATGTGTTTTGTTTTCTTAAATTTTGTTTACATATCAGATTGTCAATTCAAATACTTTTTCCGAGAAAATTTCTCCGAGTATAATGACACATCGTTATGAAAGTGTGAAAAAATGTAATGCTGCTGCTGATGTCATTGCAAAGCTGACAAATACATTAGTGGTTAGCGGTGGTATAATACTTTACGCAAAATTTACGTAATTACAAAAATAATAACTCTGCTATTCTCTCTCTCTTTTTTGCTTTGGGAGGGATAAAGAGATTGAATTTGTTGATTATGAAGTCAGTTCTTTTGCAAGAGCCGGTTCTATCCCAGCTGGAGCAGTAAATCTTGGAAATCAGATATATATATTAGTTTAGTCAACTGTTTTGCAATCGAGGAGAAACTTTGAGGACTTAAAAAACTGGTAAACGGGAAATCTCCGATAAGAATGTGACACCAAAACTACCTACGCAAAATGTCATTGCCCTTCAATGCAGCTTGTTGTTGCCACATGTTTATATTTTATTTTTCTAGAAAAGGTGTGAAGAAAAAAATTATTCTGCATATAATTTTATTTTTTGCTTTTTTAATGTTATTTATGGTTTTTATAATTTAATAATTTTAATTCATTTATTGATACATAAAGAATATATTCCATATAAGTGTATGGTCTTCTGTAGCAATATACCTTTTCCGAGTTTTGATGAAATGATTAAACCAAAACCTATTACTTAAAGGTATTTTACGAACACACGTCAGCTGTGGGGTTTGAACCAAAAGGTTTTAGTCTGTATTATGAATCCAGACATTATTCGCTTTTGTGGCTTTAAAAATCTGCAGATGTCTTTATTAGGCATAATGTTAATACCAAATGGCAAAATTGTTTAAATAATTTTGCCATTTGGTTAAAGTAATAAATTTGAATTATAGGGCTTACATACTAAGAGAATTTTTCTTCCTGTCGTATTCTACTTATACAAGAGCAGTTCAAAATTTAAGTTATCAAGTTCTTTGTGAGAAAGCCTTAATTCGTGAATTCAAAGAGAAACATTGTAATAAGCATTAATAGATTATTACTACCTTCCCATAGTTAAAGTGGTTATCGAATCATATGTTCCATCGGTACAACAATCTGTAGAAACTGGCATATAAGAAATCATCACCGTCCAGGTCGTGGAACCACAATAAAACATTTTTTAAAACTTCGAAATCAGATCCTAAATGGTGACTTTCCAAGTCTCTGATGTCTTCTCTAACGATCCAAAGAGAAGAAAATCAATTTGTGCGTGATCTAGAATGTAGTTGGGAGTGTTTTGATAACTCTCATCGAAAACGCGTCTATCTTTACGGAAACTGAACTAGTAACTATCTAGAGTAGTACACCCTAATGGTCCCCAAACATTTACTCAATTCAAATGAATTTCTTGATCTATGAACTTCCGATGACGAGTTGAAGAGAACTGAATATCAGCTATGTATAATTGAATTACCCTCAAGAACATTATACCCCTACATACTTCAATAAATGATCATATTTCAATTAATTCCTCCTCCATCTAGTTTGGAATCGTTTTAATGCAGTAGATTTACTTATCATTAGCCATCATGTAGCAAAATGTAGACCGGAGTGCTCGAAACCAAATCTCCATCTAACTTAGACCTTGAAGCAAAGCAGTACATTTATATTAAATTGCCATTGTCTTTCAAAGTTGTGATCTTTTCATCTGGCTAGACAGAGAATTTAACAAGTACGGGAAATTAATGCATTCGCCAGAGTTCTTGTTACCTTTAACAGCCGCGTACTTATGCTTATTACGTATATAAGATCTTCACTATTGATAATTTGACCAAAAAATTAAATTGACATATTGATTATTTTCAAGGTTTAATAAGGAAAGGTATGAGAGTATCGATTTCTCTCTTTTTAAGCATTGTCAACAATCTTCTCTATACGAAAAGTCTTTAGAGAATATGTCAATTCAGTTATTCAAATATTTCAAACTAAAAATATATTCCTTTAGGAAATAAACTCCAAAATAGGGCAGGGAACTTAAAGAATAATTCACTATAGTACTATATTTATCATATTATAATATGTCCATATTTAGAAATATATAAGAGAAACTACATAACCAACCGGTTTTGTTTTATTTGTAAGTATACACCTATATCATTATCGATGTAACGTAATTTAAATGGACAGTATTCATTTTTCATACCAATGTTAATATTTACAATTTATTATTTGACAGAAAATGTTGGTATAGCAATTCAGTTCAACTTATTCTCTATGAGGAAATGACAGTAGAACGTCCACCGGATTTAACTCAGAATTTAGGACTGCTCTTAAGAGACTCCTTATTCCCAACGCTAATGAAATGCTAACGTATTCTTTAGGGGAAAAGGATTTTGTGCTATGTCTTAATCCTGTAGATTCAAAACTAATTCCTAGTTAATTTTATGAAATTTCGTTATATTTTATATCATTTATGCATTCATGATACGCATATGTATTTATATGCACACCAAGTGCCTCACATGTCTTTAAATAGTTCATGAAATTAATAAAAATTGAAGAAAATTATGTATTTGAATGGAGTTTGACGAAATGTATTCTCATAATCAGAATTTTTTTTTTTTTTTTTTTTTTTTGGGGGGGGGGGGAAGTTCATTTATATTTTGTTGGGGTTTAGTGGAGATTTGTTTTGGGCCGATGCATGCGATATGTTTGCAAGTATATCATATATACTTGTATCATTATAGTTCCATTTATTCCTCATCACTACAAGTTAAGTATCTACAGACAAGGGACAATACCTTTGGCTGTAGCATATCTGGAAGAATTCGGGAGTTTTCGGGACAAATGGTGGCAGTATGCAAAAGTAACGTATTAATCCCATAAACTTTATAATAGAGAGTTCCAACTTGTTCCTATTATTTGACTGTGGGTAAATAGGTCATCTATTGTGAAAACTTTTAATTATTATTGTTTTCTTTATTTTGCTTTTGTAATAAAATGTTATATAGAAAAATACTTTTTCTGCAAAAAGTTTTTAAATATATATCCTTAAATTTTTAATTTATTTTCTGACTCATGGAAGAAAATGTTCACACATCTCCTTCAAAGAAATGCATCTTTAATGGAATGCGGACCTTCCATCTTTTCAAAAGAAACTGAAGACTCAAGAGAGTTCGTGAACAATAATTATTTCTCTAATAATAGGTCGCACTTTTAAAAAACGGCATTTTGAGTAAGCTTGGTAGGATGTGCCTAATCGAGAAGTCTAGTGCTAATATAATATAAGGCCCGGAAAATTTATTAAATACATGTCGTGCATGCATAACTTATATAAGTAAAATCCATAAGACAAAGAAGTCTGTTGATTTGTATCTGATAGTAGGAGATTTTTTTTCATCCGGATGTTATATTTTCTTCTTTTGAAGTCCCGGATTACACATGATATCAGATTTGTACGGTATCCAGATGATAAAATAAACAAAAATTATCATTAATCTTCATATTAACGATTAAAAAAATAATTGAATAAAATTTTACTAATTTGTTTTCTTTCTTTTTTGAAGTGCATGCGAGTGTACATAAATAGGGATATAATTAAAATTGATATTTTGCAATGCTGTAAATGAAGAACTACCCCTCAATATAAATTCAGAATGTATGTTCAGAAACAGTATTTGGTTTAGCGAAAGAAAAAAGAAGATGGCACTGTACTCTTCAGTCATAGAAATATTGTTAGAATAGAAGAAATGGTCAGATAAATAAAAACAATATTTTAATTAGCATCGTACAATTTAGTAATTAATGGAAGCTTTTCTAAAGTAATTACATCTTTTACTGACGCCTCAATAAATAATTTCAGCTCTGCCATGTTTTATGACCACTGTAGAGATGCGGCAATTTAGTCAGCAAAGGCGTTGAGCCGATAATCGAAGGGTATGGGTACCAGGCTCGAGATAACGAAATATCTGATGTGTTCATTAGTGGAAGCTGAGGTATGGTTATAATGTCCTCTAAATTCCCACGATACCTCTGAAGTTAGCAGGTCAAGCTTGGAAATTTCCTGCTTGGTGCTTTTTCTCCAAATTACGCGGATCCACTTTAAGCAAAGTCATTCTTTCACCCTAGAGATACAAACAATATGCGCAACCCTTCGCCGTAATTCGTTGTAGCCTCCAGGTCCCGTGCTTAACTCGTCCAAGTGGTATTTGTAACAGCAACAAAAACGCGACCACTGCAACCATATTTTTGAATTTGACATTCATCTGCCGTAGGCCGTAGTCCAGATGCCATTGCATATATCTTAAACTTCTTTATGGTCGGAACATACCTGAGGACATTTACAGCACTGTTACCGTTCTGGTTACAAAGCTTAACGAACAAAGCACCATCCTTTAGAGACAGACTCATGACGACACGCTGAGTAATGGGTACTGCATGTGCTGTGCGTTTTTATAAGAAATAAGTGTGGTGCTCATATTAAATGTTTTAATTAGCATACAGCCAGAGTAACATAATTTTTTACCTCCAGTTAAAGAGCGCAGTGGATATCGGACTATTTTAGACTGCTTTTTTTCTCTTAGTCAAAGAAAATATAAATGCTTCTATCTGTTCTAATCAAATATCAAGTCATTATGTCTATTGGTTCTTATTCTAAAATGTTTTAAAATTTTAACTTTAATTATAAATACTTTGTTTATATTTATTCACGCATGCACACATACAGGTTCGTGTTTGAGTATGTGTGTTCTCATAGTGGACCATTAAAATTTGCTCATCGCGAGATAACAATTCAGTTGATCCCATTCGGAAAAAAAGTTAATCATGTTGAAGATTTGTCAGGGATAATATTGTCTAAATTATTAGAGAAAACTGGGTGGTAGGAACATCTCTTAGCTTGTTAATATGAGAATTATTTCTTTACTCAGTAAATATATGCAATATGGACGAGACTTATTCAAAATCACAACACAGTTTATTTCTGGTGAGATACATGAAAGCCATACAACAGTCAAGCACTGTTACAACATCGTGCACCCAACGTGACCCTGCACCACACACTTTTCAAGTAGGGATTTCTCTGGTAAAATGACTACGAATAATCCCTAAGCACAATTGATAACGTGATAAAAAATACCCATGTTTAAAGAGAATGCGCTAACTATTGGCTAAAGTAATACAGACAGAGGCTGAATTAAGTCTATAGCGGGTCTGGAGGGAAAAATCAGAATTACAGCTCAAACCCCCAACTTTATGAAAAGTTATTAAATTAATATTAAAATATGTAGATAAGGGTTTTTCATATTCACACAGATATATATATATATATATATATATATATATATATATATATATATATATATTATATATATATATGTATATATATATATATATATATATATATATATATATATATATTATATATACATGTCAGGTCTAAAAAAGGGGTAGTTGGAAATTATGTAAGTTAAAAACGGTTTTAAAAAGAGAATTCTTTTATAATAATAAAATAAATGAAAAAGACCCCCGCTCGCGTAAGATTTCAGGATAATCCGGTCAGGCGGAAGCATTTCTTAGCTATTTGATCAGCTTGCAAACAGATAAGTTTGATTTGGCGCGTGGAGATGGAGTGGTCAACACCTTTACGCATAGCTCCGTCACGAACAGTGAAAATGGCACATGTTGCTTTCCTTAAGAACGATGAGTTAATAAAACTTTTTATTATCAAGAAGACTGTTTTCTATTCTCCTTAACTCTGGATCACGACTTGTCATATATATATATATATATATATATATATATATAGATATATATATATATATATATATATATATATATACATATATA
Organism: Pardosa pseudoannulata; assembly: GCA_032207245.1. Lineage (NCBI taxonomy): Eukaryota > Metazoa > Arthropoda > Arachnida > Araneae > Lycosidae > Pardosa > Pardosa pseudoannulata. The sequence continues at coordinate 125,801,226 of CM063502.1, read as the reverse complement.
TATATATATATATATATATGTATATATATATATATGTATATATATATATATATATGTATATATATATATGTATATATGTATATATATATATATATATAAATATATGTATATATGTATATATATATGTATATATATAAATATATGTATATATGTATGTATATATATATATAATATATATGTATATATATATATATATATATATATATAAATATATATATATATATATATATATATATATATATATATATATATACATATATATATATATATATAATATATATATATATGTATATATATATATATATATATATATATATATATATATATATATATATATATATATATATATATATATATAATATATATATATATATATATATATATATATATATATATATATATATATATATATATATATATATATATATATATATATATATATATATATATATATATATATATATATATAGTTAGTTAGTTAGTTGAAAAATTGTATATCTAGTAAACGATTTTTGTTTGTATATTCATTGCAGAGACTAATGAAACATCGAACATGAAAAGAGAGAGAAAGAGGGCTGAGATAATCGAAAATGCAACAGCAAAATTATTTATTTTCAATAAAAATTTATGATTTGTTTTAGTGCCATAGAACATATGTTATTACTGGAAAACTTGTTAGCAAATAAACTGTATGGTATGAATGAATGTTGAATGACACATGTCTGCCACATAAAAAGGAATTGATATGTTATTACGATGACAGTTTACGTTTCAAATTATCTTTTCTCACGAACACTATGCTTTTATTTGTTGTAACGGTAAATGGAAAACTTAATATATATTTAATACTATGTAACATTTAATGCCCTTTATTAAATGTTTCATCTATGTTAAAAGAAAAGGGTTCTTTCATTTGTTTTTCATATGTATTTTAAAATATTATTAAATAATTTATTAATTTATTAGTTTGAAAAATTTTGTTTTAAGGAAAATTTACATTTCGATGAATAAATCCCCAAACTACATTTAAAATTGCTAATTTTTATGTCTATCACAAAAATAAGTTTTAAGGAATGTTTTTTCTTTCTTTTAATTTTACTTATCTCTGATTTATAATTTTCACAAAAATATCCTGCGTATTTAATAAACAAGAAATATAATTAAAATGTATTACTGATTTATATTTTATTTAAATATTTGAATTAAACTGTACTAAATTTATTACTAGCCTAAAATATCTGAAAATTTCTTCAGACACCGTTCCAGACAAATTTATATATCGTTGAGCTGAAATCTTATTTAAAAAGTATAATGTCTAGAGGCAACGTTATAAAACTTAAATGTCTGTAATCATGCAAAATGCAATTTAAATTTCTCATTTTTAAATGAACCTAGCTTCTTGTTTATGTATGCATTTAAAGTTAACATGCCCTATTTTAAACATGACCCAATTTGCATATTACTCTATTTTAATTTCCTCTTTTGTTATAGTAAATTAGGTTAGGAAGAATTTACATATTAATCAGAGTAAATATTTTTATTAAAACTTTATTTAATAATAATTTAATTTGAATTTCTATCCTCATACATTTTCTATCCTAAGTCAGGATTAATTTTCTGTAAAATTTTAAATGCCCTAACGTAAGAATATATATGGAAAACTAGTACTATATGTAATACCATACATAGAATAAATTCGCTTTAGAATAAATTTAATACATCTAATATTTAAAGACCTGACAAAAATCATAACTAAAAAAGTTTTCTTTGATAGGTTTTACTGATGAAGTGGCCTTAAAACACTATATTCTTTGAGTTATATCACTATTTGTAGTGTATTCAAAAGAACAATATAAATTTTTATGATTTTCTTTTTATTATAGATCATTGAAATCGGAGTGCAGTCAAATCAAATAATAAACGAGATAACTGTAAATAAGTGTAACACCGTTTAATAAACTGAGACAGTGGATGCAAAAAATATTCTTTATAAATTATTATCTTAGAGTTATTAAAGATTGCAGACATGTAAATTGAAGTACAGCTAAATTAGTCAGATGAATTTTATTTCTTAAAAGAGGATGATATTAAAAAATAATTTTTATTGTTTTTCTTTAACGCCTATTCTGCCTATTAATTATCCTCAATATGCTCATATAAATAAAATATTTAAAAATTAATGTATTGCTGAGGACGCTGAGAGCTATGTTTTACTACTGCAAGTAAATTATTTTTATAGGAATATGCGTAAAATGGGAATATAAAATAAATGATCCTTCTTTTATTTTGAAATTAAAATTTCTCAGTAAGAATTGACATTTACATTTATGGAGAAATCTCTTTTGTACTTTTAAGAGATCCAAAATGATTAATGTGTTTGGAAAATTCCCAGTATAATAAATGTCTTCGACCATTTGACAATAACAGCGCTCAACATTCATATGAGATTAAGTTTAAATGCTATTATTAATATATATTTAGGTACCCCATTTACAGACTGTAATGAGTCTTCTGTTTTATGTCCTTTGATCTTTGCTTGTTTCTAATTAGACATTCATGTGAAGCAATTTAAAAGGAGCTATAAATGTAGTGATTAAATTTGAGGCAGAGAATGGAATATAAATCTTTTCGCTTTCTCTTCTAAAGTTCTCACAGTTCAAATTATTAAATATATATGAGTAAATATACTCTAACAGAGATAGAAACTTTTACAGAAATAAAAATGTACTTGATGTATATTCTTAGTACAACAATAACTATATATCAAGAGCTCAATAAATTGTAACTTGAAAGGTATTTCGACTTTTAAATAGATTTATGGTTCAATTCAGTAGATGATCTCAGCTACTAAAAGTGTACAGATTCTAAACAAATTATATATGGTTGTGGCAAAGAGCAGCGTAGGTTCTATTTCCTAGAGAAACTTTGCAACTCTTGGCAAACCATTGCTCAACTGCTGAAGGTACTGCTTTTCGACGAACACATTTGTCCGGTTGATAACGGTTTCTATCTTTGCAGGGCCTTATATTGTTCAATTTCATGATCCTTTTTATGTAAATAGGATACGAAATGTTCCACTTTCATATGCAATAAAAAATATGAGTTTGCACCAGTGTGTCATTTCAAAATCTTCAAGGGAAAAGAGTAGTGTTTCGGGGGTGGGGGGAGGGCATTTAATCTATCGCCCAGGACAGTGGTCTTCAAACTGATCTCTTTGAAACCCTAGAAAGCCGCAAAATGTCCATAAAGTAGCCGCTAGTGGATTTGAAATTTGTATACAAATACAACATAGACTATAATTATATTTTAAACATTTAAACAATTTGTAGCTATCTTGAATCTATGAAACAAAGTTTTCTCCTCCAAATATAGTTTTTTAATTTCCATTTTGTAGTTAGTATATGACCCCTGTTACTTCTTTAAACCGGATCCCGAAAATGTATCTTTAGAGTTATGACTGGTTTGCGGTTGGTTTTACTGTTTTGATTTGCTAGCGGATAATGTAGTAGAAAAAGAAATCACATCTCTACGGAACATAACATAGCTTAATGGAAGAGCTTAGCTCAGAAATATTTTCAGATAAAACGGGAGTTTAATATTTCCTCCGCCCAGAATCACCATTAGTCAAATAGAAAATTCAATGTTTGTATTTTAAAATTTATATGTAGAATTTATATAAAATGAAATTTAATTTTTTACCAATTCTATGTTTCATACATTAAAAACTCTTGTCACATTCCCAAATCTCGCATAAGTGTTAAAAGAATTTTTATGCTAGGAAAGCATATGCTAGAAATTTATAGATAAAATCCAGCTTTAATCAAAAATGCATAAATTATAATTTTCCTCTTGATATTAAAAATTGAGTAGTTTTCTTTTCATTCAAACTTTAACTTTTTAAAATTAAAATTGTTTAAATAGTCGAATATAGTTTATTTGAAATATACTTTTTTTTCACTAAAATGAAGCCTTCTAATATACATTTTTGTGTACTATGTATGTCATGAGAGACTGGTCTTTTTATAATAAGAGATTTCTAAAGGCTTATGAAAAAAAAAGCTAATGCATATTTTTATAATTTTTTAAATCAGAAAATTGTTTTATCTAGCTTTCTAAACATTTTTCAAGTATTTTGTATAAAATGTTTACATGTAAGTCAGTTAGAATAAATTAAAAAACAAGGAAAAAAAGTTTAAAAAAAAGTAAAATAAGACAGGAAAACCAGGTGGAAGCTCACAATAATTCAAACGATTTTCATCAAAGAATGCATGGTCTAAAATGAAATGCAAGCTTACTAGAGGTTGTAAGATGAAATGTTATAGATGAAATTCAGCTTTAATTTAATGAAAACGATGCATAAATATAAATTATAATTTTCCTCTTCATATTAAAAATTGGGGAGTTTTCTTTTCATTCAAACTTTAACTTTTTAAAGTTAAAATTGTTTAAATAGTCGAATATAGTTTATTTGAAATATACTTCTTTTTCACTAAAATGAAGCCTTCTAATATACATTTTTGTGTACTATGTATGTCATGAGAGACTGGTCTTTTTATAATAAGAGATTTCTAAAGGCTTGTGAAAAAAAAGCTAATGCGCATTTTTATAATTTTTTAAATCAGAAAATTGTTTTATCTAGCTTTCTAAACATTTTTCAAGTATTTTGCATGAAATGTTTACATGTAAGTCAGTTAGAATAAATTTAAAAAAATGAAAGAAAGAAAAAAAGTTTTTAAAAAAGTAAAGTAAGACAGGAAAAACAGGTGGTAGTTCATAACAATACAAACGATTTTCATCAAAGAATGCATGGTTTAAAACGAAATGCAAGCTTACTAGAGGTTGTAACATGTAAAAACGAGGATCTGAAAAGAAAACTAAGGATTAATGTGACATTAGAAAAGCAGTTTTGATGGGTAATTTTCAGTAACTGCTGATAAAATTTGTGTCTTTCTGTGAGGCAAAATGAAAATAATTTAATGTGTCTTTTATGTGATCATTTTTCAATTGCTAATGATCCTCTAATAACATCTCCTGATATAGGAGAAGTTTTATATTGAAACTACATGTCCAATGGTTCTATGATGACTTCATTATTATCTGTAAAACATTATTTTAAAGAATTAAACTTTATTTATAGACTCGCTTGTAAAAGTATAACGAATAAGGAAGGTTTCTATATGAGTATAGCTATATTCATATCAGCATACTGCACTTTTAGAAACTCCGTCTCATAATATAAGCATTTCGACTTTTCATTTTTTTTCCAAGTTTTTTTCTTCTCAAGGTGAACTCACTCCTATTTTAATCCCTAATGATTTTTATCAATAAATCAGACACTATTCACAAATGTTTTAATCCTGTATCCATGACATTACATCTAAATGAGTGTAATTAGCAAATGTGCGGACAATCTCCCCTTTGTACCTCGGACAGGGATCTTTGTTTGAGTTCTGCTTACGTCCATGAAACAACAACGTTCACGTTTTTTACTCCATTTTTAAAGAAAAATCGGCTATTCCATCAAAATTTTTAACTCTTATTACAGATATTTCTTTTTCATTGCTATCATTTAAAAAGCAGCATGCCTCGGAGTGCATTAGCCGTAAAGACGTTGTATATTACAATTTTTGGGTGGATTGTAATAAAAAAAAATTATAACTAAATATAATTTTTTTAAGTATCCTAAATCACTTTTAGATTAGTGACAAGAATTTATGTATTTACGAGTTAAAAAACTGTAACTTCAGAAATACCAAAATAGTTAACACTTTGCGTGCGGGAAACGTATTTTTACGTTTTTTGCAGTCTGTCACTGGAACGCGGGTCACGTAAAAATACGTTTTTAGTTGATTTGAGGTGGATACGCGCTAACCTCCACAAATATACTAAATACGTATAATTATATGTATGTGTGACATTATATGCGTGTTGTTTGCATTGCTATGCAACGGTTTGCAATTTTTCTTTCCACGAGTTATGATTGTCGAGTTACCCTGTCTTTTGTTGCATTATTTCGTCTTCAATCGACTTCCTAGCTCCAGAACGTACAATTCTTGTTTCGTCAATTTAAAGCTTTTTTTTTTTTTAATTCAAAATTGATAAAATGAGCCGTTGTGACAAAGATAGTGATGAAGAAATATGCGCTAACAGATTATCGGGTTTTAATTTTAAAAATCTCGTTTAATTTTATGATTTCGTAAAAATATTGTTTCTTTTTTGTTAAATAATCATACAGTATATATTAAAGTGTAAAATAAAAACAAAGTAGTTTTCGATTTACTGCGATTTTTCTGAATAACTAAACTTTCACGCGATTCACGAAAAAACGCCCTCTGCACGCGTACGTTGGCGGTGAAGTAAGTATACCCGCATGCCAAGTGTTAAGATAAAAATTATAGTAAAATTATATGTAGTTACTATCAACTTTTAGCATCAAAATTATTGCTAAAAATTAACATATTAATTTTTTTTTAAATGTCGATTTAATCTTCATAGAATTTTTGTTTAAGATTTACATGTAAGGAGAAAAATGTTAAATAATGTTATACTAAAAACACACACAAGGGTACTCTTTACTTAGTTCCTTTTTCATGGTCTTTGTACTCAGACGTAACGCCCAAACAGATGAAATATTTAACTCTGTTACCGTTTTCATTCATACCTTTGGCATTCTTCTAGTTGTGAGTTAGAAAAATGTTAATCATTTTCCAATTGCATTCTAGACTTTTAATCAGTGAACGCCCAGGTTATCTGTTGCTTTTAAAACTAAAATTAGCCACAAATAGCTGAGGTTCAATTTAGACAAATGGTTTAATTATACAGTCCTTCAAATATGAAAACCTTTATATTAAGAAAATTATTTTTTAACAGATTACCGATTTAATTTTCATACAATGATAAAATTTTTTTTAAAGATTTACATCTAAGGATGTATTACTTACCATGGTTGGGTATTTATAATCTATTTAATGGATTGATAAGGTAGATTTTCTCTGATAATTCACCGATAATGTACTTTATTACCTCCACACACATGATGACGATAGTTTTCGATATGAGACGATATAACATTTTAAAGAGAAATGAGAAATTATCTTTATGAATGAATCCTAATGAGAATTATCCTAATGAGAAATTATCTTTATGAATGAGGAATTATACAACTGACGGCGTTTAACATTTATATTTTAATGATTTTAGATATTTTTCACTGGTATCGAGAATTAATGAATAATTTCAGATCAAAACGAAAAATGTAGATAATATTTGAAGATATGAATAAATAGTGTTAGACCTCGTGTGCAAAACAGTAGACCGTAGTACTCCAAAACCAAACCAAGGCAATGAATAAATAGTGAAAATTTATTTATAATTTTTTATATATTTTATAACTCTAAATTAGTTGTCATCAATCTTGATGAAGGCTCTGAACTACAGTGCCGTTTTAAAATCTTATTGTGGATACAAAGAGCTTACTTTTGTTGTCTACTTTTGGCCGAATGACTAGTGTTAAATCATTAGGATAGTTTTAAGTTAGGTGTTGCTGTCTTCTTTTACGTTTGTAGGCTTCTAACATCTTTTATGGGTGTAATAAATTAAAGAAAATAATTGACAATTAAAAAAAATTAAAAATAACCTGCGTAAGCTTTGTGCTGGAATCTACTAAAAATCTCCCCATGAGGTAGAAAAACCCTTCCGGCGAGCTATTGGTAAATTTCAAGTTCCGTTTCTTAAAATAAGATTTCTGGGCATAAAGAAAAATCACAAAAACAAAATTCTCTCTTTCGATAGTTTTTCGATAGGCAAACATATACAATAAGATATAACTTTGTCTATTATATTTGTCTATCTAGATAGATATAGAGTAGATAGATAGATTAATCTAAATAAGCTTATATTAGTTTATACATACATTTGGAATATACATTTGTATATTATGTTATTCATTGGTTGTCGTCAATCTTTTGAAAGCTCTGAACTAGAGTTCCGTTTTAAAATCTTATTGTGAATACAAAGACCTTACTTTTGTTGTTTACTTTTGACCGAATGAATAATGTTAAATCATTAGGATAGTCTTCGGTTAGGTTTTGCTTTCTTCTTTTACGTTTGTAGGCTTCTAACACCTTTTATGGGTGTAATAAATTAAGGAAAATAATTGACAATTAAAAAAAATTAAAAATAACCTGTGTAAGCTTGGTGTTGGAATCCACTAAAAATCTCCCCATGAGCTAGAGAAAACCTTCCCGCGAGCTAGTCGTAGCTCGCGATTGATGGTTTGTCAATCACTGATTCAAACTTTAAAAGTTACAAAAGGATTAATGAAACCTTTAAAAATTCAAGCTTCATTCCTTAAAATAAGATTTCTGGGCATAAAGAAAAATCACAAAAACAAAATTCTCTCTTTCGATAGGCAAGCATATATATAATAAAAAAGCATATACAAGCTAAGGCAAATAATACGGGGAGCATAAGGCAAGCATATAGAAAAGATATAGCTTTGTCTATTCTCTCTGTCTATCTAGATAGATATAGAGTAAATAAATAGATTGATTTAAATAAGCTTATATTAGTTTACACATAAATTTAGATATATATTTATATAAGCTTATATTAGTTTATACATATATTTGTAATATACATTTGGATATTGCGTTATTCATTACATCAAAGTATAAAACCCTTTGCCCTATACCTATCTAGCGTTTTATTGAAGAGATTATACTATTACTCATCTCAAAATACCAATTTATTAACATTTAATCTTTGTCAGATCTTACATTGTTCACAGGTGTCACAGTCTTTAATTAATGATGCTTGAATCTCATCTAATACCTTTGATGCCTGTGTTTTGTTTGTTTTGTAATTCACTACTGTAAGGTAATTAGGTTTATACGAGGAAGGGTTTGCAAGGTATAAAATTAAATTAACTGATTTGCTATCTCTGCAGTCTAATATATAGCGGACCTTCCCACCACAACTTTAACATCTGTTTAGTGATACGTTCTTTGTTATCCATTCTATTACAATGAATAATGCCAGTATTAAAGATTTCTTCCATTGAAAGGAAGAAAAGGTTATGCTGCTTACGTTTGCATTGAATATTTAACTTTCAAGTGGAGAAAAATTGAATTTAATTTTAGTTTATATATTGCCAAATGCTGCCAATACATTGGTAGGTGGTTAGAGCTTCTTTTAATCGCGGGTTGGGTTAGGTTTATGAGTAAAGTTTAGATGTATTGTGTTGTCCTCTCGTAAACAGTAATGTGAAACTAGACTGATTGAAGCATTTAAGATATTGGTTTAAAATTACACCATTTGATTTTAAGATCTATCAAACGAAAGGGCTTTCTTTCCGTACCAAAATATGTAGTTTTGAATCTCGTTGCTGGCACGTGTAATCATATTCGAATTTATGCAATAGTTTTCAATCTGATTAACCTTCATGTTGCAATGAAATCATGTCAAATCTATCCCCTATATAATAATAGCCTAAGTTATATGTCCGTTTGTCCTCGAATTTATGAAGCGGTTGTACCTGGAATGGATACAGGCATCCATATTGGATTCTTGATGAGTTTGGGTTAACAACGTTCGAAATATCCTCCCTCCCCCCCTTTTCTAGCATTTAAAGCCATTATTTCACGCCCTATTTTCCCCGGTTAAGAGCAGGTGAATAAATTTATCAATTTGTCCCCTAATAAATAGGTAAAAATAACATTTTCTTCCAGCATTATGACGTCATTACTTTAACCATTTCTTATTTTAAATTACCTAAATATCGTCTGCATTATTTTTTTACGTTTTATCACTGAATTTAGATATTATGTAAATAATTTTCTTTCATATTTGGCTTAAATAATAAATTAGGTACATATGTGATAATTTTAAATTTAATCATCGATTATTCTTTGTTGCAATCAAGCTTTTATCATCGGTATTAACAACTGATTCTATCTACCTCTAGGGTGTAGTTGAAATGATAATTTCATTCCTTTACTTCCATTAATTACTGTGGAAAAAAAATTGGGAAGTACTTAACGATAATTTCGACGTAGCTAAGAAAATCTTAAAGTATATTGCTAAATAATGAATTCAAATGAAGATACAAAAATTACTGAGTGAGTACCAGATAATGGTGAGCCCCAAAACAAACCATTTTTTTCCTGACTCATAGGTTACCTTACAATTCTAGAAAATTAAAAATTTTACATATCTCGTCATATGACGGGCTATATGCTAGTTAAAAGAATACAACTAAGGAAATATAGTCAAAGATATAAAAAAACTATTTTTTAGAAATACTTATAGTTAATGAATTTTGATTAGCCTTTTCATTACATAAAAAAATTAATAGTAATATTTTGTGATTTTCAATATAATGTTTGTATAATCAGTTTACATCATGATTAACAAATAATTTTTGTTGTAACTGACATCTAACAGAGTAATTTAGCAGTTAAAAGATAAAAAAGTTATAAATAAAAAAACTGTTATGACGCTCATATTTTTCTTTTCCTTAATATATATTGTTTGTCCAGCTAACATACGTGAATTCGAAAGAAAATTGAACAAAAAGGGCTATGCAAATATATGTATTTTTCAATACATCTGTGCACCATACAAATAACATAAAATGTCCACATTCATTTCTAAGATTTCTGTGTGGGCCGACTACATTTTTAACCTTTTCATAAAGATTTCTTCACTGAAAACCCATAAAAGTTTGAATAAAATGTTTTATTTATTTTTATTTTTTAAGGGACAGTATTGGACTCATAAACTGGTGAAAAATATTTACCAACTGTGTTCTTTAGATGTTCAATTGAAATAAATAGTTCTAAGGTCACATCAACAAGTAGCATCAATATATATATATATATATATATATATATATATATATATATATATATATATATATATATATATATATATATATATATATATATATATATATATATATATATATATATATATATATATATATATATATATATATATATATATATATATATATATATTAACGATTAATTCTATAATAACATTCGTGACATAAAATATATAAACTAATAATTTTTAAGATTTAGTTTTTAACAAATTAATAATTTTGAAGTGCAATTTTTAGTTGTGTAGCATATATAATTAACTTAATAGAATAAAATGTTATTAACTTTTTATTTAAAGTATGCTAAATAAAAATTACATATTATGAACTTATTTAGCGTTGTATAATGGATATATATCAGTTATATGATGTAACTTAGCAGACTAAAGTGTTATTAGCATTTTATTTAAAGTATGCTAAATAAACATTACATATAATGAATTTATTTAGAGTTGCATAACTGATATATGTATATCAGTTGCAGTTAAAAATCAAACAGTAGAGTTATATAAGATAATTATAAATGTTTATGAAGTTATAGTTGTCGTTTCAAATATGCTTATATAAGTTTGAGGGTGAGTAGTGATTGATTAATTCCAGAAATTGCTTTTCAAACACAGTATCTGTTCTCTAGTCTCGTGGTTTTCAGACTGGGTACCATGGAATAATCGAGAAAAATTGGAAATTATTAATGAAGACTTGATGGTGTTTAAAATTTAAGTTGTGTTCCCCTTGCAATTGCGTCAGTACCCAAACATACTAAAAACTGTCTTCGCATTTACCTTGACGTGTAGCCGATTGTATAACTCAGGGGTATTTAAACTGCTTGCCGCGGCACCCTGAGCGTGATGCGGGTGAAAAAGTTTATGAACGGCTGCTCTAGTCTGCAAGTCCAAACATTGTTAAACTGAATAAAAGTTTTCCAATTTTCTCTATATTTAATGTCAACATCGCACCCATAAAGATACTTCTTATTCTCCTATATGAGATGTATAAATATCTTGTCTGTGGTGAAATCATGGTACAACAAAATATGTCAAAATGATCTACAACTTTATTCTTTTTGGGAAAGAATATGTAAGTTTTACCGTCCCCTCATTTATTAGATATATACTACAAATGTATATTTATAATTATATATATATATATATATATATATATATATATATATATATATATATATATATATATATATATATATATAAATATATATATATATATATATATATATATATATATATATATATATATATATATAGGGAGGATTCAGTCAGTACTGACACCTTCGCAGTACGATTAATAATATAGGTAATAAATATCAATTAGTACTAATGGATTTATTATTACGTGGATTGGAAGAATTTTCCATCGACAACTGATAGTAAATCAGCAGACGTTGTGAAAATAATAAATTTTCGAGTCATTAGATGCTGCGTATGGTATGGAATGTATTTAAGCGAACTCTCGGTTTATAATGAATTTAAAATTTAACGTCAGATTAGAAGAAGAACGAGCTTATGAAGTAAACAATATTTTTAAAATGTACAAAAAAAAAAAAAAAACTTTTTCTCATTGATGTCAGTCTTGTAGAATTAATGCCTTTAGATGTGTATGGTAAATGATTGAAGATAATGTTCGAAATAAAACGAATCTTGTAACAAAATTAAAATTATAAAATATGACTATGCGTTATTCCAAGATAATATAAATTATAAAATAGGGAAAAATTTATGGTAAAATATTTAGCTGATTTTCCAGTTAAAATTAAAAATTCTTTTTCATTCTGTAAACAATAAATGCTAAAAGTTTTCCATTATTTTTATTTTTTACAATATTATTATGTTTTATTAATTTCATGTAAAAATATAATTTTTTTAACAAAATTAGGCAGGACAGAAATATAAGAATAGTGTTTCACTAAGTGCGTTCTTTTACTGTGTTATATTAGAGCAGAGATTTTTCAAATGTTTTAGTCTTGGAGCAGCTTTGAAATGGAAACTCAACGCTGAGCACTAAACATTATCTTGAATTAAATCTTAGATTTCACCTTTTTACCTTTTCTGCACTAATTTCTCACTCCAGATAAAAATAAAAAACTTAAATTTTTGAAAATAAATTGAGGGCAAATATTTCAGATCTTCAATTCGTTATTTTGCTAATTTGCTGCTATTACGTTTGTTACAAGTTTTTAGTTGGTTTCGCCAAACAAAATTTTTATGGAGATTCATAAGGCTAATTTGATTTGCACAACGATATTATAACTGGCTTGATTTCAGACAACACGAGAAATTGACACTGAATTCTGACTACCTTTTTATATAGTCAAATACTTCACTTGATCGGTGATCAATGGTTTATACTCTAATAATTGTTGGAGCACATTAAGAAAGCGAGTGGTAGTAATATTTAAATATTTTGTTTGTGAAAATTATTCACAATTTAAAATTTTAAAATGTGTGACAAAAGCATTTCAGTTTTATACTTTAATATGTGTTTGACAAAATCACTCTTAATTTCCTACCTTTTCGAGGAGCACTGATAATTGTGTGCGTAGTACTAATTGCTGCATGGAGCGCAATTTCAAAAGCTCTGCATTAGAATAGCCAGTTAATGGTACTACGTGAAGTATTCTTGTATTTTTGTAAAATCAACGAAATCACGGAAACGGATACATATTTTTTATTTTTTATATACGTTCAGTCTTTCATAAAAATTATGCAGCCTTGAGTGTTTTTATACTCTCATAAATGATGCCTAAAGATCAATTGTTCCTCAGATTTTATAATGCAATTATTTAAATTAGAAGAATCACCGAACAAAACAGTGAGCTGCACAAGGAAAAAAAGAGCAATTCTGTGGGATTTCAACCCATTTCTGTTCGAAATATCATTTATTCTCCACAGGGTATAATGATTCAGTTATTATAATTATTATTATACCGAAATATCTCGGGTTCTGTAATTATCATATTGCGAGGTTCTTCGTGAGGAAGTTTTTCGTGGATATCCCACTCTTTTACTTTTCTTGTGACATTGAACGGAGCTATACTTTCTCTGTTACTACGCACACCAGGCAGATATCCCGATGCTTTTAACCTACCTTGGCATTGTCCATTGTTCAACACATATTGTAGTTGCGTAATCTGCTGGGCGTGCCTCCTCTGCTTTCATTACGGTACCGGTTACACACTTGCACTCTTTGGGGGTTTGGAGAGGCTCATTCACGCAACAGGATATCATTCAAACTCATTTACTCATACAGAAATGCCCCTATAAATTTAGTAGGCGTGAATGTGCGTATAGAGAACAAATATAGAAAAGCTCATACCATACCAGACTTTTTTTTCAGTATTATTCAAAGTGCCGGCCCAAAAAGGAACAAACCCCAAATTATGCCTAGAGGAACCGGACTATATAATTACACTAGCATCTCTAACTGTCGAAATATAACTGTAATTTTATCCTTATTTTTTTACCCTTTATACTCATGAAATTTCTTGGAAAATTTTGAAAAGCTTAGAAATTACGTGGAACGTGATATTAAAAAAAACCTATCTGACCACCTTCTGCAGTTAAATATTTCAATGATCAGGATTTTTCTTAAACTGAAGTCTAGAAAAAAGTTCCCTTAAGAGAGTTAAAGGATCTACCTCTTTTGAAGTACATAGAGATGACTTTTTGTGCACCCACACTTATACACACATTTACTGTATATTCAGTACTTTTATTTTTTGAAATTTCATGTACTGACGGTAAATACACGTTAATGCATTCAGTTAATATTACTGCTTCAATTAATCAAACGATATACATATGAATCAAGGTAAGTTAAGACAGGTATTCAAGGAAGAAAATAAAAAAGAAAAAAATCTACTCATTAGAAAATGCGAGGCATATTTTATTCCTATTTACACTCTTTTTTACAACACTGCTAACAAAATTAATTATCAACTTAAAATAAGCCGTACTGTGGCGGAATGAATCAGGCACTGCCTTTCGGTTCCAGAGTTCTTTAGTTCGAAATCCACCGCTGGGGTAGATGTTCGTAGCCATTTAGAATCAGCTGTAAACAGTAGGTCCAGATATAATTAACTCTCGTGTAATAAAATGGTACACCGTAGACTTCCAAACCAAACATTGATTACTGGATCCCTGTACTTGATGTGCGGCTCCTATTTTCTTTTACAAGTTGAATCACTTGCAACTTAATTGTTGTAATATAACTAGATCGATTTATTATTTTGTTCGCAAGTTCTTATAAAGGATGAAAACTAATAAATTAAATATAATCCCTCCTCATTATATCTCTGTAAAAAAGTGATTGATGTAATTTAAATTTTAATCTCAACGATCTGTCCAAAGTACCTAAAACCCTCCTAATGACCTCAGACAGGAAGGTTTAGATTAGTTTGGAGAGGTATGGTAGTAACAATACTATTTTGCTACTCGAGAGTTAATTAGACCAGGATGTCTTTGCTAGCAGTGGTAATTTAACCCACGAGCTCGAGTACCGAAGAGAAGCACCCTATTCATTATACGAAAACTGTGTGCCAGCCATTTTAATAACTATAGAAAGGGATGTGGTTCCAGGAATGATATCGTTCTGGTAACCAATCACGTCTTTTTAATTACTTCTAGTTTATTCTAGAAGATATAGTACCTCTACAATGCGCGGGAAAAATGAATTATTGAGGCAGCAATTCTAAATTCAAGGTGCCAGGAATGTAGTGTTCGCCGCTATTATTATATTATTATGAAAAATATTCCTTAGAATTTGTCAATAGTGAATCTAGATTTGCAATGGAACACGGAAACGATTAAGTCAGGATTTTAGTTTAATAGAATTTTAGTATTATATATATATATATATATATATATATATATATATATATATATATATATATATTACATATATATACCCTATTATTTTTATTTGCCCGGGCTTTCTGGGCAAGGATAAGCTTATGCAACTAACTTATTCAAGATGTTGTGGTTGGGTCATTCCATAAAAATTAGCAACTAAGTTCGACGTGGAACTTAAACATTTATTTCAGAACTGCGAAATTGGGATGTTACTCTGTCAAAGGCAGAAGATAGAATGATCATGAAAAAATTTCGGTTTTATAGAACTGGC
>CM063502.1:125752711-125782711 GCA_032207245.1 Pardosa pseudoannulata | reverse complement strand
ATGACTCGAGCATTAATGGGTTAAATAAGAAATAGCACAGAAAAATAATTTCATTTTTCAACATAATAATCTTTAGGCACATGTGGCTTAAAGGTTAAGCTGTCATATTCTGTTTTCATGTCACATAAAATTTTTCTGTGGTTGTCACAAGACGAAGCTGAATTCCGCTGAAATCGAGTTCCTCCTTATGAAATGTGCTTGAACAATCAAAGTAAGATTTTTATATAACTGCTAAAAAAGAACTTATAATTTATACAAAATGATTTTGTTTCGTAAAATTTATATCAGTGACATATATACATATATTTATTTTCATTATTTAATTATATACTACCAGGATATAAGTCAAACGAAATATAATATGAATTTCGTTTTATCGATTAAACAGAAGGATATTAAAGCAGCTATATGGATTTTAAATATAAATATTTTGTGTAGTCGTGTGTTACATGGATTCCAGTGAAAATACATCTACC
Organism: Pardosa pseudoannulata; assembly: GCA_032207245.1. Taxonomy (NCBI): domain Eukaryota; kingdom Metazoa; phylum Arthropoda; class Arachnida; order Araneae; family Lycosidae; genus Pardosa; species Pardosa pseudoannulata. The sequence goes on along the minus strand of CM063502.1, from coordinate 125,782,235 downwards.
AGGCATATGATGATAGGTAGTCGTATTTTTCCTAAAGATATTAAACATAATTTATACAAAATGATTTTTTGTTTCGTAAAATTTATATCAGTGACATATATATATATATATATATATATATATATATATATATATATATATATATATATATATATATATATATATATATATATATATATGTATATTTATTTATTTATTTATTTATTTATTTATTTTCATTATTAAATTGTATACTACCAAGATATAAGTCAGACGAAATATAATATGAATTTCGTTTTATGTACTAAACAGAAGGACATTGAAGCAGTTATATGAATTTTAAATATAAATATTTTGCGTAGTTGTGTGTTACATGGAATACAGGAAAAATACAGCTACCAGGTATATGATGATAGGTAGTCGTATTTTTCCTAAAGATATTAAATATAATTTATACAAAATGATTTTGTTTCGTAAAATTTATATCAGTGACATATATATATATATATATATATATATATATATATATATATATATATATATATATATATATATATATATATATATATATATATATATATATATATACATATATATATATATATATATATATATATATATATATATATATATATATATATATATATATATATATATATATATATATATATATATATATATATATATATATATATATATTTTATTCATTATTAAATTGTATACTACCAAGATATAAGTCAGATGAAATATAACATGAATTTCGTTTTATCGACTAAAAAGAAGGACATTAAATCAGTTATATGAATTTTAAATATAAATATTTTGCGTAGTTGTGTGTTACATGGATTACAGGAACTATACAGCTACCAGGCATATGAAGATAGGTAGTCGTATTTTTCCTAACGATATTAAACATAATTTATACAAAATGATTTTGTTTCGTAAAATTTATATCAGTGACATATATATATATATATTTATTTTCATTATTAAATTGTATACTACCAAGATATAAGTCAGACGAAATATAATATGAATTTCGTATTATCGACTAAACAGAAGGACATTAAAACAGTTATATGAATTTTAAATATAAATATTTTGCGTAGTTGTGTGTTATATGGATTACAGGAAAAATACAGCTACCAGGTATATGATGATAGGTAGTCGTATTTTTCCTAAAGATATTAAACATCTAGGCTATAATATAACATAGTTATGGTCCTTTCACCATTCCCCAGATGGTCGTTAGATTGCAAGTGTGTCTTATGGCATATAAAATGTTAAATAATATGGCTTGGTTTCAGTGAAAATAGATAATAACAAGTTTTTTTATGCTTTATTAAAAATAATAATTAATACTATCCTATTTATTATTTAAATAAGAAACATAATCCCGTTTTATATTGTTTATTTGAGTATCATGTTAAATCCATTTCATTCATTTTAAAAGTAATGATAAATTTCTACTTAAATAATAGCTAAAGAATATATAAAATTTGATATTTTTTAACAGCAATGCTGACATTCATAGGTTTAATGTATTAAATTCTGTTATGTATTGTTGATGAAATATTTATGTGCTAGAAAATAACAATTCTGATATATTTGTATCAGATACTTTTTCAGTAAAATCTTCTGTTAAATAATTGGCACTACACAATAACTTTAAATGTTTTAAGCTATTATTTCACATATTCCCTATTTTTTCAGTTTTAACTAACACGCCAAATTAAAATCAAATAATCCATGCGAATAGAGCTTATGCACCCTAAGATGCTTACAAGTAGCTTATTGGAGTGTTATGAATAAATGTGCAACATATCAATCTTTTATTTTCTATTTGTATTTTATTCATGCACGTTTACAACTTCTTACCTAAACTATTGTACCACAACCTTCGACTATCGGAAAAGTAACAAGCAGAACTCTTTCAAAATAAACTTACGCTTTCTTATTTATGCTCATTGGATACTTTATGAAATTCTCTGTTGCGACTTTATGCTTTACTGGTCATCCGAGGAAACAGTCATTTTTCTTGCCAGCTAGTCTGTAGGTTTTTGAGTCAATTTTTAGACTTTCTGTCATAAAAGAAGACAACTAGAGTTTTAAAATATATAAGGTCATGAAAGATACGATGTCGTTTGAATAAAAGCATTTCTTTCTAAATTAGATTTTTTTCCATATTTCGAACGTTTTTCATTGAGATTATGTTCGAAACATTTGTATTATCTAGATAATTCTTATGCTTGAAAATGCTTATTATAATTCATACCGACACTTGTAATTTCTTCTTACCTTTGCTTTGTAAAATAGTAACTTTGTTTTGTAATAACTGGGTTTAGTTTTTTATTTGTAGAATGGTTCGTGGGTTCAATTCCCACGACTGGCATGGATGTTCGTAGCCGTACGGAATCGGCTTTAAGCAGTAGGTCCCGGTCTCTATAACTTACGTTAGACTGTAGACCGTAGACCACCACAGTAAACTATAGCGATCCAAACCAAACCAAACCTTCAGAACTGACTTTAAAATAAATTAATACAAAGAATTCGTCTAAGAACTAGAAATTCTTACTATTTAGTACAAATTAGATTGCTTATAGAGTGAAATGACTATTGCTATAGAATGAGTAGATTATAATTTCAGTGTGGAATTTTCATTGTCACAGGAATGTCAGTTATGGGACACGCGTTCTATGTTTGGAATACAAAGAAATTTTTCTAGTGTACAAAAATATTTGAAATAGGAATAAATATTAATTTTAAAGCATTATACACTGGCATTTAAATTTGTAACTCAACTTGATTTTGTCGCTTTGATAAAATTCTATTTGCCATCTTTGGTCACTAATTACTCACATATATATAGCAGCAATCTGCTTAGTAAAAAGAAGTGCGTTTCTTGATTATTTGGTTGATTGTATTTTTCTACATTCTAAAATTGAAACTAAGAAATTTTTAATCCCATCTATTTGTATAATATTAAGTATTATCACGTCTGCTCGTTTTTTGTTTTTATTTGCCATTTTTACCGAATAAAAGTTGAGAAACTGAAAAAAAATGAGAATTTCTTATAGTTCGTAATTACTTAGATGTAAATAGAAAGCATTGACACTAAGCATTACAAAATGGCTTTCTTAATGTATTTCTTACTTCAGATTCTTTTCTACTGGTGAGATTATTACTCTTCCAGATTGCTTAAAAGTTAAAATTAAAGATTTTATATTTACGTAATTTTACAAAACCTCAGAAATTTGTCAGAGTAAAGGTTTTCAATCACAGCTATAAAAAAAATCGTAAATCCTTATATTATGGTCTGTTTTAAACAAGTATCGTTTTTTGCTTGTTCAAGAAAGAGGTGGAAGATATTTGTCCTTACATTGCACTCTCTCTCTTCTTAGTTTCAATAGGCTTTACTCAAAAATCTATGGTCATGCTATGCCTGTGGTTCACAAACATTTTTTTTTTATTCTTGGCGTACCAGTATAGCTTTTCTAAGTTTTGGTTTGGTTTGGTTTCGTGCGCTACAGTCTACTATTTTGCAACACGAGGGCTAATGAGACCGCTTTTCTAAGGAATGTCTGTTCAACAAGTACTTTTTACAAAACATTTTATTTTGTTTTATTTCATTTATAGGTTTCTTTATTGAAAGATAGCTAGCATAAATATATCCTGTTTAGGTTAATTAAAAAATAGATACCCACTAGAAAACACACTAGGTCACTTAAAAAGTTATTCAACAAATATCAGTAAATAATTATAATTATATTTTGATTATAATTTTTTTGTATAATTAGTAGAATTTCACTCTTGCAATGCAGTTTTTTTTTATTAAATATGATCTATTATTAAAATCAAGTGTTTAAACACATCACTTGATTATAGTATTCTTCATCTGGTGCAACCTCCTATTATTGACGTAAGTTTAATTTCAATTTATATATGAAAGAAAAATAATCAACATCCAGTATGACCTCGTACACACCAGTGGCTTATTAATTAGCACTACCTGAACTTAACGTCGTGACCTATGAAGTAAAATCAAAATATAAAAAAATTACTAAAATTATGTAATGTGTCTTGGACCTCCTGTGAAGAATTCGAGAATTCCCATGGCTCTGAGACTCACAGCTTGAAAAACATTATAATATAAGATTCGTGCAGTTCCACTGATTAATCGTACAACTAATTTTGCCTTTTCTTTGAGTGCAGAATCATTTGGTTTATAACAACTATAATTTTTAGGAATTTTTGATTTTACTTTTCATTAAAGCGGATTCATCCTGTAAGGGATCTAATAATTTGTTTGTTCAAACGTATTCTTTACTTTTTTTAACGTATAAGATCCTAAAATAAAAACGAAAAATTTCTTATGCATAAAGAATTTTAACTTCATTCGTTTTGTATGATTTGTAGATTTTTGTTCATGATTAGTTAAATCACTGTGCAATATTATCATTAATAACATCTATATATAGTATTAACATCTATAAATGTAGCAATATGCGAAAAAATAAAAAGTAAAAGAAGTCTGTAGCACGCCATGACTTATTACAGAACGGGAAGGTCATTTTTAAAACCCTTGACATTATCATGAACTGTAATTATATTTGAGAAAATTAATGCTTCATGTTTTTTTTTCTACTTTAAATTCATTCATTTGAAAAGGAATAGTCATAAAAATGGTTTCTTTCAGAATATATTCGATCTTTTAGGTATATTAAAATAAAAAATAAAGTGGAATTAATATCTTTATACACGCGTAGCTACTTAGTTATGTGCCGTTATACGGTTGACCGCACCTTTTTGACAAGAGGTAAAATTCAACTGTTCTTTTGCAACACTGTGATGAGACATTATAGATTGATTTTATCAGATTTTTTTACTACTTTTTCTCTGTCTTTAATTTTTTTCATTTAAAATGAACTCAAGACAAATAATTTAAACTAGCGTGCTTTGTCCGCTAGATGACTTAAATGACTAAAAATTTTAAAGTACAGGTTAACACTATATTTAGAATCCACCACAAAAACTACTAGCTTAGAAGTCTTGTTTGATTATTCTGAAGTAATTTAATTGTGACTTAATAACACCAGACAAACTCTATGCCTTCTATGTATCCAAAATTTAGAAATTATTTGTGAAAAAATTGATAAAATGGACAAAATTCTGTTAAAATAACGTTTCTGTGTTATTTATAATCAATATTACCTATTAAATCTTAAAAATATAATCATTAAGTTATGAATTTCCTCTACACTGCTACTGTGATTCTTTTTCTCTATGTTTATATTACCAGAAAATATTCAAATATGGGCCCATATCTCTAATGAAATGATTTAACTTTATTATTATTATGAGTTACATTTTTAGAATTACCCACAACAATGCAATTCTTTATTACTTTTTCTCCAGAAATCTGCTCTACAGCTTTTTAAGGACTACATTATTTGTTTTTTGTAAAACTTAGACACTATCTAACAAAATCCTTTAATGATTTTTATTTCGTGTTTAATCTATCCATTTATGGTATGTAAAAATAAAAATCATTAATCTTACTCTAAAGTTTCATAATTAATCTATGATGGGAAAAGAGGTAAAGAATAAAAGAATTTGTTAATGTGTGGGATTTTGTTTTACATATCATATCCATAATTAATTATTTTTGCAGACATGTTCTCCCCTAAATTGACTCTTATAAGTGAGTATAGCATGATTAATGTCCTTTTCAAAGATAAAAGTTAATTCTAAGTGGTATCGCAGAAGACTAAAATTTGCCTCAATTATTAGCTAAAATATTACGTCAATAGGCATCACTTTTAAATTGATTTTTCTTTGCTATAATGAATTTTTCAAAAATTCAGTAATATTACAGAAAAAAACTCATTTAAAATTACTCTCTGTATTCAGTCTTATTCTCGGTTTATATAATTCAGTAGTACAACATTTAAATGTTTAACTTCTACGTTTAAATTACTATCTAAATATTACTATATTTGCCATCACTTTTGAATTCACTTTCCTTCACTATAATTATTTTTAAAAATTAAACGTTATTGCTAGAATAAACGTTCTCTCATTTAAAAATATTTCTTTAATATTACACTCTGCATTAAATTTTATTCTTTGCTTGTATATTCTAATAGTACTACTTTTAATTTAATAAATTTAATTTCTACGCTTAAATTAATACCTCTACTACGTAAGCCATCCCTTTCATATACTTCAATAAAATAATTAGTATTCAATTAGTATTCAAAATTAGTATTAGTATTCATAAAAAAATTATTATTCAATTAGTATTCAAAATTAGTATTAGTATTCATAAAAAAATTAGTATTCAATTAGTATTCAAAATTAGTATTAGTATTCAATAAAAAAATTAGTATTCAATTAGTATTCAAAATTAGTATTAGTATTCAATAAAAAAATTAGTATTCAATTAGTATTCAAAATTAGTATTAGTATTCAATAAAAAAATTAGTATTCAATTAGTATTCAAAATTAGTATTAGTATTCAATAAAAAAATTAGTATTCAATTAGTTTTCAAAATTAGTATTAGTATTCAATAAAAAAAATTAGTATTCAAAATTAGTATTAGTATTCAATAAAACAATTAGTATTCAAAATTAGTATTAGTATTCAATAAAAAAATTAGTATTCAATTAGTTTTCAAAATTAGTATTAGTATTCAATAAAAAAAATTAGTATTCAAAATTAGTATTAGTATTCAATAAAACAATTAGTATTCAATTAGTATTCAAAATTAGTATTAGTATTCAATAAAAAAATTAGTATTCAATTAGTATTCAAAATTAGTATTAGCATTCAATAAAAAAATTAGTACTTTGAAAAAATGCAAAACCTTTCATTAAAAAATCATTTTAGATTCCTCTCTGTTTTCAGTGGTATGCTCTGAATACACCACATTTTTCAGTCTTAGAAAAATGATTTTTTTAGCTTCTTTAAAAGCTTATTTAAAAAAAAAAATAATTCGAGAGTAACTCTGCATATGTATAAAGAGAATATATTTTATTATTTATTAGTTGTAGAGGAAATAACGAAAAAGAATAAATGAGGAAAATTTTTTTCGTTTTTTTTTGTTGTGAAAAATTGTAAACTCATATTTGTCTTGATTCATCTATTTTGTCCTGTAGTTTTTGCTAAATGTTATTTGTTTTATTCTTTGAAGTAGTCAGTGATCGTAGTAGATGTTAGTTTACAAGGTACTTTTCAATGGCACAGAGCAAATAACATATAATAGTGGGCACTAGAGTGCTGTTGCTTATTTTCTTACCATGATACGAGTGAAACATTTCTATCTGTTTGATACCAGTGCAGAAATAGTCAAACGTTGATTGGAATATTAACTAAAATACCATATAAAATAGTGCCTTGGGCATTAATTTCATAAAGCGTTGCTGGGATGTTCTGTCTATTTAACTTGTAAATATTTTCACTAATGGATAGCTCATCTCTCTAAAGCAACTGCATTAAAGGAAAGAATGTTTGTTCAATTTAAAAACTTCAGTTTTCTTTTAAGCTAACGTACTAATTATGCATTGTCCAAATGTGTCCTTAGAAGAGAATAGCTTTTATTATTTATTAGTTGCAGAGAAAATAATATGGAAAAAATAAATGAAATGATTTTTTTTTTTTTGTGAAAAATTGTAAACTCATATTTCTCTTGATTCCTCTATTTTATACTGTAGTTTTTGCTAAATGTTATGTTTTATGCTTTGAAGTGGTCAGTGATCGTAGTAGATGTTAGTTTACAAGGTATTTTTCAATGGAACAAAGCAAATGACGTATAATAGTGAGCACTAGAGTGCTGTTGGTTATTTTATTACCATGATACGAGTGAATCATTTCTATCTGTTTGATACCAGTGCAGAAATATTCAAACGTTGATTGGAATACGAATCAAAATACCATATAAAATAGTGCCTTGGGCATTAATATCATAAAACATTGCTGGAGCGTTCTGTCTATTTAATTTGTAAATTTTTTCGCTAATGCATAGCTCATCTCTCTAAAGGAACTGCATTAAAGGAAAGAATGTTTGTTCAATTTAATAACTTCAGTTTTCTTCTCAGCTGACGTACTAATTATACATTGTCGAAATGTGTCCTTAGAAGAAATTTTAATTCAATAGTTCAATCTTACCCTGCACATAGCCGCAGATCTGACAGTAACCCTTTTAGTCCTTCTATTTAACTCAAATGTTTCCCCTCTACATTAAGCTCAATGTCAATTTATTTTTCGTCGAGCGCATGCCTTTTTCTTTCGAGTTGAAACACGCTTTTGCAACTTTACTCACGATGCAAGCTAATCTAGCCACGCGCATGCCGTTTTTCTTTTCTCTTTTCCTGTTCGTGGAAAAGCAGGCTGGAGTCCAGCCTTGAACTTGTCGTTTTTTATCGCTTTAATTATAATTTTGGTCGCACATAGTCATAAAAAGAAAATATATGCGCGCCGGTTTGGGTCAGTGTGTCAATTTGGAACTGACCTAATAACAGTTTATTCCATCAGCCTTTTTCACAGTACAAACTGTAAACCAAGAAAATGGAAACAACTTTATCCAAATACTTTTTCAATTTTTGGTATTGCATTTTCAGGAAGATAAGACTAATATTTATGACATAAAACGGATACTTCATGATGGTCATATGCAGTATCAGTAAGATTTATCGTGTGGTTGAAGTATCTAGCTTTAAAATAATGTAAAACTTGAGAAGGTACTTTTAACATCATTGTATTAATAAGGAAGTCTTGTAAATATAGCATTAGAAGCTTATGATATTTTCAAAAGATTAAGAAGATCCACATATATATAATTAAAAGATCCACATATATAATGATAAAAATAATTTCCCAAACTATTATATTATTGTACTTTTAACTCAATGAGCTTAGTATTTTTAACATTACAAACTGTAAACCAAGAAAATAGAAACATAACTCTTTCAAATGCATTTTCATATCTGGTACAAAAATTGGAGGAAGATCTGAGCAATAATTATAACTTGAACTGGACACTTGCAATTAAAGAAAGATATATTTTGGGGTTAAGTGTCTATCTTTGAAATAGTGTGAAACGTAGAATCGAAGATATTTTTAACATTATTGTAACATAAAGTTTTTCTTAAAGATAATTTCCAATGAGTAATTAACAACAGACACAAAGATAAGAATAGTTTTCCATTCTATTATCTCTTTAACTTAGTGGAATATTTTTTATACTAAGACATCTACTAATACTAAGACATCTTGATCAATAATGCCAAAAACGTTGGTAAAATTGTTGTTTTTGTCTATAAACTATTACTTTAATAAAAGTTCAATATTTAACTACGGAAATTATGTACATACAGACATATTAAATATTATACACAAGCACGCATATGCATATATATATATATATATATATATATATATATAATATATATATATATATATATATATATATATATATATATCAAAAGGAAGTTGTAAAATTCTCAAAAAATAAATGTTTCCTTTGATCATAAATATTATAATGCATTAATTTGATTGCGTCTGATTAATTTTTTAAATTTAAAACTTAAATAAGAATTACAGAACATTCTTAGAGAGGAAAGTGTATTGTAGTAAGTACTCTTTTTATTTCTATTTTATGAAATTTGGGTTTGCTTTTTAACAGTTAATAAGTGTCGAGCTCAGTATCAGAATCTGAAAGAAGCACGTTTTAGATCATTTTAGCTTTACTTTTTTAAGTTTAAAGATTTTTAAATTTGTTATAATTCGACGAAAATAATATTTCTCTAAAAATAAGCTTTTCAAGCTAGGTTTTGTTTATTCGATCTTCAGTTAAAAAAGGGTGTTTTGATATTTTTTGGCTAGTTAACAGTGTAATCGTTATAAATACGCACCCTCTTCAGATATCTCTAAAACTAGTTTATTGGATACAATGTATATTAAAAAAGTTTGGGCAAAAATAAAAACAAGAAAGAATCCTACATTAGACTTGATATTTTGCCTTTTAGTGCTAGGTATCTAATGGATACAACTACTCACGATATTGCACGTGATATTTCTTTCGTGGTCACGTGGGACATTTAGAATAAAAGTGATAACTTCTCTGCTTTTTAGAAACATATCTTTTACTGATATTTTCTCCGGGTTCCGTAACGTATAAGCTTCTGCAAACACAGTGGGTGCCATTCTGACTGCTGACTAATTTAGTTTGATCTTTTCTTTTTTTAAACTAGGATTTCGTGTTATCTTTAGGAAGCCATTTTAAATTAAATGAACTTGGAAAATGTTAGAATTTATTATAATTATATGAAAATAATATTTAATTTTTCTAAAAATAAGCTTTTCAGGCTAGGTTTTATGTATTCGATCTTGAGTTAAAAAAGGGTGTTTTGATATTTTTTGTCTAGTTAATAGTGTTTTCGTTGTAAATACAACCCCCCTTCAGATTTCTCTAAAAATAGTTTATTGGATAAAATGTATATTAAAAAATTTTGAGCAAAAATAAAAACAAAAAAGAATCCTACATTAGACTTGATATTTTGCCTTTTAGTGCTAGGTATCTAATGGATACAACTACTCACGATATTGCACGTGATATTTCTTTCGTGGTCACATGGAACTTTTAGAATAAGAGTGATAACTTCTCTGTTGTCAGAAACAAATCTTTTACTGATATTTTCTCCGTGTTCTATAACGTATAAGCTTCTGTAAACGCAGTGGGTGCCATTCTGACTGCCGACTAATGGAGTTTAATCTTTTCTTTTTTTAAACTAGGATTTCATGTTATCTTCAGGCAGCCATTTTAAATGAAATGACCTTGGAAAATGTTAGAATTTATATTTTATTGATATGGCTTAAATATAAATCATGTCCTTTTTATTGTTGCCAGTTAATATGTGTAGTTTTAATTATAAAGTGATCATGATTTTTTTAATATTTATCGAAACATTTTCAGTTCACATTTTTTTCTTTTATAGCAAGTAAGATGTTTTTGTTTATATTACAAACTCATTGATTCAAATGGTAATTTCTTCACTATAGATACAAGTGAAACTCATTATATCCCAAAATACGTCCGACATAGGTTCTAAGATCAGTGTCACAAAAAGATATTAACATATATGACATCATACCCTGATATCAATTTATCGGTAGTCTTTAAACAGAAGCTATTCGAAATAAGCTTTCTGTGAATGAAGCCTTAGTAATATACAGCCAAACAAAAAAAGGCCTTACATAGTAACGTGTTGAACTAGCTACGTCTGAGTCTCAGCTTACGATTAATTTTGATTCATGGATGTTACAGATTTCATAATGATTCATTGAAGACTTTATTAATACTGCTCAATTGATACTCTTAGGTGAGTAAATAGGGTAATAAATTTTAACTAGTCTTCTCGTCATTTATCATTTTCGCTTCTCATATAAGATGTTTAAATGTTTTCTATTGAATATTCATTTTTCGATTTCAAAACTATACGTAGATTCATTATTAAATGTATAAAGTTTTAATCTGATCTTTTACTATGTTTAAAAGTTCCCATTTAAAATTTTTTCATATATATAGGGATATCAAGACAACTTCTGCACATATATAGTTACAAATTTTAGCTTTTTTTAAAATTTGAATAGATTTGAATTTACAGAATCTACTTTCTGCATGTCTTAATAAATTTACTTTAGATGATGCATTGTTCTAATTTGATTTAAGGTAGACTTTCACAAAAGTTTTGGATTATAAGTATGAAGTGGGATTTAATATAAGTTATCGCTCGAAATCTAGCTTTCATGGAAGAAATTGGTATTAAAATCACACGCAACTTTTTATTATTGAATTCACATGAATCGATCTATAAAATATCTTTCATAAAAGAGAAATAAAAAGAATACTTACTACAATGCACTTTCATCTCTAAGAATGTTCTGTAATTCTTATTTGAGTTTTAAATTTGAAAAATTAATCAGACGTAATCAAATTTATTCCTATCAGTTAATGCATGATAGGATTTATGATCAAAAGAAACATTTATTTCTTGAGAATTTTAAAACTTCCTTTCCCATGTATACATACATACATATATATATATATATATATATATATATATATATATATATATATATATATATATATATATATATATATATATATATATATATACATATATATATAATATATATATATATATATATATATATATATATATATATATATATATATATATATATATATATATATATATATATATATATGTACATATATATATATATGTATTATATATATGTATATATACATGTATATATATATGTATATATATGTATATATATATGTATATATACATGTATATATATATGTATATATATGTATATATATATATATATATATATATATATATATATATATATATATATATATATAATATATATATATATATATATATATATATATATATATGTATATAATATATATATATATATATATATATATATATATATATATATATATATATATATATATATATATATATATATATATATATATATATATATATATATTTGCACATGCGTGCGTGTGTATAATGTTTAATATGTCTGTAGTGGCCCTTTGTAAAATATTGTTTACGCTAATAAACTAATAATTAATTTAGAAGTCGTTGCTACTTTACGATTTTATCTAACAAGTAAGAACTGAACTTTGCTTTTTTGATTGAAGTTCCTTGTGTTTTGAAGCAGGCATTGATTTATGGTTAAACGTCTTATAATAAACTTTTACAAAAGTTTCCTGGCAAGATCTCAATTTATGGATCAGCAAGAAAAACTTTCAATTGTAAAATTAAGGAATATTAGTTTCTTGTATTAGTTCTCTAGAAGTTTAATACCCCACATGAGATTATCCACTTAAAAGGTTACATCTGAGGATTTGGACTTCAAAATTTACTGATATTTTAAGCATATATCTCCCAGTTTTGGGAATAATAACACAAATTATTTCTATAATAAATGGCTTGCGTGCAAAGAAGGTATATCTAATATACAGCCGAAACTTTGGTTAAAATGCAATACTCTAAGCCACACCCAAGTCATTCAAGTTTGAAATTTTAGTACTTAAGGAGCAAATCTTTCACGTGTTACTTGATCACTTGAGAACTCGGTGGAATCCATCCATTTAATGGATCTCAAAATAAGACAATCTCAGGAATTAGCTTTTTTGAAGCAATATTTTAAGTCAGTACACATTTTTTATAACTTATGAAATATCCACTCCTCATGAAGATTTGTTAATAATTATTACCCATGTTTTATGTAAGATAGTAGAGGTATAACTTTTACCATACCCACAAACAATGGCCCATATATGTATAAACATATGTATATACATACATATATACATGCATATAATTATATACATATATATGTGTATATATATATTATGTATATAATATATATATATATATATATATATATATATATATATATATATATATATATATATATATATTTGTATATATATTTGTTTTCTAATATTTTTAATAATTTGTATTGTATTTATAATATGATTAACATAATGATTTCTTTTCGTTGCAGGTAGGTTTTCCTTCATTTCTGAATTTTATACTCTATTGTTTCTGATAAAGGAAAGGTAAGGTTGTTTGGAATTTTATCCGACTTTACTAGGGAAGAGCAACAATTGAACTAAAACTTAAAAAATGGTTTCAGCACGTTTTATCTCATATTTTTCATGAAATTTACTTTCCTTGTTTTTCTTTTTAAATATGCAAAGGAAAGGGTATTCCTTGTATTGAAAATAAAATTGAAAAAGTTTAGCAAAAACAGTTTATTATTTAAACAGTTGGTTAGTTTGTTAGCACCACGGTCCATGTTTTGCTACGTGAGGGATAATGAGACCGAGACCTACCACTTAATGTTGACTCCAAATAGCTACAGATATCCATTCCAGCTGTAGAATCAGAACCTGCGAATGTTGACACATTGGCATCGTTCGGCTCATAACCTTTTTAGATTCCTGACATTGTCGAGTTTTAACCTTTAACTGCCGATATGTGGCCTTACAGATTTCATCTCTAAGCATTTTCACCCTTCTACGGCCGGTCTCATCAAAGTCGTTTAACGGCTAACCGCGATTAACCCAAAGCGCCAACCAATAGTGGGACGCAATTCTCGGTTTAAACAGAGATTAATATCGGCTAGTGTTAAACGACTTTGGTGAGACTAGCCCTAAATCATAATTTATCTGTAATTTTCTAAGTATCTTGATTCAGTGTCCTGCCACGATCAGCTACCAAGTTGGAAGCGAGTAAAAATTTAATTGAAATGTAATACAGGAAATACGTCCACAGTAGTTAAAAAATAAGCCAAAATCTGCTACAAAAGTTTAACAAAGTAGTCGGGTAATGGTTAAATATATTTAATGAGTACTGAGCATTTGGTAGTTGGATATATTAGAGTTAATACTCATCTCAGAAGAGTTAACAGTTTTTACGTAGCTATACCTATGTCATGACGCAAAAGAAATAAATAGCAGAAAAAAATAAGAAAGTAGATATTGAATATTTTATCCATAGTGTAGACCCAATAAAAGATGAAATAATTCCAAAAGATTTAGTAGCAATCAAACTTGGACAGTAGAGGTTTAAGAATCTTTATTTTCCTAACGCATCAAAATTAGCCACTTTAATTATAGACTCGTTAAGCCCGTAGCGTCTAAACTACAACCATGTATAGGTATGAAAGTAATTTTCTCACGGCCTCAGGACCTAATATAAACTTCCAAAAAGTGGTGATCTGGTGTTATATACTTCTACAGTATGTCCTACGTAATTTTGCATTTCACGTTAGATGTTTTTGACTCCGATTAAATTTCTTCACCAAATTAAGGATAAAAGTGTACGTTTTAGTTCAATCGTTTATAGAACACCTACACACACATAATGTGTGTTTGTGTGTGTGACACGCCATGGAATGAGCGAAGGACTTTGCCTGCATACTTTAAATTAAAATAAAAATGCCCAACTATATTTTCTTGGGTCTAGACCCTGCAAAGTTTAGATGTTAAGTTTTGCCAATAATTCACTTCATCGTCCAAAAAAGTTAGCCGACAACCGAGTTCTATCAAAACTTTAGTTTATTCACGCCAAAAAATGGAAATTAGAACTGCAACTACAGTATGTTCTTTTGTTAAGACAGTTTCTATCAAACTGATAAAAACTTAAATCCATAGAGAGAAACAAGGGGCAATTTTTCAGATAAAGTTGCAAATTCATTCAAAGAAATTCCTTTGGTTTGTTAGCAGGCTAGTTGGTGATCGAAAATGGAAAATTAGAGTTCAAGGTTTCAATTGAGTCATGTGGATTCCATGAGATTGATGATGAACAAAAGAGTAAGCACTGCAAAATAAGATTTTTTTTATGGGAAAATGGAAGAGGTTGCGCTCCTCGTTTCCCGTTCTTTTTTATAATGACACGGAATTAAAATTGGGGAAAGCAATTTAAATGAGTTTAGGTTAAATTTTAAATAGATATTAGATATATGGCAAAAATTTTAGTAATGACAAGAATGCATAGTCCATCCACAAAAAGGCTTTAGGAGGGATATAATCAAGTACGATGTCAACAATAGTTCGAATTTTGACAGAATACTTAATATACTTACACACACACACACACACACACACACACATATATATATATATATATATATATATATATATATATATATTTGCTGACTGTATTAATTGATTTTGAATGCACCAAACGGGAAATTGTGTTGAATCTAAGTTTATCTGGGTAGAGTCACCCCCAGAAAGGGCTGTGCCTTGTCTGTTGCTGGCAAAAATTACTGTAATCCCTGTACTTCAGTGGTTTCTTAGGCTCCTTTATACAAAGACCCCACAACAAGGATGAAACACAGGTGGATATTTGGTACTAATAACTATGTCTTAAGGGAGGTAGTTAAGCCAGAAATGGGCGTGGTGTCTTGCTCAAATTTAATGAAATGCCTTTTAGAATTTTTGCACATGCACATGCATTTCTTTTTCTGAACTAGCCACTCAAAGTTCCAAACTTTACTGACTATGTATTTACTAAAGACATGGATAGGATAAATGGTTGAGAAAAATTTAACTATAACATTAAGTATTTAAATTATACTATTAGGTCCCAAATCATTTCTGTTGAATATACTTGGATGAATATCTTAAATATAAGATGTTGTGATTTCACGAGAGTGACAAAAAAAATGGAAATTAAATTACTTTCAATACTACATTACCTATCTTCATAAATGATTAGTTGTATAATAAATCATTATAAAATGTTATTTATAAAAAAACACTAAATGCGATATTTGGTTGCTATATTATGCAAATACAGTACTGTAAATTAGATTCTTACAATACATATAGCTATTCATCAGGATTTCATATAAAAGTAAATTCATGGGCGAAAAATAACAAGATATTTATCCAAAAGACAAAATTATAAATTAGGGTAAGTGCTTGAAAATTTTGGGGATTATTTATTGAATTACCATTTACCTTTACTAAAAAGGAAAATCGTTTTCAAACATCATAAAATTTTACAAACTTTACTTTGTCTGACTTCAAAAAGGAAAGATAGGCAATAAAGGGTTAAACCACTGGTATAATATGCCTTTCATGTAAATTGAAAATTAAAATATGAAGACTACACTATTTATTTATATTTATTTTTAGTCTAATTCATTATTCTATTTTAGCCATTTTACTTTTAACATATTTAGCTTGTGTTTCTTTTTCGTCTATTTTCACTCCCCCAAATAGACTTTTATAATAAGACAACAAAGGGTAAAAAATATAGAAAAAGAAGGTTTTAGTTTCAAAAGACGTTTTAAAAAGATGGGAAAGAAAACTCATGCATAAACAGTACGTATATAAATAGATGTCTTTGTTCTGTGGTCATTTTTGTCTTAATGTGTGCAAAAAAATGTTAGAGTGGATATATATTTTTTCTTAAATTTTATTTTTCATTGAAAATATGGCTACGATTTTAAAATCTCTTTCCAATGTAAAATATATTATCAATGAAAATTCTATGTGTATGAGCTAGTATGAAAATAATTTATGGCGTTCATTAATTTAAAATGATATTAAATTGGATTTAAACTAGCATTTTTACTGTTACATTATTGCTTAAAAATTACTGCAAATGTAAATATTAAAAAAAATCTCTTAATTTTAGAAATTTTTCTTACTTGAGTTTTAAAGCTAAATTACGAGAACACTTGACATTATTCCTTACACAAAGGAATTTTGGTTATGAAATTGTAACTACAGTAATTACAAAACAATTTCTTATTCATCCTCAAAATATGTTAGCAGGTTTTATACAATTTCAATTAATCTCCCATTGTTATTTAGGAATTCGAAGTTATTCCTAAGAGCTCTAGTTTAGCATCTAAAGTTTCTTACAAGGAAAGCTGCCTAAGAAGAAGTAGATAATAATAATGTTTTCAAATTCATGTTTCATCCTATCTACACTTTTTTGAACAATGCATAGAGAATATTTATTGGACTTTTTGATTGTCAATGTAGTTAAAACTCTCTCGTCACATGCTCGTTACCATGTGAGTCACGGTTCAAAATACGAGGTAATACCTCGATATTTGCTTACACTTATTTCAATTTAGATCTAAGTGTTGCACTTTTGAAGATCGACGCAGTTGATAATTTTATCAAAAAAGAGATATCAGTATGATAAAATGAAAGGTCTCATAAAAGGTAATTTTGAGCGCTGAATTTTAATTTGACATTTTAAAGAGGAAATTTAGTTGGAACACTTGCATATACTCTTTATTTTTATTTATTTTTTCAAGCTTTATAAACTGCTAGTAATAAATCTAATACAATAATCTGTTGTCCAGATGTTTCTTTGTATGTATTTCTTGCGTTTATAATTAGGCAAAAATCAAATTAATATATCCTGAAACGAAATGATTATTTAAGATTTTTCCTCATTGACATAGGCATAATCTTTTAATTCGTTTTTTCACATTCGTTTTTTTCGTTTTTCTTTTTGAGAAAGCACCAGGGTTTGTTCCCTCAAACCTTAATTATCATACAGTTCTTTCTTCATAAGAAAATTTAGCATCTTTTGGTACAAATGATTATAGCTCCTTCATTAAAGATAATCAAATTAATAAAGAAATTAAAATAACTGTTAAAAGTTTTTCATGGAGAAAGTAATAAAGATACTTTTAAATTTCATTAATTTGTTAAAAGAATAAATTATATTTGTGGGAAGAAATAATGAATTTTTAAATGCTGAATAAAGCACGCTTTGAGATCTAAATTCATGAGATATATCTTCTATCATATACTGCGTTATCGTAATTGGCGGTGATTTATTTCCTTTCATCAAGCAAAAAAAGCTTTTTTTTTTTAAATTTGTCATTTTTTTATTATGTCTTTTTCTTAAAAATCACAATTTAATTTTAATTTTCTTAATAAAGGTAAAGAAGATCTTAAGTATTTATTACTTACGTGTTTATGTAAACTTACACTGTATGACAAATTTTCAAAAGGGTCTACAAAGATTTTTCAGTGTTCCTATAATTTTGAGAATTTTGGTTATTTAATGAGTTTGTATCTTTAATCTTAGTTTTACCATTTAATACTTATATATCGATTCAGAAAGTTGAGAGAAAGGAGAGTAGAAAAATTGGAACTGAAATGAGAGAAATTTGCATAAATTTAAATAAGAGTTTTGAAGTTGAGGGTCCAATCAAAGCAAAGTTGGGCCCAGGACCGGGTAGTCTTTCGCCCCCCCCCTACCCTCCTTTCAAGGCAAAAAAAAGTTAGTTTATAAAAGAGGATACAAACGAATATTTTTGGAGGAAAGTTTATATTATTTTTTTTATGCTTACATACCTTTGTAGTACAGTCGAATGCCAAAAATCTGTGTTGTGACTGGAGTGATGTAAATAAGTAAACTAGAGTGTGTTTTAGATAAAATTGTCAACATTTTTAACTGTTTTTATTACAATTTCTGTATAAGGTTTCATGAAATATTACTTGAAGAATTAACACAAAACATTTTCAAATTTTATTAATTAAATTATTTAAAATTTAACAATTAAGTACCAAATTTTAGGGGACCCCTAAAATTAGGAGGCCCACACACTAGGCCCAGTCGGCCGTGCTTTAATCAGGCCCTGGTGAAGTGATAAAACGTTTCTCATATATAGGCACCATATAAATTTTAAAAATATATTTTAAAATCTCCACATTTTCCCTAATTTCTACTGCGATTGGATTATAGGAATTTCTTAATATTACCTTAGTTGTAAGTGACATTGTAAAGTTATTTTAAAAACGAATCATACCTATTTAACTTCATTATATTGTGGTAAAATTGCAAAGCTGAAAAGAGAATTTTCGAAGCATTTTTTATAAAGGCAAAGAAAATTTCCCAATACCTCTATCTGTGTTTGGAAGTCTACTGTAAGATACAAAACCAAGAAAAATAAAGTAATTCATTCTTGGAAGCAGGCTCCAAATAAATGTTTTATTTCGTCTTTTTCTGTGGAATAAAATATTTTTAATAAAAATCCTGGCTGATTACACATTACGTATCGGAAAAACATGACGAACTTTCATATTGCTTCTCTATTTTCTAGTTTTCATACTTTTAACTCCAGAGAAAAAAATATTAAAAGTACAATTTCAACTAAAGAATTTATTCCTTTATAATCTAAAGTCTTTCGTATTTCTTGGAACCTTCTTTTTACAACATACTTTAAAAAAATGTCTATTTTCAATCAAACAAGATGAACTAAAAAAAAACAGATTGAATTTTTCATTAAATTTTTACATTTTGTTTGACTGCATCAAAGAAAGATTCGGATAGTCAAAAAATTAAATTACTTTTTTTTTATTTTAAAATATTTACATGCAAATTTCTCCTGCTTTTGATAACGAACTTTAGAAAAGATTGCTCGGACATGTGTGAGGTAAATTATATAAAGTAATATTTGTTATTTTGTTATTAGTAGTCCTTTACTTTAAAACTCTATTTAACCGATACTGATTAAAGATAACCTTAAACTAAATTATTAAGATAAACTTTGAGTATGCAGATATATTTTTGGATCAATCATCATTATTACAGTTATAATTATTTTTATAAGTACACGTACACATGTATTTATCTATCTATCTATCTACACACAGACACACACACATATATATATATACATGTTTCAATTTCAAGTAATATGATTTAAAAGAATGGCTAACGACATCAAGATCTACTTTTTTAATCTACAAATATGCATGCCATCAGCGGTATCGGAATCCTTGGACTTCAGGCCGAAAGGGAGAGTTCCTATCAATTCGACCCTCAGCCGGCTATTAATGACTACTTTTTAAATCCAATTCTCAACAACTACAAACACCCATGTCATCAGCGAGTTTCAAACCCGTGGACTTGAGGTTCCGAAGCAGCACGCCTACCAAGTTGACTATCGGCCAACTAAATCAATGACTACTTCTCCATGCCACACTTAAACAATAGATCTTTATTCCAGAACTAGTGTTTTATCTGTTTAATCATCATCCTATCGAATATATGTGATGGGCTACGTCAAGTTTTTTCTGTTTTCTGTCTTTATAACAGAAGTGTAAGGTAATGACTGTACAAGACCAGTAGAGAAACGTTTATTCACCTCTAACATGGGGACTGTGTGAATACACTTGAGACACGAGTCGAAATTATCAATTATGCGAAGGTCAACCAAAAAAGTAAGCTTCCCTAGGCCAGTAAAAAATTGCACCAATATTTCAAAATATACACCAATATTTCAGTTGCTTTCGAACATAATAACCACCAGAATTGTAACACTCATCATACCGCGAGATGAATTTTCTAGTCCAGTGTCATAGAAATTGGCCGCCATGATATACAACCAGCATGTCACAATTATTTGTAGATATTCGTCTGCGATAGCCTTATACTTATTTCTACGAGTGCAAGAACAGGTGTAAATTGTTGATAGCAAAGTCTGGAGATATAGGGTGAAATTCCGTGATCAACGACAAATTTCCGGTCACAGAACTGGACATTTTGCCTACCTTCTGTGAAACCATGATAGCAAAGACGAGCCATCAACTTACTTATCACATCAGGTTTATACAATAAATGTTATTTACTGTGGAGTTCAGTCGGTACAACCTTCAACACATTACAAAACTGTTGGAGCTAGAAAAAATAAGAGCCACCTCATAGCACAACTCATAGCCTCAACTGCCGTATACGGTATTCACACCTACAATTTACCCGGCGTGTGCCTTAGTATTTCGTGCCTTTTCCAGAGCCATCTTTTTGCGATATGGAAAACTTGCTTTCTGTGTAACCCTCATACACAGTATGTACTAAAACTAAAAATATACACTTATATAATTATCAATTACTGGTGTTAATGATTCACGCTATGTTTTCTTGCAACAACTCTGCTTTATAAAGCTATTTTTTAATTAATTTTTTTTGGATTTCATGTAGATCAATAGGAAAATATTTATCTTTTACATTTATTAAGTCGTAAAAAATTTTAAAACTCAGTAATTAAAATCGGAGAAGAGGATTCTGTTATATAATCAACTTTACTTTCATTTGCTATTTTCCCTAATTTCCAATTTTAGAAACACAGGTATAGTGTTTTAAAAGTCTAAACAAGATGAACCTTTATAAAATCATAATTCGAGCATTTTAAGCCTCATAATCATACACAAAAAAGCATTCAGAAAAGTTCTCGATCTGTGTTCAAAGTTAATTAAAAACGATGATTTTCAATTTGAAAACAAGTATGTCTAAATTTTAATGGATTAAACTAGTAGTGATTTTTTTGCTTAGAATATTTTTAAAGTATTCTCAAAGGAATTCATATAAAGTAATTTTATGATACCGTAAATTTTATACAGCCGAATGATATATCTCCGAGAATATCCTTTTCGAAATCTTTGAGTTGTAATTTGTTAACCCGATTGATGTGTTCCAGGATCTTCTATTATTACAGCTTTGTTTAAAAGGTTTTTCGGTAAATTGCAAGCTAAACGAAACTAAGATTGCTTGTTGTAAGCAAAGATTTTTCTGACATAAAATTAGATTTGCAGGGAATGACCCTTTCTTTACATCGTCTTTTTTAGGGTTTTGTTCTTTTCGAAAATAATAGATCTCAGGGGACTGAATGATAAGCTGAATAATGCTCCTCCATTTTGTGTCGATATTTAAGTTAAAAATTTAGATTATTGTTGCTATTAATTCCTTTTTTATTGTCTTCATTATTCAGTATAAAAAACGAACATTTGTGGAAAAATGTAATATAAAATTTTAGGAGGATAAATAAACCTATTTATTGATTTGAAACAAAATTGCAGAAATAAGGAGATTGTCTTCTTAAAGAAAAGAAGAAATAGTAAATAATTTTCAAGCATATTTCAGCACTAAGAAAAGCTTGTAGGCTGTAGAAAGTAAGTAAAAAAGATTTTACAATGACCCATACGGAAAAAAACAGTAAACTCATAATTAAAATCTTAGGGTATAATAGGTTTTCTCGCATTTTAGATATAATGGCCTTTCTGTCAAGACCCTAGCTTACATAATAATAGAACACATCGATCTACGGCCTAAGGGTTCAACCATTTGAGTTACATAGTATTAAAATCTCTAGTATCGGAAGGTTTTGTTTGGAGTGCTACGGTCTACTGTTTTGCTAAATTACGGTTAATGACCTAAACCTACTGCTTAAAGCCGATTCTGAACGGCTATGAACATCTATGCCAGCAGTGGGATTCGAACCCATGAATTCCGGTACCGAAGAGCAGTACTCTACCATTCGGCCATTGTTCGGCCTAGTATTGAAAGTCCTCGCTAAAGTCTGAGTTAGAAATTTGCTTCACAATATAATTTATACTATTATCTTATATTCAAAATCGTAGTCTCAAAGGGTGCTCTCTTAACTCCGTGATCTGTGTTTAAGGGATAACAACATAACTAAACAAATCAAATAAAAAATATTTTTAAAATCCAAAATCTAATGGTCTTTAATTTCAATATTTAAAAATATTGTGGGGTGTTTTAAAATATTTCTATTCTCGAATTAATTTTTTAATTTTTACTTTGATAAATGATTATTAATTCTGAAAAATTTCTTTTGAAGATATTTATGCAATGTTTTCTCGAAGTTTCGAATAGTTAATCCGTAAGAAATATTTTCATGTGCGTACGTAGAATTTTCGTGAAAAATCTGGAATTCTGAATGAAATGAGTTTTAGTAATCAATGTGAAGTCTAAATTTAAACCGGACCATCATTTGTTTTAATACATGTAAGGAGGTAAATTTGGTAAATATTATGTAGGAATCTGTGAAATATTAAAAAGCAAGAAGCGTTTTAAAATTTTACAAAATTTTAAATAAATTCATAATGTCAATTTTAGGAAAATTTTGAATCTGATTTATTTACTTCAGTTTTAAACTACCTGTAACTCTATAAGATATTTCAAGAAAGCATACCCAGTTTGACTATCACACTATGACTCGATAGCCAATGTTAAAAAATTTGAGAGAGTCTGAGAAGAAATATTGAACCTAGATTATTTTAAAAAGTCACTTATACAATGTCTATCACACTATGACTCGATAGCCAATGTTAAAAAATTTGAGAGAGTCTGAGAAGAAATATTGAACCTAGATTATTTTAAAAAGTCACTTATACAATGTCTAAAACATATAAATGAAAAAATGATTTTTAATTTTTTAAATATTTATGTGTGAGAAAAACACATTTTAGTGAAATTAATGAATAATTTAATTGGAAAATTTTCTTTTCATTACGAAGCGCATGCTTTGCTTGAGTTTTTCAGGACAAAAATTGGTATGATAATTTTGATGGATTTTTTTCATTTCGAAAATTACTTATGTGCACTCGTTTTCATAAGAGATTTTATTCAAGATGTGATAGTAAAAAGGTTTTAATGAAATAAATTAAATATTTAATTAGAAAAAATTAATATTATTACGAAGTGTATGCCTCACTTGAATTTTATTGGAAAAAATATTGTATCATAATTTGGATCAAATTTTTCATTTTGTAGGTCCCTCATAAAATCGGCTACTATGTATCAACTAAAAGTAGTGACTAGAATGGAAACACTGTTAAATCCTAAAATACACTGTATTATTTCATTTTGGTTTGCGCTTGGCTTTCTTTTACCTCTCTGTCTTTCGCATTTTCCATTTATAGGTATACTTTTTCAATTTATAGGATGTTATAGGTGTCTTTTTTTCTTTTTACATCGTAAATGGACGCAGACACGCTATAATTAAATCTGCAAAGAAATTGTAAGAGCAAATTTCACATTCTTCTCTCCTTTATGTATGTTCCGTATTAAAAAAATAATAGCAAATTCTTGCTTCAGACATAATCCCTATTAACAATGGAATTTTTCACTATAAATACTTTTTAAAATACGAGAAATGTATATATCAGAAAACTATTAATCTTATTTTTCTTTATGTATAGAAGCGTAATTCAAATTGCTTCTAGTTCTTTTCTCCATCCCTTCATTTCCGAACTGTATTTGGTATATATTTCTCATTTTCGTGTTCATTTAAATAAAATTTTTCAATTTAGATATATCTTTTTAAGCATAAATAAGCTTTGGAGATAATAAAATTTGCTTAAGAATGAAGCAGTGTCATTACCTTTATTTCTGATAAATCTTCATAAATATACATCAAATTTAACCTTAATCAAAAACTCTGTCATTTTTTTAAAGATTAAAGAATGTGGATTTTTTTTAAATATAGACTGCTGCATTTTTATTTGGAAGGAAAATTGCTTTATAAATGTAGATAAATGCCTGTATATCTGTCCTCTCAAAATTTTCAATAAGGCAAAAATTTTTAGAAAACGTTAAATACGTGGAAATTTTTATATAAAGTAAAACTTCCATTTACCAAAATTAATTTCTGTATAACTAATATTACTTTCGGAAATCAATATCAGAAATTCATATCTGATTTGTTTTCATTTGTTGCGTTACGGTCTTCTCTTCTGCTGCAGGAGGGTTAATGTGATGTAGCCTCCACACTATGGCCAGTTGTTCATCACTTCCTGATGGTGACCTCGAACGATGGTTCACGGGTCGCATCCACACTCTGGGCCACTAAATGAGCTGAGCGCATTGATTCGTTCATAGGGTCTACTGCGCACTTTAGTTGGCTGCCTTTGATCTTTGGAGAAAAACCGCCTCCGAAGCCATCGTCCGCCAAGGCTATTTTATTGTCTGCCGCCATCCGCCACGATAAGCCAAATCCCCTCCAGACGGTGGTGATAGCTTGCAGTGGGCCATAGTGTGGAGGCGCATTGACGGTTTGAAGCCGATTCAATGGCTACAAACACCCATGCCAGCATTCGGATAAATTCATGATTAGAGTTCGAATCCCACTTTGGCATGGGTGTTCGTAGCAGTTCGGAATCGACTTTAAGCAATATGTACCGGTCTCATTAGCCCTTGTATGCAAAAAACAGTAGACCGTAGCGTTCCAAACCAAAACCAAACCAAATCGGCTTTAACCGTAAATAAGTATCCTTCCGTAATAATTACAGTTACCATGTCAAAACACGTCATAGAGTGGAATTATTAAATTTTAAAGAGTCCATTTTCTTTCAATTCTTTATTCCATAGCTGATCTTCTATGCAGCTCAATAATAAATGTGTTGCCCTTTTGTTTAGTAAACGGAGATAAATTTCCATTTTACTTATGAGTTTATATGATTTATAGACAAGATTTTGCTCTTATATACTTGCATGTCTAATAGAATTTTAATAATTCTGGGTATATTATGTGACTAGCATATGGCCCGTTATATGACGGGATCAGTAATTATTTTAAAATTTCTAGAATTGTAAATTATCCTATAAGGCAGGCAAAAAAATGGTTTGTTTTTTGGCTGAGAATTATGTGGTATACGTTCAATAATCCGTTTATCTTTACTGACCGCATGTTAGTTGCCAGCTTTAATTTATCTTGTCATATTACGCGATAGGATAGACAGCAGAGATTTTAATATTGACAGTGATTATTTGGTGGTATATATGATGTTCAAAATTTAGCAAATCGATTGCAAACCGAATGGTTATATATAAAAAACAAACACACAACTGAACAAACTTCTTAATTTTCAACGATATATAACTGATACGCTAGATATGTAAATTATTAGTCCGTGAAATAGACTCCTAGACTGTGTTGTTAATACCGGCGATAGAATTTTTATTGTAACAAAAAAAATTGATGATTAAATTTAAAATTATCACATATGTACCTAATATTTTATTTCAGACAAATATAAAAGGAAATGATTTTACGTAATACCTAAGTTCAGTGATAAAACGTATGAAAATAATGCAGAAGATATTTAAATCATTTAAAATAAGAAATGATTAAATGATATGGTTAAAGGAATGACGTCATAATGCTAGAAAAAAATCTTATTTTTACCTATTTGTTATGTGATGAATTAATAAATTTAATCTCCTGCTTTTAACGGGGGACAATAAAGCTTAAAATAATGGCATTAAACGCTCTAAAAGGGGGGAAGATTTTGAACGTTTTCGAACTCGCTTTGAATTTGGTAACCCTAATTCATCAAAAATCCAGTATGGATGCCTCTATCCATTCCAGGGGCAACCACTTCATAAATTCGAGGACAGACGGACAGATAATTTAGGCTATTATTATATAGAGGACTGCATGTCTGATAGAATTGTTAATACTTCTGGGTATATTATGTGATGTTAGTAATAAGGTATTCGTAATTCATATACTAAATAACCTTTTATGAGTAAATTGTCAGAATTATAACATACAGATTACGGGGAGTTGCAAATTGTACATCATTCATTACAATACTTCATTACAAAATATATCAGCTTTTTAACTATTATAGAAAATTAAATTTTTAGAAATCTCCAATTTTTATCACCTATTCAGCTAAAATACAAGTTACTATAGGATAGTCGAAATTTTAAGGACTATCTACCTGTCTACGGTTAGGCACTAAGCTTCATGCTGCCAAACTGTATCCCATAGAGATCCATCAAGAGTTTCAAACTAAACTATGAATTAAACAGTCGAATAACTAGGTATTTTAAGCTTTATGAAAATTAGAGTTGTAGGGTTGTAAAGTTACAAACAACAGTCTAAAGATATTTCCCAAATATTTAAATATTTATAAAAATTTTGTAAAGTATAATAAACAATTTTTCTTATTCAATTATGTTATTCAATTATTCTTATTTATTCCATTTTTCTTGAGTCTTCATTATATAAGAATACATTTATAATACGAAACCCAAAATTTTTGACAAAAGTAATATATCAAGCAACATTCCCTACCCACTTAGGAAAAAAAATTAGACTTATTTTTTTTAATAAGTATAGATTAAAATTTGTGATTACTTTTATTAAGCAATTACAAAATCCCATGAACTGGAATGTCGTGCTATTTATTTAACTAATTGATATTTGATAACTTTTTTCATCGAAAAAATATATTTATTGTTCAAGCAAAATTAAACAAAATTTTAATTAATAAACATGCATGAGTGATGAATGAAATTTAAAGCCATGAAGTTTATAGGGTATTTTTTGTTTCACAAGAAATCCCCATAAGAATTGTAAATACATAAGACTAAATAATAATTCTAAATGAAATACTTTATATATATATATATATATATATATATATATATATATATATATATATATATATATATATATATATATATAACATGTACGGAGTGATTAAGGCATGGAAGACACATATTGGTATATAAAAACTTTTTTATTATAATCCCTCTTTCGATGGCTACGCTATTTAGATATCACGTTTAGATATCACGCTATTTAGAATTTTCACGTTTTGGGATGACAAGCGTGGAGGATGTTACAAGCCAGATTTCCCGCTCAGATGTGCCTTTTGGCGTTGCTCACTTAAACAAATTCTTCTTGTCTACTTTCGCGTTAGCTTCTTTACTCTGAATAGTTCCGATAGAGGGTGTGTCTATTACGTTATCATTAAAGAGTTACAAATATTTATAATTATAACTCGCTTAACCTCTATTTTTAAACCTTTCATTATACACACACACATAAATGATACATACATACATACATACATATATATATATATATATATATATATATATATATATATATATATATATATATATATATATATATATATATATATATATATATATATATATATATACATACATACATATATATATATATATATATATATATATATACATATATATACATATATATACATATATATACATATATATACATATATATATACAATATAATATAAATATATATATATACATACATACATATATATATATATATATATATATATATATATATATATATATATATATATATATATATATATATATATATATATATATATATATATATATATATATATATATATATATATATATATATATATATATATATATATATATACTTGCATCGAGAATATATCTATAAAATGAGTTTTAATAGCTTCAACATTTTAATCTTTTTCTTCTTTAAATATTGAGTTCAATTAATTAGATTTAGGGAGATTATTGAATATCAAAGAATTATTTCATCCATACTTTCATCAAAACAACATTAAAGATGCAAATATATTTTAGTTTCGTTTGTATTAAATAAACCTGTTTTAGAACGTAATAGCTGAGGTATTTTAATCTGTCTTCTCCTTAATTTATGTCTTTGTTGGATTGCAGAGGGATAACATGGTATGGAATATCAAGGAATAGCTCTTTAGCAATACTCTCCTTAAAAAATCATTAAAAGTGCTCAATATATTTCCTTCTTAATTTGTGTTTAGAACATCTCTTTTAAAGTCAAATTGCATAATGTTGTGAATTTTTTTATTCCAAGCGCTATAGATTTGATATTTTTTTAAATATATCTTTAAAGAGATTTTAATTCTAGCCGGTACATTTTTTTTCAAGGAAAAAAAAAAGCCAGAATATATATTATTAATTGAGGTAAAATGAATCTTAGAAAATCTTTTTTAAAGTACAAAATTCAATTAACAGTTTAAAAACTAGAATAAGCGATTTTTAAAGTAATTTGGAACAATCACATATTTACATTTCCTTAATATTGAGTTTGAACAGGAAGGATACTGTATATCATAGATTAAATTTTTCTAATATTTTCATCAAAAAGTCATTACAGATATATTTCTCTTTTTATTTGTTTTAAACCAATCTCTCCCGACATGGATTTGATTAGATATTTTAATCTTTCTTCCCTCTAATTTTTGGGTTTCTTGGGTTGCAAAACTATAGAGATGTCAACATGAAAAAATAAACTTTTATCAATATTTTCATTGAAATTTTAATACAGATGAACAGAAGAGTTTCTTTTTAATCAGTATCAAAT
>CM063502.1:125740211-125747711 GCA_032207245.1 Pardosa pseudoannulata | reverse complement strand
AATCTATTTTTACATATGTAATTTAAACCGATATCAAATTTAATTTAAAAGCAATCAAGTTCGACTTTTAGTTAAGACGAACAAAGGGCAAACAAGTAGGCCTCATCCTCTTTGTACCTAATCCCATGTTATTGCATCTCACTGAGACGGATATCTGCAGAAGTCCCTAATTGAATTTATACAATAGCTCCTAACATTTTTTTTTGCTATTCGTATCCGGAACTAGCAGTTTTGAATCCCGCTTCTGTCATGGATGCTTATACTTGTTCTAAATCGTCTTTATGTTCTAGGACACGGTTTAGTCAACCATCGCCTTCAAAATAATGATAACGATACAAACCAAACCAAATTAAATCCAGCCTCATTTTAAACTACTTGCAGCAGAAAATAGATTGTAGAACATTGCTTAAGATTAGGCCTTTTTTTAAAGAAACAGCATTATATCAACCAATGTAAAGGGAAAAATGTAAAATGGCAGAAAAATCCTAGAAAGAAAATGTCATAAAAAACCTTCATTTAATTATAGTTATATTTTATCTATAATAAAAGTTAAATGGTACTAAACAATCGATTTAAGTTTTCTACTGTATCTCTTTGATATAACTTTTCTCCGGTTTTACTTAGATAACTTTAATAATAAATATTGTTCAATAAAAGCTTTTAAGCAATCTTGAACAGAAAAGAACAGTTTACAGAAAACTTTGACTTGATGTCTTTTTAATGAATTTAGTAGATACGATTTTAGTATATAACCACTATTAAAGAAAGAACATTTACCTTCTTTAGTCTGGTAAAACAAAATTAAGCCTAACGAAAAAAATTTTCTTACATCAGAAATTTTATTCTTTAAGTAAAACCTATTACCAGATAGAGTAATAAGTAAAGGCGATTTCTTTCTTTTTATGTTTAATTTATTTTTTCAGTTAAACGTATCATCATGAAATTGTAAATGAAGTATTTATTACATTATTAGTACTGGAAAAAGTTAAATAGTTGATGAAGATTTACAAGAGCTCAGTTATTGTTTTTGAGATAATATTATATTTAATTAGCAAAATATGATAGTATAAAAAATTTTGTACTCTAAAATATTAGATATGTCTAAAATTCTGTAACATATAATATATACAAATTATGTGTTTAGACAAGTGAAATAAATTTTACAAACTCACTAAATTTCATTAATGATTATTCGACGTTATAAAACTTAAAAATTGTATTAAGGAATTTTATCTCAGTTGTTTATTGTTTATTGTCAAAGCAATTTCAAAATCATCTAGTACTATGCAATGAAATTTAAGATCATGGTTGTCTTTTTTAGAAAAATGAAAATAAACTATGTCTAAGAAACTGGTAAATGTTTCAAATAACATACATAAGATTATATTCAATATATTATTCTATTCCATTTTTAGTGTTAGCTTTGTGTAGCAAAACAGTAGACCGTAACTCTCCAAACGAAACTATTTCAGTGCTCCAAGTTATTTTCATGGGTGTACCTTAATTTCAGGTAGATAACATATACGTGTAAAAGTTGAAACATAAATCTGCGTTGTATCTGCCGATTGTCATATCTGAAGGAATTTTATTTTCTTGTTACGTTTAAAAATATTTTTTTTTTATCTAAACGTCTTCTACGTGTTTCTATTACACAAGTGTTTCGCGCTTTTTTCATACTGCGCCATACAGTATCAACGCGATGTAGTGTACCGTACGGTACCAGCAACCATTAGCCTTACGCATGTCAGGTGACGGTGTGCGGAGGTTGGAAATCCTTGTATTTTACTAGAAGAGTTTAAGTTAACCAGATATTCATCTGTCCTTGGAAGTTTAAACAATAAGAATAAGTTTATTGTGGTCTAAAGCGCAACGGCTAAATGTTTGCTAAAGGATGACTAATGAGACAGGACCAACTACTTAACCCTTTGTGTTAAACATTGTATATGATATACACACCTAAAGCTTAATGCGCTTGTGCATCACATGTGATACACGATTAAATATATTTTAACCGGAAAATAATCTAGTTAAGCGTCTTAAATTTAATTATATTTTCTTAGTCAGTCGCATGAGATTTAAAGCTTTATATCTAATGTACATCATAACAAAATGAGACAGTCAAAGTATTTAAGTTGATTGTGTCCGGCGTATGCAACAAGGTGATTTAACAACCAGAAGTTAAAGTAAATAAAATCAATAACTTTGCAAATTCAACTTTAATATGAAAGCGATGAAACATTAACAGAATTACTTTAGTAACTTAATTCTCTAGTATAGTTATCAACTTTAATATGAAAGAGATACAACAGAATTACTTTAGTTACTTAATTCTCTAGTATATTTATCAATTTTAATATGAAAGAGATACAACAGAATTACTTTATTAACTTAATTCTCTAGTATATTTATCAACCTTAATATGAAAGAGATACAACAGAATTACTTTAGTAACGTAACTCTCTAATATATTTATCAACTTTAATATGAAAGAGATACAACAGAATTACTTTAGTAACGTAATTGTCTAGTATATTTATCAACTTTAATATGAAAGAGATACAACAGAAGTACTTTAGTAATTTAATTTTGTGATATATTTAACATTTCTGAGGTTAATGTTTGACGAGATCAAGAATTTTCCATGAACCCAATAACACTTTTCAAGAATCCCTTAAAACTAGAACGTATCCATTCAAGTTTCGAGCATCATATATATATATATATATATATATATATATCTTACAGCACATAACATAGAAACTAAATAATTGATTACTGACTCTTCTATAAGTTTTAAAAATCTCTTTTAAAAAATACATGTCTAAAAAGATTAGATTATTTTTATTTACAATATTTAGAAATAACATCACATAATTTTGAAATGATTGTGATTATTCAAATTTATCTGTATAGAAACAAATTCTGGAGATAGTTTAAGCAAAAGATGTATTAAATGAAAACGTAAATTTTCATTTTGCTTAACATACCTGATTAATGTTTATTTTTTTAAACTTTAAAACTTCCTGTTTCTTTATAATTAATGATCTATATTCTGCGCATTCTTTTGAACACTAATTACCTGTTCAATAGCACAAATTCTAAAAATGGCTATGATCGTTATAATAAATTGGAGTAGAAAATGAACTATGAAAGTAAATTTAAACAAAAGATTCAACAAACTTCGTTAAATTTTGATTATTTCTTATTAAACTGTTTGATGTTTTAATTCTAAACTGCCAATGAATTTATTAATAATGATCTATATAATTTATATTATTTTAATGGAGAAACAAAAGCAATGCCAAATATTTTCTCATTTTTGCTTTAAAAATTCATCTGTATCTAATTTATCCAAAATATGTCTGTACTGACTATTTCAATGGACTTATTCTCTTGAAATTTTTAGAGACAAATTTTGATAATTATTATTTTTGTAATCATATGGTGAAAATTTACATATAAAGAAGGAGCTTTATCTTTTCTGTGAATCAAATAAATATGAACAAACAGATGTTCACAACTGAGTTTTCAGTAATGATTTTTAAGAATAGACAAATTGTACAGTTTAATAAAAGCAAGTAAACACTTTTTGTAAATACTTATTTTTTATAATTTATATTAATTTTAGACTTAACGGGGAATTAATGTATTGCATCATTAAATTATGTCTATGTAACCGAATTAAACCTTAAATTTCAAATGACAGGTCATGCGTATTATCTTTGTTAACTTTTTAGTAATTAATATTTCTAATCATTTCATAAATGCAGGCATCCAAATATGCATGCTAGTGTACAGTCAAGGATATATTTTCTAAAAAACAAAAATTGTAACTTTCATTACCACTGGATTTATGAATGCAGCTATTGTTCACACACACAATAAGAATCAGCTATGAAACGTTGATATAAAAAAACAATATGGCTTCCTTTGTGAGCAGATGAGGTAAAAAGTATATTTGTTTAAAAAAGTTTAAAAAAATTGTTCCTGTTAGATCACAAAGGAAAAGGCTCATGAACTTTATCTTCAAAAAACAATATTTTATTTCTAGTCTAAAAGTTACTGAAAATAATTATAGCCGTATTTTGTGTAAATCTTTTTATGTACGTGCTACTGTGCTACATGTTCTGTTTGTTCAACGCTTCACAAGGACGTCTATCCACTGTACGTCTGAACATCATCCGCGGAGGAAATTCATAGTTTACGCCTGCACCTTTCGGGTAAAATGTTTTACCTTATTATGGGTTTAGTAAATAGCAACTCAACATATGCTCTTTTTTATTAATTACTAGCCATTCTGCTTCCAACCTTTTTTCTAAGTATTTAAGGTTTCCAAATGAATGAAAGAATGTGTCTACTTTAAAATTTGAATTAATATTTGAAAAATATTACTCCAGGAGTTTTAAGAATTTCAAAAATATAAGTTTCAAGAAATGAAAAAACATTTTATTTTAATTATCTTCTTGAATTTCATGCTATATTCGGTGATTTATCTTTTACCTTGGCTAAAAAAATTAAGTGCATCACTTGCGTAATTATTTAAAATGAATCAAGGCCCATAAAGTATTATCTTTTTATGTACATGCCACTATACTACATGTTCTGTTTGTTCAACAATTCACAAAGACGTCTATCCACTGAACGTCTGAACATCATCATGAAGAAATTAATAGTTTATTCTTGCGGCTATCAGGTAAAATCCTATAGTATGGTAAAACAGACCCTCTTTTTTCAGTACTAATCATTCCGCTCCTATCCCGGTTCAAGTATTTCAGGTTCTCAAATGAAAGAATATATTAATTTAAAAATTTTAATGTAACAATGTAACATTAATGTAATATTGATTTAACGATAAATTTAACGATAGATTGATGTAATGACAGATGAAGATAATTAAGCCATTTTTGCAATAAATTACAGTAGCACCTTAATCCATCTTTTTTTAACGGAATGGAAATGAAAAACAGTGGATGCGAAAAACAATGGATACAGAGATTCGGTAAAATATGTGTTTGTGTTTAAATTGATTATTAACAACACTTATTCTAAGTACTTAACATTTTATAAATTATAATATTTTGTTAGACTTTATAAAATGGCCCTTAATATTAAAAAGCATTTTATTATTGATACCAAGTGTGAAAAATTATATTGTTGATTGCAGAGAATCAGCGTTCTAGTGCCTCTAATTTTGCAACTACACATTCGCTATCACAGTGAGCGTACGTAAATGAGTAAAATTTTTACAAAACTTTGTGAGATTTAAAAACTTAGTACTGATTTAGGTTCGTTTTCGTCTCTCTCCTTCTATATTTGATGATCGTGATTCTGGTCTGTGCATGTGTCTTCCGCCATTAAGAGGTTACAAATATACTGGTGATTTAGAAACACTCTGGTGAGTCCAAAACCTTTTATCCGCCCACACGTCTATTAAACATTCTTTATACGCAAAAAATCATTTTTTACTGCTCTTAATTCCATGAAAACGATAATTCAGGGAAAGCAAAGTGGCAGGATTGAAAATTTTTGAAGATAGATGTGAACAAACATACAATTGGATTTTTTTAGAAATAAATTTGAAATCAAATGAGTCGAAGGTTTAATGCGAAAACGATATATCAAAATTTCATTTTGCTATATTTTTGGTAAATTTATTTTCATTAACAAAAATGACCATGTGGTAAATAATACATTTACGTTGCATAGCAGTTTTTAAGTCCAATTAAATATTTGAAAAAACGATCTTGCAATTTTCATTTGACGAGATTCGGAAATTTTCTCTCCTCCTTATCAAATACATATATTGAGCATTAAATAGCACTGCTTATTGGTATAAACATTTCATTTTATATGCAACACATTATTTTTATTTAACTCGATGTACGTCAAGTTTTCTTTGAGAACATCTTCTTTATTTACATGCAAGTCACTGTAAGTCCAATCAAGTTTCTGATTTATTCTTGAAGTTTTTAAAATCAATTTTATTATTTCACTTACTGAATTTAGCTCTCCTCATTTATTAATCGGTGTAGATTAATACAACTGAAAGGAACGTCAACCTTTTAAATGTACCTCTCCTAATTGTATTAGAAGTATAATCAATACATTTAAAATGTCTACCTAACAAATAGAAGGAATATATCTTTTGTTATTAAGTACTCATGCCTAAATAATGTAGCTTAATGGATTGAATGTCTGAGTTTTGTGCCAAGTCTCGAAACTTTAACTAACATTTTATAGAATACTCGTATGCATAAAAATTTTAACTAGCCATAGTATTATGACAACGTTGCATTTATAAACTAAAACTTCTGAAACAATATGCATGTTTAGATCACATATATATAAATATATATACATACATATATATATATATATATATATATATATATATATATATATATATATATATATATATATATATATATATATATATATATATATATATATATATATATATACGAGGCAAATGAAAAAGGTATAAGAAAGACTCATAGGCACAAAACCTCAATGTTTTTTCTCGAAATTCGAATATTTTTTAGAATAATTCTTTCTCGTACAGCCTTAAGTGCTTTTCTCATCATGCTTATTGTTTTTTTCATCTTGAAGAGAAAACAATGATACCCTAGAAAAGAATACAAAAGTTTTTGTTATTTCAGAAAAAGTACATTTGGGTCAGTTTTTGTTGATGGAAAGAGAGGGTGATCTCTATCATGATCCCTCTCCCAACAATTTCCTCGCAAAGAGATACACGAGGGATTCTTTTCTTCCAGACAGTTTTACAATCATATAATGATTCTTAATTTGTTTTTTAATCATGTTGGAGTCTAGCAATTCTAGTATATAGGAGTTCTTGTTCTCCTAGTTAGTTATTTTTCTAAAATGATTTTCATTTTAATAATTTTTATAAATTGGTAAAAATTATATCAATGTTTGAAAATTTAAAAAAAAAGAGAAATAAGATTGATGTGACCTATACTTTAGTTTTTACCAAATGGTCCAAAATTAATTTTTGGGTCCAACCCAATTCTAATGATATATATATATATATATATATATATATATATATATATATATATATATATATATATATATATATATATATATATATATATATATATACATATATATATATATATATATATATATATATATATATATATATATATACATATATATATACATATATATATATACATATATATATATATATATATATATATATATATATATATATATATATATATATATATATATATATATATATATATATATATATATATATATATATATATATATATATATATATATATACATATATGTAAATATATGTATATACATATGTAAATATTCGAATTTATATATACATACATACATATATATATACATATATATATATATATACATACATACATATATATATATATATATATATATATATATATATATATATATATATATATATATATATATATATATATATATATATATATATATATA
>CM063502.1:125725211-125735211 GCA_032207245.1 Pardosa pseudoannulata | reverse complement strand
TATTGAGATTTAACTAAATAATTTACGAACAAAACGATTTCTCTCGGTACAATTCGGCTGCGAAAAGTACCCGCACACAGTATGGTAAAACTTGGTAGTTTTAATTTCTTAAAAAAACTCACAAAAACTGATATTTGTTTTATTTAAAACTCACAATTGATAGTATTTATGCATTACAGTTAAAATTTAATATACAGATTATTACATTACAGATTACCATAAGATTATTATTATTAATGTTGTCATTATCCTCAATTATCCTCATACACGAATTAGCAAAAAAACAATTAAAAATTTATAAATGTGCATAAATAGATATTAATAATCAGTAAATCAATTGACTAATATATAAAATTCATATTTAACACTAGATTTACGGATGTTGATCACATACCTATTTTTACTGAAGTGAGTCAATTTGACTCATACAAGAAAATTGAAATTTTTTGCAAAGGATATAGTTCCAAATTAATTTAAATGAAATGTTTATTATCAAAATATTAATGGCAAACTTTTTTTACATATAAAATCTGCTTTTGAAACATATTTTCCGCAAACATCTCTATTACATTTAGCACAATGGTTTCTACATGTGTTTCTTTTGTATGACTGTTGAACTTGATAATTCTTCCGTGCGTCAGTAGCATGAATTTTCCGTCATTGGAATGGAAGTGTTCTCGACTTCTTCTTTATATTTACTTCTCAACTCTTCAGCCAATTGGAAAACAAAATTTTGACTTTTGCCCGCGCCTGATAGGACCAATAAATTTCATGTTATGCGATTAACTGTTAAATAATTGTATGAGTCAAATTGGCTGACAAACGTGAAAATAAGTGTACCACATTTGATTATGCGAAATGAAGGGGTCTGCGGGGAAGAGGAATGAAAATTTACATATATTTTATTACTTAACTAAAAACCAACCCATGTTTTTGAAAAGTGATATTAAAGTTATATATATATATATATATATAGTGATCAAATTTTTAATTAGTCAAATTGGCTCGGTTCTTAAATCTAGTGTTAAGTAACTTTTGTACATACATTATTCATAAAATGTATAGAAAATATGCATTTTTTATTTTAATTATAATAAATGCAATTTTTATTTATATGATAGTAGAAAGAGGTTTTCCTTATATAACTGAAATGAATTTTATATACTGAGATTTTAATAAATATTTCTAGTTTCACAATATTAAAATAAAAGTAGGTTCGAATTAATTTTGAAGTATATTAAATCAGTAAAGTTTTAAAGTGTGGGTATACACGTTAGTGTATCATATCCGTGAATAAGTCGTAAACTTATTTTATAGTGTTCCAAAGATTGGCTTTAATTCGGAGACCCATCGTCGATTTACCCCTTTTGCTGAAAACGTCTTTAGGATTGCCGTAGTTTCTGACAGACGAACGATTCCGAGGACCGGTCTTACTAAAGTCGTTTAACGGTTAACCGCGATTAACCTATTGCACCAACCAATGATGGACACAATCCTCCGGTTAAACAGAGATTAATTTCGGTTAGCCGTTAAACGACTTTGGTAAGACCGGCCCTAAAGAGTTTTGGTTTTGGTTTTGGTTTGGAGTGCTACGGCCTACTTTTTGCAACACGAGAGCTAATGTGCCTAAAGAGTCAAATGACGAAATTACAACAATGCTAGCTTTTAATTAAAAATTAAATATAAATTTTAAGTGCATAAAATGTTGTTTTATTTCATATATGTTGTACATACAAGTATTAGCAAAATTTTTTGAAATAGTTTTTTATACTACTTTTCTGTTTTTATTTATGATAATTCTGTACTTTTAGTTGTAATTATTAAGGATATTGATGCTTCAAATAGTAAAGTGTTTTGAGTCGAAACCTTGAATCTATTCGTACATTTAAAATCCCCTATATAATAATAACCCAAGTTATCTGTCCGTCTGTCCTCGAAGTTTTGAAGCGGTTGTACCTGGAATGGATAGAGGCATCTCTATTGGATTTTTGTTGACTTAGGGTTAGCAATGTTCGAAATACCCCCCCCTTTCTAGTCTTTAATGACATTATTTCAAGCCCTATTTTCTCCGGGCGATTAAATTTATCAATTTATCACATAATAAATAGATAAAACTAAAACAAAATTTCTAACATTATAACGTCATTCCTTTAACTATCCCATTCAATCATTTCTTATTTTAAATTATTTAAATATCGTCTGCATTTTTTTCATACGTTTTATCACTGAACTTAGATATTACGTAGATACTTTTCTTTTACATTTGGCTTAAATAATAGATTAGGTATATATATGATAATTTTATATTTAATCATCAATTATTTTTTGTTGCAATGAAAGTTTTATCACTGATATTAACAACAAATTGTATCTACCTCCAGGGTGTAGTGGAAATGATAGTTTCATTCCTTTACTTCCATTACTTGCTGTGGCAAAAAAATAGAAAGAACTTAACGTTAATTTCGACGTAGCTGTGAAAACTTTGGATTATCTTTCTAAATGAATTCAATGTGATTCTAAACTGCATTAACAGTATCAGGAGAATTTAGAGGAGTATGGAGATAAGCAAGTTATCTAGCTCGTACCAGATAATTCTCAGCTAAAAAAAACCCAATTTTTTTACCTACCTCATAGGGGACTTTACAATTCTGGAAAATTAAAAACCTTACGGACCCCGTCATATGACGCGCTATATACTAGTATATTTATAGTAAAAATGAAAAAAACGTTTTCTTCGTGTAAATCAACGAATCAATTAATGAAATTATTTACCTTTCTAATTATTACTCTCCTTTATCTTATGAAATATTTGTAAAGGATAAAGTGACTTGGGAATATACCGAAGTTGGATATCGGCATTATAGACTGCTATACGCTGAGAAATGCCTACTCGCGGATATAGGGAATAAGTAGGTAAATGGTAAAATGAATAATTTAGTTAAATGCAAATGTTCTCCTGCTTATTTTATTTTATAGGTCTGTAATAAAATTACCATGGACGTACAGACATCGTATTAATAGTTTGCCTTTACTTCCATTCTAAACTGCATTCACAATATCGGGAGACTTTAAAGGAGTATGAAGATAAACAAACTATTGAACTTGTATCAGATAATTATCAGCTACCCCCCCAGCTATTTTTTAACTTACCTCCTAGGGTACTTTACAATTCTGGAAAATTAAAAACTTTACTGATCTTATAATATGACGGGCTATATACTTATATGTATATAGTAGAAATAAAAAAACTTAACGATAATTTCGACATAGCTAACAAAACCTTTAGAGGAGTATGAAGATAAACAAATTATTGAGCGAATACCAGATAATTTTCAGCCAAAAAGCAAACATTTTTTAACCTACCTTATAGGGTACTTCACAATTCTGGAAAATTAAAAATTTTACAGATCCCGTCATATGACGGGCTATATGATAGTTATTTAATAAAGTGGGAGACAAAAAAGTTTTAAAGTACATATTTTCAAGAAATTTTACACCATTAAATCAGTTCTTTCGTAAATATGTCACAATTTAGTGATGGTTTCATGTGTGAAACAGTAAAAAGGATTTTCCTTTGCAAAATCCTGTTAAATAATACGATCATCTATTTATTCATTTCCTTCAGTTGACTATCAGTCTGAAACCAGATTGCGCAAAGGAGTGAAATTCTGCAATTTGTGTAAGTCTGAGGGGACCGGTTAGAAATTTTCTTCCGACTTCATGACGTCTTTGGATGTGACGGGAAATTATAAGTCAACTCGGTGATCATAGTGTAATGCTACGCAAATTTTGCCAAAATATGCCAAAATGTTTGTCTTTGACAGCGGTTACTTAGCAAGATAATCAAGGCAATAAATATTATAGAATAAGAAATAAAAGGTCAGTATTTATCTATGGCAATGAATTATTTCCTTCTATTATTAGTGTAATATAATCTAAAACATTATTTTGAATTTTGAAATAACTATAACATTGATTTGGAATTCTTAATTTTCCAAATCACAGACTGGTCGCGATGCACTTAGTATATCCTTGTATGTATTTGAAGTCAATTTATTTGAGAGGCATTTGGTTATGTTTTGTTATGTTTTGTTATGCTTACTTTTAACCCCCCCCCCAGATTGTATAGTGGTTAGCATATTGTGCTCTCAATTCTCGAATTAGGTTTGGGTATGTTTCTTTTCCTTCTCAGGGGGCCAATTTGCCCTACTACTTATATAGTACTCCCACTCTAAAAGGGGTAAGATAAACTAACGGATTTGCATTGTAACTGCTATTAATAAAAGCAAGTATATATATATATATATATATATATATATATATATATATATATATATATATATATATATATATATATATATATATATATATATATATATATATGAAACATAGCGTAGCATGCCATGCTTCAGGGATGTTGCGTGGTCGAAGGGGTGTAGCCGTCGGCGAAGAGGATAAGATTTATCAAGAGAGCTTTAGCATCATCTTTATTTAGCAACGTTCAAGAGCAAAATCTCTCAAAAAATGGTCGTGCGGCCTTTTATAACTTTGGATGACGCCACAGGCGGGGGAAGAGGAATGTGCTTAATCAGCAAAGTAGGATGGCTAGTTAATTTTGCCCACAGGAAGGAGATTTTTCTAAGACAAAAGAGTTTAACGCCAAGAGGCTACTAAGAAGATGACGAAATCGTGGATTTGGTGGTTTTTTAATATAGGAGTTAACAATTTTAGTTTAAGACTAAAGTATTAAACTTTTGCATAACATATATATATATATATATATATGTGTGTGTGTGTGTGTGTGTGTGTGTGTGTGTGTGTGTGTGTGTGTGTGTGTGTGTGTGTGTCAGGTCTAAAAAAAGAGTAGTTGGAAATTACGTGAGTTAAAAGCGATTTTATCAAAGGAACTCTTTTATCATAATAAAATAAATGAAAAAGACCCACGCTCGCGTAAGCTTTTAGGATAATTCGGTCAGGAGGACGCATTTTTGAACTAGTTGATGAGCTTGCAAACAGATAAGTTTCAGTCAGCGCGTGGACATGGAACTGTGAACACACTCTACGCATGTCTCCGCCACGAACAATGAAAATGGCGCAAGTTTTGCTTTTAGAAGAAACGATGATTTAATAAACTTATTATTATCAAGAAAGACTGTTTTCCATTAGCCTTAACTCATATATATATATATATATATATATATATATATATATATATATATATATATATATATATATATATATATATATATATATATATATTTATATATATATATATATATATATATATATATATATATATATATATATATATATATATATATATATATATATATATATATATATATATATATATATATACAGGATTAGTAAGGTATAAGTTCCCCATTTCAGAAGACTCTAGAATAAGTTCGATTGGTCCTAATGCGATACAATGGGAACTACAGATAATTCTAATGATTCGCTTGACATTTGATACTTAAAAAAGTTTAGTGTAAAAATTCGCCTGTAGGTGGTGCTATAAGCCATTTAACAGGCTTCATAAATGCTAAATAATGTTAAAAAGTAACATTAAAAGGGTTTAATATGTCTCCTACATGTTCAACAATATGCTGTAATCACAGAATCATATTTTCCACAACTGACTAGAATGAGTCTGTCGGAATGTCAAGAACATGGCGCCGCATGTTGGATTTTAAATCGGGCACAAATTCTGGCATTTGACTATATATCTTGTTCTTCAGGAAACCATTAGACCTCTTCG
Organism: Pardosa pseudoannulata; assembly: GCA_032207245.1. NCBI lineage: Eukaryota > Metazoa > Arthropoda > Arachnida > Araneae > Lycosidae > Pardosa > Pardosa pseudoannulata. Next base: position 125,729,450 of record CM063502.1, on the reverse strand, counting down.
TACCCGCTTCATACGACGGAATTCTTTTAGAACTGCAACTGGTTCTACTAAAACAGTTTTACCAGTAGTGCTTTTTCTTGTAATGGAGGTATGGTGTGCAAACAAGAAACTAACACTTGATTTAACTTACTGAAACTAAATAAATAACCATATGTGCTACAATGCTCCCTGTAGACAGATTTTTGTAGTAAATTTTTTTATGTAATTAATGTCAAGCGCATCATTTGAGTTATCTATAGTTCAAATTGGATCTCATTTGGACCAATAGGGCGTATTCTAGAGTCATCAAAAGTGGGGAACTTATTTAATGCTAACCCTGTATAGTGTGTGCGTGTATGTGTATGAAATTATGTTTCTATGTTCACTATACATTTCGAAATGGTTGAACTGATATTCATGAAACATTGGTTAAAGATTCAGATAAACTATTGGAACGTTTGTAAGTGAAATTATTCGAAGATCAAAGCCATGAGACTGGTAACATTTTCCCCCTCTTTCGGTTTTGGTAAACATTTGACACATTTTCCTTAAAATTACAGCTAAAATAATTTAAATCTGTAAATTAATTACTCAATAGTATTTGAAATAAGCTTTAATATTATATAAGGTTGCACTATTTACGTAAGCTATTTAAATTTACCCCTTTTTTGGTATATTTTTCCTAATATTTTTTCAATTTTTTCACAGTCTTTTCCATTCCTATTAGTAATGGCGCAATCCTTTGAAAAATAAAACGTATTTAACATTTAGTAATGTCATGTGATTAATATTTTTATTTGGATTGGTATTTCGGATGTCTTTCAACAATCTCATCAAAAACGTAGCTTTAAGGTAGTAAAGTGAAAGGATTAACAGGGGTTTAACCAAAAATAGAAGTTTCATTTTTTTATTTATGTTTCTTTATGTTTTTGGGTGTTTTTCGAAATTGTTTACCTTGTTGGTGTACAATATAATCTAAAAAATAATTACAAAAAAAAATATATATATCCTTTATTTTCGGGACTTAATTAAAATGACTGGTTAAGCAGCGAGTGACATTTCATACAAACAAATACACTTTTCAAACAATATTTTGTTCATTATTTTTTAAATTTAGACCGTATGGGGATGCAATTTATTTCTGAAAAGGTCTTTTATGAAAATTGGGAATGCGGAAGTATTCAAAGAAAGAAACGTAGTAAGATCTGTCATTAAAAGTTAACTGCAGTTCCAAATCCTAATCTAAATGTCTAAAGTAAGGTTTATAATAATCTACCTCTATTGTTCATTTGACTTTTATTGGGACTCGCATGTTTAAAAAAAAATTTCAATGCGTTTTCTTTTAAAAAGCTTCATGTTTACTCTTTCAAGGTTTGCTTAATCAATTTTCTAGTCCATACTTGATATCTGTGGCGTCTCGTAATTTATTTAAACAGAGGTAACAAAAGAAATTTCGATAAATAAATATGCAGCTACGGCATACTTTACAATTTAAAATATATTTGCACTTTTGTAAATTACAAGTAAACAATGCAATTTCAATAATAACAAGCTCTCATAAGAAAAAAATTAGGGTTTTAATTTTTATCATGGAACATAATAATGTTTTTTACCATATATTCTTGAACGCTGATTATAAAATAATCAAGTACTATTTTTACAAATAAAATTTCGTCCTCAGTCTTTTTTAATCATACAAATAAGTAATGTTTAAATCAATTTTAGATATAACATTCATCATGTTTTTTACTTCCTTGTACAAAGTAATAAGTGTTGTAATCAAGATAAATTTCAGGGCACAAAATTAAACGAAAATATTTATTTTAACCTTGAATCACTAAATTTTAATCATTTTAAATATTTCATCTATATGTGCGTACGCGAGAAAACTTTAATTCTGATTCATTATTTGTGCATTTTGACCGTTCCTGAACTTCTTATGACTAGTTTACTCTTTATGTACTTGTGAACTTCTTATGACTAGTTTATTCTATACGTAACACACAAATGAGTAATGCGTAAATTGATTTTTAGATATAACATTCATCATGATTTTTGCTTCCATCTATAAAGTAAGAAGTTCTGTAATCAAGATAAATTTCAGGGCACAAATTTAACAATGACTGACTAAATTTTAATCATATTAAGTATTTCATCTGTATGTATGTACATTAAAAAACTTTAATTTTAATCATTATTTATGCATTTTGACCATTCCGGAACTTCTTATGACTAGTTTACTCTTTATGTCTGTACTAACTTACATACGTAACTTACATAACTCAAAAGCGATTAAACGTAAAACGTCCATATTTTTTATTTAGGACTGGGATACTTCCCTTTTTAACTGCAATCTAAATTCTATATAACGAAAAATTTCAGTATAGTGTTATTAACGTTGTGGGCCATAACTTAAAATCGATATCCATAAAATATTAAAATTATGAATTTAGTACTATCATAATATTTGGTTTTACTTCTTCTCTTTTGGTTTCACTCAACACGCTATTTAACGAAAAATTTTCAATATAAGGTATTTGAACAAAGCTAGCGTAACTGAAAAAAGGGTTAGCAAAAAACGTTAAAAATTTGTGTTTAGAATTATTATAACATGTAGTTGTCTCCTCTTTTGATTGCAATCTGCACACTATATAACGGAAAAATTTTATATAACATTTTATTAACTCTAGTATAACTCAACTTTGTACCGTGTAACTCAAGTACGATTAGTCGTAAGATGTTGCAATTTTGTATTTACGTCTCCACCAGATGCCAGATTTTAAATTCTACTCGGACAATATGAATAAGAAACAAAACCTACTTTGAATTTTTAAGTGACTGTTCAATCGATAAATTTTATGACGTATCATACAATATAAAAATAATATATAATATAATAGGCGTACAAGAAGTCATGTGGTCTCTACATCAGATATTTTTCAATTGAAAACATGCCTAGAGAGCTTCGTCTGTCCTTGGTTAGTACTTTAAAATTTCTTACATCCATTTAAAGTTGAAAAGCAATCTCTAAACTTCAGTAATACTCATTTGAACAGTAACAGAAAACAGCAACAACTTGCAGATCTCCGAAAGCATAGTCAGTTAAGTTATTTTCTACAAGAAACAGTTTAATACTTCAGGAACCAATCATTTTTTTAATCCATTTCCAGTTTTCTTCTAAAAGACAAACTGGAAAATTTTAATTTTTTAGATCCGAAACACTGATGAAATGCTATCCCAACTGTTTACATCAGTTCATAAAAAAACTATATTAGAAAATTATACCAATAAAAATGTAACTTAAACTAGCGAATAACAGATTAACAACCGATTGCAATAAACCAAGGGAGAATAACTGCATTCAATGCAAGTTTGAGCACACAGACTTTGTGAGAATGGAATGATATGAGTGATGCTTTTCCCTTCCGATAGTAATCCCATACAATTGGTATTCAACACTGTTTCTTCAATTGTATGGACGTTACATAAAAGCACCAAGATACTTTGCAGCAAATTGAGCGCCGCTGGTGTAGTGGTATCATGCAAGATTCCCAATCTTGCGTCTCGGGTTCGATTCCCGGGCGGCGCACAATTTTTGCGCAGTGAACTCAAGGGGAACCAACCCCAAAGGGGACCACCGCTCATTTTTCAGCTCCCCCCCTTTTTTTTTTCTTTTTTTTTTTTTTTTGTGGTTCGCGTAAGTCGATTTCGGACCCACAGGGTTGGCATCGCAGCTAACTCAGCAGGACCCACTCCTACTGGGAACAACTATTTTTTTCTCTATCTCTTAGATTAAGTTAAGGTTTTTTTTTCGGTTCCTGGAGCTATGCGAGGCTTCAGCGTTCCCTTTCTCGAGCACGTCGAGTCACGGGGGTTCCGCAGGGTGGGCCAAAGTTAGGTCACAATGACCCCCTGAGTGATGGTCCCGAGGCCCAGGATTGCAAGTGTCGCCTCTCAAAATTTCCTTTCTCTCTTTTTCGGCCCCCAAAGTGTCCCGTCCTGTTTGGTGCAACGAGAAAAATTCTCTTCAATGGCTTTGTTTTCTCCTCTCGGTCGGCGTGGTCCACTCCATCTTCACTAACTCCGGCGTCAGGAGGTCCACTAAGCATCCAGTAGTATTCCAAATTCCCTCTCCGCAGCAGCGCACGTCTTCTGCGTTCGCCCGCGAACGGTGCCTGCGGTGCGACGGCTAGGGCCGGGGACTTCGACGGGTATTAGTGTGGGGTGGGTTAGCCCCATACTTGCAATCTGCCCATCGCA
>CM063502.1:125687711-125720211 GCA_032207245.1 Pardosa pseudoannulata | reverse complement strand
TTTATAAATTAACACTAGATTGCCCAAGGCAGTTATTTTGACTGTTTTTTAATTTCAATTAGAAAAAAAATTATGAAATATAATGACAAAATTTTTTAAGGCGCCTCCACACTATGGTCCACTGCAAGCCATCACCACCGTCTGGAGAGGCTTTGGCTTACCGTGGCCGATGGCGGCAGACGATAAAATAGCCTTGGCGGACGATGGCTTCGGAGGCGGTTTTTCTCCAAAGATCAAAGGCAGCCAGATGCGCAACTTAAGTGCGCAGTAGACACTATGGACGAATCAATGCGTTCATCTCATTCAGTGGCCCAGCGTGTGGATCCGACCCTTGAACCATCGTTCGAGGTCACCATCAGGAAGTGGTGAACAACTGGCCATAGTGTGGAGGCTACTTTAGAATTTGGTGACTTTTTCTATAACATATAAATGGGTTTATGAATAATTGTAGTTACTTCCGCCCTCCTTTATTTCCGTATATATATATATATATATATATATATATATATATATATATATATATATTGTTATAACTATATTGCCCAGAAGCAGTCATTTTGACTGTTTGGGTTGGTTGGTTGGTTGGGAGAACTACGGTCTACTTTTTTGCAACACGAGGGCTAATGAGACCGGGACCTACTGCTTATAGCCGATTCCGAACGGCTACGAACATCCATGCCACAGTGGGACTCGAACGCATGAACTCCGGATCCAAAGGTCAGTGCCCTAACCATTCGGCCATCGTTCGGCTTGACAGCTTGGGAAATTTTAAATAATCAAAAGATTTTTATTTATTGAATTGAGTAAATTTCTTATATGACCTGTCCGGCTTTGTATTGAAATAACATTTTTTTTTCGATTACGGTAACATACCGATGCATGATAAATTGTCGATTTGGGCGTATACTTGATAATTGTCAGTTGCTCAATAAGCTAAAGTAGTACTAGTTATTCGAATCTTTATAAAGTGTTGTTCTAACAAGTTGTTTATTTTATTTCTTTTGCTAAATTTGTTAAAATTGATAAAAGTAATAAAAAAATGTTACCAGAATCAATTCAATTTTATAACAGTACAAAATTTGGAGTTGATATGGCGGATCAAATGGCCAGAAAATATACAGTAAAAGCTAGTTCTCGTAGATGGCCCCTCCAAATATTTTTCAATATTTTAGATTTGGCTGCCATAAATGCTTGGATCATTTACAAAGAAACGACAGGAATACAAATAGAACGAAAATAGTTCTTATTTCAATTAGCAGAACATCTTTCCAACGAATATAGTGTTTCAAGACAGAAAAATTTATCAGAACATGAAGACCCACAAAGATCAACTGCAACATCATCAAATGCAACCCATTCTCACAAACGCAAATTTTGTCAAGTACGACTTTGCCACAACAACAAAACAAATAATATATGTGAAAAATGTCAAAAGTATGTTTGCAGAAGATGTACACATAAAAAGATTTCCACTTTCATTTGCATAAAATGTACAAATAATAATGCATAAATTATTTTTTTTTAAATTAAAGTAAATTTTTTTATTGTTAATATTTACTAATAACTTGTTGTTTAATTGTAAATAATATAAGAAATATTAAAAATTAATTTTAAACAAATTTCTTTACATATTTGTTATTTTTTCACAATGCAGTCATTTTGACTGTTTTTGGTCAATATAGGTATACCTCGGGCAATCTAGTGTTAATTAACATCATATATGTATTTTATTACTAAAACTTTATTTTTCTGTCAGCTATATTTTTCAAATATACACTATTTATGTCACTTAAGGGGTCATACGACTCTTTAAAGTCTAAAATATGTAAAATAATTATCATTTTCGACTTCTTATATCTTGAAAACAGTTTTACAAACATAATTTTATTAACGTAGTTATAACAAATTATTATCTTTACACGCATATCTCATTCACATTAGAAACATAAAAAATAATTTTGTAAGAAAGTTTCAAAAAAGAGACACTTTGTTTTTAACAAAAACGACACCAAGGCTAAAGCACACGATTACTAAAAATATATTTAAGTTTAAGACAGACGTATTGTTTTAAAACATACTATAATATCTTAAAATAACTTAGAACTTAAATTTGTATAAATTTAAAATACATATATATTTTTAAAAAATACTTGAAAAAAGTTTTTTTTCCCTTAAAAATTGAAATTTTCTCATTAGAAAAGTAAATATTTTAGAAAATATGCTAGGAAATTTAGATTCAATTGGATTGAAAATTGTATTCTGTACATCCTGTAAAAATTACATGAAAAAAATATTAAAAACTTTTTGAAATAACATGGGTGTGATATGAAGAAAAACACAATTTTAGAAAAATCAAGTTAAAGTTTTGTAAGTTTATTTTTTTATAGTGAAAAATTGACACGTTTTTATTCAGAACTCCACTCAATATTGGAATTTTTTACGCCGATTGTTTTAAAATGTCCAGAACTAAATTAGTTCTCACATATATCTTTTCTAAAAAATCGATTTTTTTGTCAATTTAAGAGTCGTATAATTCCTTAATACCGCAATCTGTAATAGTCGTATAACACCACATTACAATATTTTCATTCTTTTTCAGGAAAATGAGTAAATCAGAACATGGTTTAAAGTATAAAGATGCCTTTAAAATACTTAAAAACAATTTTTATACTTTCAGATAATTGTCAGATAGTTAGTAAAATAAAAAGTAACTGAATGCAAAAATTGTTTGGGGAGAAACAGTGTAAACGATTATATCAATGAAACTATCACCATAGACGAAATCGAACGTGCATCTGATATTTTTGTAGACGAAGATTTCCGAAGGATAAAACTTTCTTAAATATTTTTAGTTCAACGCATGCTCGAACAACCATTCAGTGATCCATCAATCTAAAATAAATAAACGCTTCCTTCTCAGTTTATTGCTTCTTTTTTCACTTTGTTTAAAATTGTTTACTGCAGATATTTTCTTATCTTAAGAAACACATTGCTTCACTACACTGTATGTTTTGCCAAAACAGTATACGTTACAATGTTTTTAAAAAAAACACTTGTTTTATTAACATATATTTATTGACTCTGAAAACGTTATTATACTTAAATATAACTTCACTTTCTTTCAACTTTCATTTGCCTTAGTTGATATTTAAACTATTTCCAGTATTATTTATAAGCAAATCAAAAGTAGAAGTGATAGGGATCTACCTAGTACAAAATTTATTTCAAAATTAAAATGAAGTTCTATTATATCTTGTTTAGGTCGAAGTAGCATTAATTATATTTTACTCTGGACATCTTTTGATAATTTACATCTAAATTACCTGAATAGATTTCTTGCATATAAAACAATTTCAATCTTTATTGAAAATGCTCTCTTACTTATTAGCGAAATAGAAATGAAAGTGTATTTTGATGCAATGGTATTCATACAAGTAAAGAATCATTTACAACCCAGAAATAAATCTTTTCTATAATATATAACATAAATAAAATGTATGTATGTCTATGCATGTCTAAAGATTTAGAGATTTAAAAAACATTTTCATGTAATCTTTATGTATTATTCAATATACATACAAGAGCCAAAACATTATGAACACCTGTCAATAACGAGTTGGCCCACCTTTGGCGAGCAACATAGCTTCAGCCCACCTTGGAATGGATGCTACAAGTCCTTGGTAGATGGCCGGACACAGATTGTACCAGATGTTTAAGCTTCATCATCTGACCAGCCAACTCTCTCCCACTGATCCGTGGACCAGTCGCGATGTTCCCGGACCCAGCAGAGGCGCAGTTGGCTTGACGCTTGATCAGCAAAGGAACACGAGTGGGACGTTTGCTGCGTAACCCCATATCCATCAGTGTCCGCAGAACAGTGTGCTCCGATACTGGCCCTGCATTGTATTGGGTTGTCAGCTGAGCCACTGTCTGGCTCCGGTTTTGCTTCACCATGCGGGAAAGTCTCCGACGACCTTTTACTTTGATAGCATGTGGACATCCAACACCATGTCGTCTACTGCTGGTTTCACCGTCATTTATCCACTTTCCATAAGTACTAACAACTATAGATCGCGAACAACCCACGAGTCGCGCAGTTTCGCAAATACTTGTTCTGAGCCTTCGAGCCATTACACTCTGCCCTCTATCAAAATCGCTTAGATCCGCAGCCTTTCCCATCACACACAGAAGTAAGTGAAAGAATGATTATTCAGACTCTCCAGAAGCAGTTAACTACCACTTCCACCTGATCACGTGCCTTTCACGTCATCCAGGGGAGTTCATTGCAAAATGTAGAGGTGGTCATAATGTTTTGGCTCTTGGGTGTATTTAAATGACCATATTTTACACGTACAAATTTAATTCATATACTTTATTAATGATTTATGCACAAAACAATTACACCCACTTCTATCAGGCTTTCAATTCACATAATAGAAAATTTTTTACAGAATAAAGAGTAAGAAATAATGTATAAAAATCCACTTTTTTTATTCCTAGACACCAATCTTTTTATTGAAAAATCTAATTTAATCCAACAAGCAAATATTCCCTAGTATAGTTAGGGATTACTAAATCGTATTAAAGGTAGGTGTGTTGCCTATAATTTTTCTTCGTGAAGCTCATCATTGTGAATCCAATAAATCCAACTTTTTTTACTTTGCTCGCTTTGAATCTCCAAATCTCCGAATTTCTCTTTGAAAGTCAACCATCTGGAACTTTTATTTTCCTTTCCCTATTTTATCTTTGTTCTACTTAATAAAATGATGTAACAAAATCAATAAATATGCATTCTTTCAAAAGTTCTACTGTATAAACTCTCATGGTTATTTTCTTTCCCAGTGATAGTAAAAGAAAATCCGGCATTCCGAATAGTATACGCCTCAAAACGTATTCACGCTGGTATTGTTTTATATTCAGTTCGTCACATTAAAGGAAAAATACCGAAATACATTTCTTTTGGGTTGAAAAAAAGATATATTTGGGACCTAAGTTCCCTGTGTAGAATATTAATTGAAAAATGAAAAGGGAAATGGTGAATTTGAAATCTTTAACCTTTTGTATCACCGGGATAAATATAGGGAGCATAGTAAAATCCTATACGAAAATTTTACTTTGAAACCGTTGATGCAAGCATATACTTCTAACTTCAAAAATGTTTAAAATAACACAAACATTCCTTATATGGTATGTTTACATCTAATTTTGCAAAAACTACAAAACCTAAATTTTTATACGTTTCCCGTTTCTTATTATTATGTTTAGCAAAAACTGAAAAGCTTCCTGAAAACAATTTCGAAAAAGTTACATTTCTCTGTGCCAAATCTGTTATCCGAGTTATTTAAATTTAAAATTTAAAAATTGAATTTTTCTAAAACTAAATTTTGTAAAAATTACAAAATCTAAATTTTTATACGTTTCCCGTTTCTTATTATGTTTAGCAAAAACTGAAAAGCTTCCTGAAAACAATTTCGAAAAAGTTACATTTCTCTGTGCCATATCTGTTATCCGAGTTATTTAAATTTAAAATCTAAAAATTGAATTTTGCTAAAACTAAATTTTGTAAAAATTACAAAATCTAAATTTTTATACGTTTCCCGTTTCTTATTATTATGTTTAGCAAAAACTGAAAAGCTTCCTGAAAACAATTTCGAAAAAGTTACATTTCTCTGTGCCAAATCTGTTATCCGAGTTATTTAAATTTAAAATTTAAAAATTGAATTTTGCCAAAACAAAAAAGGCTAAATTTTTATACATTTCTCAGTTTTTTAACTATGTATAAGTAAAATTTTGAACTTGTTTTAAAAACAATAATACAGAAAGTTTCACTTCCCTGAGATTAAAAATGAGAGATATATTTAAATTCAAAATTTAAACATTGAGTTTTTCGAAAACTACAACATCGAAATATTTATACATTCTTCAGTTCTTTATCATTATATGTCATAAAAATTAATACTCGTCCTAAGAAAAGTAACACAGAAATTACCATTTCTCTGTAACCAAAATTGACCGATATATTTAAATTAAAAATATCCGGAAGTTTTAAGTTTTATTCTCCTTATTTGGGCGATCGGTTAAAAAATATATATTTCATGTCAAAAGTATAATATCAAACACTGATTTAATTTTATAAAATTAATGTAATTTGTACAGGGAGCTGTAAATAAGGGCTTTTCCACCCGTTAGTGTCCTACAACACTGGAATTAACACAATTTGTTCGTATAATCCCTTGACCCTTATCTAAGTTTATACTTTTGAAATTTAAGTTTAATTTATCCTTTGATCAGATGTGCATGATTACTACGAAAAGAATAGTTGTCTTTGTTAAATTAGAAGGAAAAAGAACTACAGACGCTAAAAGTAAATTTCTTCTTAAGGTAATGTCAAGTTTTTAGTGTAAAAATAATTTTTATGCTAATCAGTTTGCAATATTTATAAAAAAAAATACGTATTTTTGTTTGGAGAAAATACACTTTTTCGTAAATAAATTTTTGATTTTGTACTTTAAAATCTTTTAATTATCTTAATATGTTTTAAGTAACGTGTTTTAGCATTTGAGAAAATATTTTTTAACTCAGGGTCGATGAGTTATAGAAGGTTAATATTTAAAACTTGTCATTTATCTTTAGCTGCATAGAAGGGTATTAAGTAAATTAATTCTAATTATGCCTTCTCAAAACTGAAACAGATACAATAGTCAGTGGTTTTGAGATCAATCTGAAGTGATATTTTGTTTAGAACGTTGTTGTGAGGGTTATATCTTGTACAGCAACAAGAATTTACTTTGGAGCATATATCTATTAAAAAGCAAGAAGTTGCAACAGCTGTTTTCAAATCTATTGTAGACGTTATGTTTTGTCAACAATACTCAATTTTGTTCTATAAAACGTCAAAATGTCTTTCGAGAAAAGAGAATATGTCTTTTGAGACTCGTTTCTTCTTTTCTTTTTATAATTGGTTTCAATGTATATCGTATTGCTGGAATTGATGGCGAATATTTGAGAAAGATAACAAAGTTATTTCAAATATGCATAAATTATCAAATATTTGTGCTATTTATGTATACCTCATAATTGTCTCCTCTGAAATTGCAAAAATCTGTGAACAATGGTCATTTGTTTTGAAATCAAAGTGAAATTTTCTTTTTTGGGACCGTGTTGCGGAAGTGCTACTTTGTACAGTATCACGATATTATTTTAATGTATATATCTACCAAAAAGCACAAAATGACAAAAGCTATTACAAACGGTCTATTATACTCATTCCATTTTGGGAAAAACCAGCTTCTTTGTTTTATATAATGTCAAGCAATCTTTCAGGAAAATAACAGAATTCTTTTGAGACAAAGCTGGTTTGTTCTTTTCTTTCAATGATTATTTTCGCTGTACATTGTTTCTTGCTCGAATTAATAGTCAATATTTGAGAAAGGTATCAAAGTTATTTGAAATATTTATCATAAATTATCAAACATTTCTGCTATTTATGTGTACCTCTTAATAGTTTCCTCTGAAATTGAACGAGGATAGTGGTCATTTCTTTGGAAATCAAAGTAAACTTTTATTATGTCCTGTTTATGACATTGCTGCGAAAGTGTTACTTTGTACAGTATCACGATGTTATTTTAATGCATATATCTACCAAAAGCACAAAATGACAACAACTGTTACAAACAATCTATTATACTTATTACATTTTGGGAAAAACCAGCTTCTTTGTTTTATATAATGTCAAGCAATCTTTCAGGAAAATAACAGAATTCTTTTGAGACAAAGCTGGTTTGTTCTTTTCTTTCAATGATTATTTTCGCTGTACATCGTTTCTTGCTGGAATTAATAGTCAATATTTGAGAAAGGTACCAAAGTTATTTGAAATATTTATCATAAATTATCAAACATTTCTGCTATTTATGTGTACCTCTTAATAGTTTCCTCTGAAATTGAACGAGGATAGTGGTCATTTCTTTGGAAATCAAAGTAAACTTTTATTATGTCCTGTTTATGACATTGCTGCGAAAGTGTTACTTTGTACAGTATCACGATGTTATTTAATGCATATATCTACCAAAAAGCACAAAATGCAAACAACTGTTAGAACTGTCTATTATACTCGTTACATTTTGCGAAAAACCAGTTACTTTGTTTTATATAATGTCAAAAAATCTTTCAGTGAAAGAATATAATTATTTTGATACATAGGTGGTTTGCTCTTTTCTTTCAATGATTATGTTCGCTGCCAATCGTTTCTTGATGGAATTAATAGTCAATATTTGAGAAAGGTACCAAAGTTATTTCAATATTTTTAAATTATCAAACATTTTCTATCTTATTTATGTAATGTACCTTTAAAGTTTCCTCTGAAATTGAACGAGGATAGTGGTCATTTCTTTGGAAATCAAAGTAAACTTTTATTATGTCCTGTTTATGACATTGCTGCGAAAGTGTTACTTTGTACAGTATCACGATTATGTGATGCTTACATCGCTAAAACATAAGCACAAAAGAAAACCACTGTTACATACAATTTATTATACTTTATTTTGGGAAAAATAAGTTGCTTCTGTTTTGAAATGTCTTTCGAGAAGCGAAAAATATTCTTTGAGACAAAGCTGGTTTGTTTCTTTTTAAATATTTTCGCTGTACATCGTTTCTTGCTGGAATTAATAGAATATTTGAAAAAGGATTCAAAAATTTTCATATATCGTTATCAATTTTCAAATATTTCTGCTATGTTATTATGTGTACCTCTTACATAGTTTCCTCTGAAAGAATACACAGATATATTTCTTAGCAATGTAAGTGAAATTTTTAGTAACTATTCTGTTACTGGATATATAGATTATTTAATGTTGTCTTATCGATAAGTAATATAGAAAATCAGTTTTTAAATACTGATAATCTAAGTGAAAATTCTAAAAACATGTATTTTAAAATGGTACTTTTATAAATATTATTTTCAATAAATTTCTGTGAATTAGTTTTTAACAATTACCTATTCGAAGTGAACATAAATATCTACTTCGTTGTATGCAATGGTTAAAAATCGCTTTTGTAAGAAAAGAATAACTACCCCTTTCATGGATAAAAACTATCTATTAATCTTTTATCAATTGGCAACATAGAAAGTTAATTTTTAAATACTGATCATCAAAGGGAAAATTTAATAAGTATGTATTTCAAGAGAGAATTTCTTTGAATGAATTTTCAAATAAATTTATATTTATAATTTTTTAAATAAATTTAAATGAATTAGTTTTTATCCATTACCTATTACAAAGTAGACATAGATAAATGCCTACTTCCCAATATGTAATTATTAAAAACTATTTTTTAGAGAAAAGAAGATAACTATTATATTGCTGAATATTATAAAATGTTTGGTGTTGTCTTATCAATAGATATTATGGATAGTTAATTTTTAAGTACTGATAATACAAGAAGAAATTTAATAAACATGTGGTTTAAGATATATTTTTAGGAATAATTAATTTACGAGTCAACATCACTTTCCAATTCAACTAAAGAAGCGAATTTACATCCATCTTATTCAGAAAATCATATAATAGTATAGATAATAACACCGAAAATTTTCTCATATTACAGAATCATATTTCCTTATAACTGAAGTTTAATTAAACAAACATCATATTATTAATGAAATGAGATGACTTTCAACAAGCACAACAACAGCATAACAATGATAAAATGACAGTCGAATCTGTTTATCTAAACAGAAAATTAGAAAATATTAGAAAAATAGAAAACATAAGAAAATTTTAACGTTAATACTAGTGCAATTTACACAGTAATCGTTATTTTCAATTCACAATACAATAGTCAACAATAATTTATGAAAAATAGTTTAGAAATTTAAAAACTTATAATTTTTTCCTTTTTATATTTCCCAGCTCTATCAAGGGCATAACTAGAACAATAAAAGGTATTTGATTGGAGGGTCGGAAATTCGTCTTTAAACGTTAATACTAGTGTTATTTACCCTATAATCGTTATTTTCACATCACAAAACAATAGTCAACAATAATTTATGAAAAATAGTTTAGAAATTTAAAAACTTATAATTTTTTCCTTTTTATATTTCTCAGCCCTATCAATAGCATAACTTGAACAATAAAAGGTATTTGATTGGAGGGTCTTAAATTCGTCTATTTTGCATTGTTAGATTTATCTGTAGCTATATCAAATGTCGTAAAATTGTTACTGCTAAAAAAACAATGAAGAGAAAGTAATTTACAAAATTTCAGCCATCTTGAAGAAAGAAATTTGCTGTCTTCAAATCGTTTTAAAGAATGGATTCTTTTTAAAATTAAAATGTAAGAATGCAATTTACGATTTTAGGTGGAATTTTGTTCCTATTGTATAATTAAAAAACACAAATAAATGTCTAGTGTACGTGCGTAACGCAAAAGTATTTGAGAATTTTAAAAGAGTTATCTTCTAAACCAATCCATGGGAAATCTTTTGGTTTCGTTTTCATAGCAGTTTATTTTTTCGCTTTCACTCCCAGAAAAATGCGTTCAATAGATGGATTTTACGCATGGAAAATTTTTTCCATGCATAATAGGACCTTTAGAAAATAAAAACTAACACGTAATGTAAGATGGAAACAAATACATTTCAAGGATGAATATAGGAGCCAGGTCATTAAAATTCATATAAACATTTTAAAACTAAGCTGTGCTTTCCACCAATGAAAATATTATAATTACATTTGCTATTACGTAAAATCTTCTAATATATGAAAGATGTTTAAAAAGAATTTCAAAATAGTCAAAGTGACTTTACGGAATTGTTAGAAAGTGATTAAAGTATATAAGTTTAAATATTCTAATAGCCTATTAAACGGATAAAAAATTAATTAATAAAACTTTAATAAACAAAATAATTTCACTTGTTTTCAAATTTATTACACTACGTCTTTAAATTCGAAAGCATTGCACATAGTTCCTAATTATATTAAAACAATATCTCATATAAATTTAAGTCACTAATGTGGATTACAGTTTAAAAGTTAGCATAATGTAAATTTTAATCCCTGTGAATAAAAATAGTTTCAAGAAATTATTTTTTTTTTTCAAGATTTTTAAGTGCCTCCAAAATACAGATGTTGTGTACAATAATTTCAGATATTTACGACAGACTTTATTTCAGACAGGTAATGTACGAGATCTTAGCTCCACGGCCATCTCATAGTAGGCAAATCCCCGCCTCTCCCTAACCCTTTGCACTCTGTTGTCACCGTATTTGCGACATTAAAATGCTAACATTAAATCCACTGTCGCGGCTACGGCTGAGCCTACTCAATACTGATCACTATACTAGATTTTATGTGACTTCATTTTTCTTTTACATGACAGGTATGTACTTGTAACCAATATAGTGCTGGAGTTATTGGTATCCTCTATAAGTTACTAGGCTGGAGTGCAAAGAGCTAATTACTTAAAAAGACCAATAGCACACAAGAAAGGTATCTTTAAGAATGGAATTGCCTTTAGAATGTCATTGTAAAAACGTTAATCGTGATTATTTACGTCCCCTAGCAGTGTAAAAATTAGTTTTACAGTCAAAAAGTAGATGGTCTGTTCAATTTTAGATACGAGCTGTACACGAGTAAATACAGTAATAGACGTGAACCCTTCATTTTAAAATGTCAATAACAGCTAGAAATCCATTGAATATATACGGAAACACAGGTTGAGGACGAAAGTTTTTGTTGGCAATATACTTTCATCAACACCTTATAAAAACAGCGTTTTAGTTATGAATAAAATATGTTTCGTGAAATCAAAATTGTGACTTCAACTGTGTTACTCACACCTAATTTATTCTATATAAATATAAAACCTTACGTAATTTAAAGTCATTTTATTTTATATGGCAGAATGTAAACGCTGCCCTTTGGTAAAGTAATTTTTTTTTTTTTTTTTTTTTTTTTTTTTTTTTTTTTTTTTTTTTTTAAGTTTGCTGGTTCAAATCTCGCTGTTGAAATGGATGTTCGCAGCTGTTCGAAATCGGTTTTAACCAGTAGGTCCCGGTCTCGTTAATCCTCGTGTAGCAAAACAGTAGACCGTAGCTCTCCACACCAAAATCAAAACCAAACCATATTTCTTAATGAAAATTCCTGCGATATATCAGTAATTTCCTCTTGACACAGATTTTACTGTACCCAATTTTAAGAATTTTATATAAATAATTTTCAAAAAAGGATCAAATAAGTAACAAATTAACATCATGACTAAAAAGTCTTAAGTTTCAAATGTATTTTTAAAAAACACTTAAGATGAGAACGGAAATTCTAAAAAAATGTTATCTATTCTAGCCTTATAAACTACATTTCCTTAAAATTCTCATTAAAAACGATAGTTTTTAGGTTTGAAAACCATGCAAGTAGGAATATGTTAATAGAAATAAGAATATCTAGGTATAATACAAGTAGGAATTGTTTGAAATTACACTTATAGAAAATGTTTAATATAACTAAAAAACGTCGTTTATAGAAATTAACACAATGATACAGAAAAATTTAAATTTTCTAAATTTTAATGAAATTTTGTAGCCGTACGTATTACTTTTCATTGAGAGTTTTAGTCTATAGCCATCCCTTGGTAACATTTTTAAAATTGAGTATCTATAAATGAGGTTCAGTAATTTTTAAATTAAAACTAGATCGAGAATACCTATTTTAAGAATGTGTTGTCACTTCTCCCATTATTCTTATTCTATAATACTAACACTTTTTATTGTAAAATTAAAGATGTGCTATAAAAAATAGTTTATAATTTCCGTAAGTTTTCTGTAAGTTAGAGTTCTTCTATCATGTTCCCACTCCAATTTCATATTTCAGTAAATGGTTCACTTTAGTGTTATAGAAAATAATTTACTAAACTCGTTGGTCAACGTTTAACTTAACATAAAATTTCAAGTGCAACTGAATCATAGAAAAATTTAACAACAAAAATTAAGCGTATCATATATTTTTAATGTTCAACTTTTGTCTCATTAATCATCTCAAAATTACGAAAGAAAGTTTTTAAAAAATGTAAGCTGTTTTTACTATGTAAAACATTAGAGTTCATATGCATATCATAAAAGTTAATTTTAACAAGATATATTTTATACATACATTAAAACGTGTATATATATATATATATATATAAATATATAAATATATATATATATATATATATATAATATATATATATATATATATATATATATATATATATATATATTTATAATATATATTATATATGTATATATATATATATATATATATTTATATATATATATATGTATACATATATGTCTATATATATATTATATAATATGTAAAATATATGTATAAAAATATATATATATATATATATATATATATATATATATATATATATATATATAATATATATATATATAAATAATATATATATATAAATATATATATATTATATATAAATACATATATATGTATAAATATATATAAATTATATATACATAAAATATATATATATATAAATATATATATACATATATATATACATATGTATACATATATATATGTATACATATATATAGTATATATATTTACATATAATATACATATATATATACATATATATATATAAAATATATATTTATATATATATATATATATTTATAATATATATATAAAATATAAATATATATATATATATATATATATATATATATATATATATATATAAATATATATATTATATATATATATAATATATATATTATATATATATAATATAATATATAGATTATATCTTTTACATTCATATAATACAATTATTTGATCATGTCATATATAAAAAATATATATATAAAATTATAATAATATTTTCTACAATGTGTTACATTATATTATATACACAATTTGTATGCATATATAAAATTAACATAGTCATTAATGTGTGTTGGTGTGTGTATGTGCATGATAGCAATTGAACAAATTCTGGCAGTGCTGTTGTATGGAATGCGTTGTTGTTTACGTTCTAAAATATGAAATATTTTAAGTTTCAAGTATATCCTTTCTGATAATTATGAATATCGATATTTTATGTAAGTATGAATATCCTCCTATGGTCCAAAACGATCAATTTTGAAATCAATCATTCGATCGTGTGTTTGTCTGAAAAGACTCGACGTTTCTAAAGCTGAAGTGCTAGATAAATGACATTTCACATGGAGTTTTTACATCAAAGCTTGAAATCTATATCAAATTTTTAATCCTTTCTTTATGCCTTAAGAGAGGCTTTTCACCTAAACATGCGTTTGATTTCTTTAATGTTATTATTGTTCACACTCCAGTCCTGTAAAATGTAAATAAAAATCATTTGATGTATGAAAAAGTTTTGAATTTTTCATGAATCAAATGATTTTTATTACTGTAAATCAAAAATATTTAACTTGTGAATTCAACAAAGACATACTAATTATCAACCATGAATTATAAATATATTCATTATTTGGAATTTATATGAAGTAATCAATGGAAAAACTCTTTCTATTCTATCTTCGACGATAGAGGTGCTAAAGCATAGAAATCCGAAAACAGGATAGGAGGTTTCGCTTTCCACTGTTGGTATATATATCTGTAACGATTAGAAATAGGGTTTATACGAAAAATTGTGGGCTCATTATTTATCGAGTAGTAAAACATTTATCACAGTGTACCTAGGATTAGAAATCGGGTTTAAATGTAAAATCCTGGGCACATTATTTATCGAGTAGCAAAAGAGTTATCGAAATGTACCTAGGATTAGAAGTCGTGTTTAAATGAAAAATCCTGGGCTTATCATTTATCGAGTAGTAAAATATTTATCGCAGCGTCCCCAGGATTAGAAATCGGGTTTAAATGGAAAATCCTGGGCTCATTATTTATCGAGTAGCAAAGCATTTATCGCAGCGTCCTTAGCAAACTAACCTTTTGATAATCTTTTAATTATCTTTTCTATCATCTAGTTAAACTTCTCTATTAGATGTTTCACTTTCTTTTTTTATATAACATCACATTTCAACGATGCATATCTTTGCATTTTTTTTTCAAAATGTTCAACTACTGCAACTTATTTATGCTCTTAAAACAATTCTGTTTCACCAACTACTGTAATTAAAATACTTAATCCAGCGTTAAATCCTTTTTGCAAAATCTGCACATGCCTTAATAATAGCATCGCTAAGGCTTATTGGCTTCACTTAAATGAGCCCAAGGTTCTGCCATACTGTCAATATTTTTACCTTGAGTCTAATTATCTGTATCGGTAGATTACTTCATAAATAATAATTTATTTATTTTGAGGAGAAGAAAAGATTAAAACTAGAATAATCTTTTCAGATCGATTTTACACTTTACAAGAATAACAATGCTATATTTTCGTCATGCAAAAACAATCATAATATTTCAACTTTAACTCTTTCAGTTTCTACGCTACCTGCATTTGAAATCAAATCAAATATGTCTGTTAGATGAAAATGTATTTTATTATGCTGTTTTTCAAGCACCAAGAGCTTTCAAGAGCAAGAAATATTTACAATTGTCAACGACAGTCATTTTCTTCATGATATAAATGTGAAAACATTTCTGAGTTTTGGATAATCCCCAGAAAGCTTTCATCATTATTAATCACTTCTTTCTAATTTTCTAGTTAAAATACGTTCCTATATTTTCACTAGAAAATACAGGAGTTTAATACAGAGATAAATATATCTCTCCGTTTAGCATAAACTCTATTTATTTTAATAGAATTTGATAAAACCTATTTCACGAAATGCGATTTAAACAGTACATAAACATTTTTAATGCGTTATTTTAGGTAAATTCGGATATATATCAGTACTATTTCTGTGTGATTTTTATCTACTTTTATGCAGCCAACCTAAAATCTAAGATTGGAAAAGTTCAAAATTCGAGAAAAATGAGACTGTTGTATAATTATATAGTCTTGTCCATTCAAAGAGTTCTTGTATATTCAAAATTCTTACATTTACATGCATGACTGCACATAAGAAAGAAATAACTGTTTGCAGCTTAAATGTCGAAGTTTGAATAGACAGCAAAATTAGCGTATTTTTTTATTTGTATTTGTATTGCACTTTTATGTGAAATCAAAATGAAAGTCTCACTGTAAAATAAATTATTCCGCCATGAAATATTAATTTTTAGACTTTCACTTAATTAATCAAAGAATTTAATTCTCTGCATGTTTTCCAAGTAATTTTAAAAAATTTCATACAAACTATTTTAAATTCATTTTTACACCATTTGGGTTTATATTTAAATCTAGTAAAACAATACTTTAAAACTTATCGATAGAAATATGTAGAAAGAGTTCCTTATTAGCAAGGATTCCGTCAAGAAACAATAATTTTCCGACTTTCCATTCATTAATCAAAGAATTAAATTCTTTGCATGTTTTCCAAGTAATTTATAAAAATTTCATATAAATTACTTTAAATTCATTTTTACACCATTTAATTTATGTTTAAATCTAGTAAAAAATGCTTTAAAAATATCAATAGAAATATGTAGAAAGGGTTCCTTATTAGCAGGTATTACGCCAAGAAGTATTAATTTTCAGACTTTCCCTTCATTAATCAAAGAATTTAATTCTTTGCATGTTTTCAGAGTTATTTATAAAAAGTTCATATAAATTATTTTAAATTCATTTTTACACCATTTATGTTTAAATCTAGTAAAAAAATACTTTAAAACATATCAATAGAAATATGTAGAAAGGGTTCCTTATTAGCATGGATCCGGCCAAGAAATATTAATTTTCAGACTTTCACTTCATTAATCAAAGAATTTAATTCTTTGCATGTTTTCCGAGTTATTTATAAAAATTTCATATACATTATTTTAAATTTATTTTTACACCATTTGGGTATATTTTTAAATCTAGTAAAACAATACTTTAAAACTTATCGATAGAAATATGTAGAAAGGGTTCCTTATTAGCAAAGATTCCGTTAAGAAACAATAAATTTCAGACTTTCCCTTCATTAATCAAAGAATTAAATTCTTTGCATGTTTTCCAAGTAATTTATAAAAATTTCATATAAATTACTTTAAATTCATTTTTACACCATTTAATTTATATTTAAATCTAGTAAAAAATGCTTTAAAAATATCAATAGAAATATGTAGAAAGGGTTCCTTATTAGCAGGTATTACGCCAAGAAATATTAATTTTCAGACTTTCCCTTCATTAATCAAAGAATTAAATTCTTTGCATATTTTCCAAGTAATTTATAAAAATTTCATATAAATTATTTTAAATTCATTTTTACACCATTTATGTTTAAATCTAGTAAAAAAATACTTTAAAACATATCAATAGAAATATGTAGAAAGGGTTCCTTATTAGCAGGTATTACGCCAAGAAATATTAATTTTCAGACTTTCCCTTCATTAATCAAAGAATTTAATTCTTTGCATGTTTTCCGAGTTATTTATAAAAATTTCATATACATTATTTTAAATTTATTTTTACACCATTTGGGTTCATTTTTAAATCTAGTAAAAAATACTTTAAAACTTATCAATAGAAATATGTAAAAAGGGTTCCTTATTAGCATGGATAATTTTCATTTCCTTTTATTCGTCTGAACATCAAGTATTTTTTTTATGTTTAAACGCATATTTAAGTTTTGATTATGGTTCTTATACTTATAAGAGTATTGTGTTGAATAAATGTTGAATAACTTCAAATTAATGTTTCTATTTATTTGAGAATATTTTTTAATTCTAATGGAAGATTTCTATAGTTGCTTACAATGAAAATTTAAACTTGAAATTGCCTGTAATTAAAATCGAACTATAACAAAAAGCCTGTTTCTCTTTATTTGTTTGAGGTTTATATTAATGATCCAATGAAATAAATAGATATTTTTAAACTTTTTATAGTTCTAATAGTTTAAATATTCAATAGTAATATCTGTAATAAAATAACGCACATATTTTCAGAGTAAAAAGTAATTAATATGTGGAAAAATAAAACATTTTAAAATCCAAAGATTACTAACGATATGATTACATTTATTTATTTCATGTGAACGTCAGCTATTTTAACAATTGAACGTATTTTAAATTATGAACATCTGCATGATTTTACCTACAGTAGCTTACTGGCTGGTTGAAAAAAATTGATTTATAATTGGAGTTTTCTAAAATATTTCTTTCATTGTAGTTTAACCTATAAATGCTTCTAACTGCCTTGTATACTGGCTGCAAGAAGAGGCACTTTTGCTTTGCACATCAAGACATTTAACTACGAAAGCAGTTTGGAAGTATAAAAACTACATGAGTTTATGTACAGTAACTTAAACGTTGATTGAAAAATAGTGAATTAAACTTGAAGTTTGTTAAAATATTTTTCTCATTAAAGTCCATTTTCGCTTTTAAAGATTTCGAACCGGCTTGTAAATTGTCTGCAGGGCACATTTCAAAATTCAATTTGCCGTAATCAAACTTATACCAAACAAATGTTATTGGAGTTTGACGAATTTAATGAACGTTTATCAGATCGAGTATTAAAAATATTTCTGACATAGAATGTTTTGGTATAGGAAATTAATGCCAGAAGTAAAGATCATTCTGTCAAGTTGATTTCGAAATACACTGCAGTTGACAGTTTGCACAGCAGGAGGTATGAAAATTAAATGCCAAAATTTCTCCCTTGATATCCTAATCCTAAAATGTCAGTCCTTTTACAATGAATTCAAGCGAATTATTGAAAGGAACTGTGCCGTGAAATATGTGAACTTTTCTGTTCTTTATGAATATTTAGCTAAATTCAATCTCATTTCATACTTTTCATTTGAATTTTCCTTTGAATACATCTATTAAACGTAAAAGTGGCATTCCAATTTAACTTCATCCGATAACCTGGTTTTGTAAATAAACTTTAAAATCAATGTTCGGTAGATATTAACTTTTATATCATGGAGATCTTAGCGCATTGTATCAACCCCTAATATTAAATTTTGGCTGACAGAAAATGC
The DNA here is from genome assembly GCA_032207245.1 of Pardosa pseudoannulata. Taxonomy (NCBI): domain Eukaryota; kingdom Metazoa; phylum Arthropoda; class Arachnida; order Araneae; family Lycosidae; genus Pardosa; species Pardosa pseudoannulata. The sequence continues at coordinate 125,701,167 of CM063502.1, read as the reverse complement.
TATACATCGCTTATGAAAAAGGAATGATATATGTGGTAGACTTTATATATGGATTTTTATTTGAAAACTTAATGCGGTTAGAATATCTTGATATTTTACTCTTTTAATATAAAACTTCCTAGAATAATAATTATTATTGGATCGCCCTGTCTTGGCATAAGACTCATATGAAATGTTCCATATCTTTGTTGCTTAGAAAAGTTTAATATATTTCTGCAAAGTAAGATTTCTATATTTAATTTTTGAATTAGGCCTTTCTTTAGAGTAAAAAGGAAAAAGCATAATTTATTCTGAATACTGCAGTTGTTGCCTTAAATTATCGTCTGAGTCTATAAATCCGTTCAAATTTATATTTTTCAGCAAATTTGTTTTTCTCCAATCATCTCTCCCTCCCTCTAACATTTCAGGGTAACCCACGTATAAAATAGATATGGATGCATATGCATACTCTAGAGGAAACGAAAAAATTGCCACTAAATGCATTAACCCTCCGACTGCTCAATTTGTAAACTGAGATCTCTTTAAAAATTGCGTATTATTTTTGCATAGTTTAAGTGTATATATATATATATGTGTGTGTGTGTGTGTGTTTATATATATATATATATATATATATATATATTTATATATATATATATATATATATATATATATAAATATATATATATATATATATATATATATATATATATATATATATATATATATATATATATTGGAGAATTGAAATACTAATTCTTTTCTAGAAAAGATTTTTTATATTGACTTTTATCATGAGAAAATAAGCTTTCAGAAAACTAATTTCAGATGTTATCACATAAAACATTTATTTTATAATAAATTTCAACTTTAACATAGTTAGTTTCTATTTATAACATACTATCTATCATTCTGTTATATAATATAACTATAATAGTTCTAGTCATATAATTCTATTTACCTAATTAAATGTCTAATACACTGTATAATTTATTCCACTGGTTAAACAGTGAAAAGGTGGAATGTGCTTCTTAATAAAGGAAGAAAAATACATGCCCGTGAAAATCGCGGGATGAGCAAATTTTGCTACATTTGGATTGCCCGTGGAAATCGCGGGATGAGCAGTCAGAGGGTTAATAATTACTTTCCTAGCCACGGTGGCTCAGTCGGCAAAGGCAATGTTCTAGTAACTGAAAGGTTGCGGGTTCGGAACTCGATCCGGCATGGGATCCGCCGTGTTCGTCAAAGGTGACTGGGACACGTCAATGTTCTTGGTTACAATGTCCTCCAAGTTCTCAATCAATACTCTGGGGGTGGCAGGCCAAGTCTGTGGGTCTTCTGCTAGTTCCCTGCTTCAAAATTACGAGGACCTACTTAAGCGAAGTCGCTCTTTCACCTTAATGGTGGTCATTAAAACGAAAGACTTATACCTTCGACTTAATATGACAGCCTACAGGCTCAATCGTGCTAGGTTGGTCCAAGTGGCATGAGAAACAACAACATAACTACTTTTTTATGTTATAAAAAGTAATTACTTTTAAAGGGAAAAAAACCAATCGCCTCTTTTCTATCTTTACAGATTGTATTATTATCTTTTTTTCTTTACTACCTTTTTTAAGATGTTAGAGTATAAACCTTTACCTCAAGATTTCAATTCAGTTTATGTATAATATCTTTTCCAGAAAATGATATGACATAAAGAAATGCACAGACACATTTTCAACTTATTCAGGTTCAGCAGTTTAAGATTTTAATCGTATTCTTTTTGAAATCTAATGGTAAGTCAGCACTTTGTCAGTTTTAACATTAGAGTCACGGGATGGGTTACTTTCACCCCAACACTATTTGTGTCCAACTTTCTCAAAAAATTACTAACGAAATTGAAATAAATTTCTTGACTTTTTCTTATATTATACCCATAAAAATCTATGAAAATATAATCCTGAAGAATCTATGCATATGTGAAAAATTATTATATCTATGCTTCCAAGCGTGGAAACAAAACTGTAGTATTTGCTGTAGCTGTAACATACCGATATGTAATAATTATACAATATATATGTATATGGAATATATATATAAATATATATATATATATATATATATATATATATATATATATATATATATATATATATATATATATATCAAAGTTATTTCACTTTAATATCTCATAAAAAACTTTATTCTCTCCCATTCTATATCCTTCCAATCTATTTTCGCAGCCACAAAATATCGTAATTTAAAGATCGGCAACGACTTGCAATTCTTCTCAAACCCATTTCCCAAAGCTTTCTGTGCAATAGATGTAAATTTTCTGTCCAGTTACCGCATTATTCAGCTGTCGTTGGCAAATGGTTTTGTTTTTCTCATCCGATCTGTTACTTTTCTTGTTAAATTCACCGACTAAACTACATTCTCTGGAAAAGACTTCGTCTCCTTCTCGTTCTGGGTCCAACCCAGTTCTAGCACGTTTTTTCATGAACATTCTGTCTTCTGCCATTGACTGGTATCGATGTCATTTTTAGGAGCTAATGAATAAAGTTTAAGTTTCGCTACGATCTCGGTCTGTTCTTAACAGAATTGCACGATTGCAACAACTTCAATTTGTCTACCTAATTAGACTTCTCCTTGCCTATCAAGCCCAGGCATATAAAATATAATAGCCGCTACACAATTTATTTGTGATTTGCGGATTAATTTTCACTGTGCAGAATATATATATATATATATATATATATATAAATTTTTTTAACTTTAATATTTCCTTAAAAACCTCCTCTCTCTCATTCTAATTCCTTAAAATCTTTTTTCCTAGCCTCTAAAGCCGAACGCTGGCCGATTGTTTAGGGCGCTAATCGTCGGTACTGGAGTTCGTGGGTTCGAATCCCACTATGGCATGGATGTTCGTAGCCGTTCGGAATCGGCTTTAAGCAGTAGGTCCCGGTCTCATTAGCCCTCGTGTGCAAAACAGTAGACCGTAGCGCTCCAAACGAAACCTAGCCTCTAAATGTCTTAATCAAAGGAACGTTCTCTACTTAAAATTCTTTCGATCAGTTTCCCGAAGCTTTCTATCCTATGCATGTATATTTTCTGTCTATTCAACACGTTTCCCAGCTGTGGCCGGCAAATGGCTCCGCGTTTTTCCTGATCTTACACTTAAATTCTCTGATTAAGTAGGATAATTCTTTCTATCTGCACTCTTGGGTGCACCTCTGTTCGAGCAGAGTGATTTTTTGTCTTTTCTTTGTCTGTCGTTGACTCGTAAAGATGTCCTTTTTCTCTTTTTCAACTCCTCTTCTTAGCCCACTCTCCTGTTTCTAATCATGGATCTTGTTGGTGCTTCAACCACATTTGGCGAAATTGGCGTGCTTGCAGCTTGCGTGCGTGGCGTGCTTGCAGCGTGGCGTTTGAAATCTGGCGAGGGGATCGTAACTCAACAAATTGATACATAAACAAAAACAACATTTTGAGGAAAAATTTTACAAAAATTGAATATTTAAAATCTAATTGAATTAACAAAGAAAACACAAAGGAAACACATAACATTCATACTAAATAGGCCGAACGATGGCCGAATGGTTAGTGTGCTGGCCTTCGGAACCGGAGTTCGTGGGTTCGAATCCTACTATGGCATGGATGTTCGTAGCCGTTCGGAATCGGCTTTAAGCAGTAGGTCCCGGTCTCATTAGCCCTATTGTTGCAAAAAGTAGACCGTAGCACTCCAAAACCAAACCAATCATACTAAATAGACTGAAACATTCACTTAATCACAAATTAAATAAACTGAGTGTGATTTTCATCACAAATTTGTGATTTAGTGTAAATTGTAAAATTAATTTAAATTGCTGGCGGGATCTCATCCAGCAAAAAACTCTTTGACTTAAAAGAAACTGTATTTTGAGTGGAGGTTGAAGAGGAGTTGTAAAATTGAAAAATGTTTTTCAAATATCTTATTCAGTCCTTTTTTCCGTTTTAGCACGAGTCTAATTTAAATAAAGTTTTAATCAGACTTGTGTCGTCTCTTTCAATAGCCCGACTGCATCATTGTTACTCTTAGCTGTATAGCTTTCTTCTTGACCAGTAGCCGTGGGCAAGTATAAACAATAGAGGCTACATAATAATTGTGACTAGAGGAAATAATTATTACATATATATATATATATATATATATATATATATATATATATATATGTGTGTGTGTGTGTGTGTGTGTGGTCAAACTGCGCCTGAACTGTGTAAGAAACCTTCACTAAGAAACTAAATAGATTAAAATTGTCTAGATATTTTTTAACTATATATACTGTTCGATATCGCAATATCGTATTATTTTTATAAATTATTTTAATAATTTAATGTTAAAAGTAAATCAATGCGTAATAAAACAGTGTACTTTTTGAATAATAACACGGATTGACATCAATGAGTAAAACCGCGGTTTTGGGTAAGCCGAAACTCCCGCGTTTGTAGTGTTAATCACCATTAATTTTGAATTATGTATTATTCGTTGAAAAAATCCAATTGTGTATAAGAAACAAGAAAAATTCATAATGTATTTTACTGATGGTACATGTTTTAAATATATCTCTTCTGCTAAAGTGCTAAAAAAGAAAATCAATCTTTAGAAATTAATAAATATTTTTAATCTGCATGCAAAACAGTTCAATCAATTTCAATTTCTGCATATAATCATAACTTTATGTGATAAGGATTAGATACACGAAATTAATTTTCATCTCTTTTTATTACTATTCTTACAGACATTTTTAATATGAGTAACTCTATATTGTAATACAGACTAAAAAAATAATATACATCTTTTTATATTTTCCAGGCGAAAATAAAAAGAAATCATATCCCAAAAAATATAATGCTTAAAACTTGTACCTGTAGAGAATTTCTCTGGAAATTTATACAAAATTATTCGACCTTTCGGTCTAAGAGCCGACGGGACTTTCTTGATGTCTTATTTTCGGTTCATCATGACAGTCTGAAGATCTTTTAAAACTTGATCCAAGATAAACAAACTGTTGTACTTCTTTCTCAAATGTCTGTTGAAGTAGATCTCAAAGTCGGGGTGAGTCTGTAAAATTTGTAAAAGGTAAAGCTCTAGATAGGGGCATTAGGGGAGATGTGAATAATCATATCCTTAAGGTTGCCTCAAAAATACGGTGTTTTTTTCCTGTTGCATAAAAAATGACAATATAGAACAGAATCCGTAAAATGTTAACGGTTTTATATTCTGTTGTTACTAGGTACAAGCTTAAAATGAATAAACTTATCCAGTAACATTAAGGTTGAGAATTTTATCTGAAATCGATTGGTGTATCTCTTACCGAATACAACCTATTAATATAAGATGGCGTCGCGTGTTGCAATGTCCATACATTAAGACTTTTTATGGGTAAAGATTTATCTGTTTGTAAAATTTGGTAACTATAAACCACTTCTTTTCATGGGGCAATTTTATGACAAAGATTCACATAATCACCTCTATATGTATTAGTATAAATTCTAATTTCAACCTATTGAAAACTACTCAATATATTTCAGTTTTTTTTTTAATTTTTTGGATATATATACGTGTGTGTGTACACACACGCACGCACTCACTCACTCACACACAGATATATATATATATATATATATATATATATATATATATATAAATTGTTTTACTTTAATATCTCTTAAACACACCTCCTCTCTCCCAGTCTAATCCTGAAAAATGTATTTGCCCAGCCACAAAATGTCTTAATCAAAGGAATGTCCTAGACTTAAAATTCTTCCAGCACATTTCCCAACGCTTTCTGCGCAATAGATGTAAATTTTCTGTTCATTGGACACATTTTTCAGCTGTCGCCGGAAAATGGCTCAGTTTTCCCCGGATCTAACAGTTAAATTCGCGAACTAAGTTTCTTGTCCCTTGGGAAAATTCTATCTATCTCGCTCTACGGTACACCTCTGTTCCAGAAAAAAAGTTTTTGGTATATTTCTCTTGTCTGCCGTTGACTGGCAAAGATGTTTTTAAAGCAGTTCTTCCATAAAGATTTAAGCTGTTCTCAATGTGGCCCGACTGCAGTATTATTTGTTAGTCTAGCTTCATAAGCTTCTCCTTGCCCAGTAGCCCGGGCTAGTAAAAGCAGTAGGGGCTACATAATTATTGCTTCCGGCAGTTATTATTCTGCTGGATTACACACACACACACACACACACACATATATATATATATATATATATATATATATATATATATATATATATATATATATATATATATATTATATATATATATATATATATATATATATATATATATATATATATATATATATATATATATATATATATATATATATATATATATATATATATATATATATATATATATATATATATATATATATATATATATATATATATATATATATATATATAGAGAGAGAGAGAGAGAGAGAGGAATATTTTTAACACACACTCAGTTAATGTATTCACATCCTCTCCAATATACCTATGTATCTATAAAGTATTTGTATGTTGCTTACCATTTTTAAGGATTTTTAAGTTTTGAATCGCTACGGTCTACTGTTTTGCTCACAAGGGCTAATGAGATCTACCAGTTTTAAGGAGATGGAAGTTACAAAGTGTTTTTGTAAACTATTTCTAGAGAGTTAAGAGACTTTGTATTCATATAAACTGAAATATAACTAAATAAATCACAAATAGTTTAAAAAGACCAAAGATTTTAAATTGACTTCTTTTTAGCTTTGGAAATGTTCTTTGCTTTTTTTCCTTCTTTGCAAATTTCAACTTTTTCTCTGAATTTGTATTATTAATTTGGATAAATATATTCTGTATACATATGTAGGTATTACTTTATTAGTTAACATATAGGTTGGTAAATACATGGCAAATGTTTTTCGATCTTTTCTTAGTAAAAACTGAGCTTTAATAGTGTAAATGATATCAGAGCTTAAGAGAGACAATTTTATTTCAATGTCTATTTAGTGTGATTACTAAAAGCTTTATGGGAATTATTGACGAATAATGCTCCAAAGATAATTTTGTATAAGCTAAAATAATATTTTAAAAGTTATTTAAAAAAAAAACTATTTTTAAAACAAATTAATTTCAATTGGCTATGCATAAATATATAATGAGGAGAAATTTATATCACTACTCAATAAAAACTATTGATAATGTCCTTTGTGCTCTTTAATCATTTTATTGTATATAATAAATTTCAAATATTTTCACCGTAGTTAAAAATTAATATGAAATTTTGGAGCACTACGGTGTACTTTGTAGTTACACAAAGGCTAATGCGTTAAGAATTAATAAGAAAGTTAAACATAATATGTTTTAAAAAGTAAAATATGAAGTTATTATAAATCGTATGGCTAATGGTATAAACAAAATAATGTTTTCTATTACATTTAAAGGACAGTTTTTTTATAGTTGAGAAAAACCTTTAAAGTATCCGCAAATTCAGCTAGTTTTTTGTATATTGAACTGCTGTATTCATTTTTATACTATTGGAAAGAGTAACAAAGCTCACAAGTTTGCTATGATTTTGTAATAGAGAAAAAGTACATGAAAAACTAATATTTTATTTTCCTTTTGCTTCCGGTATTTAAATTTGCAAAGTAATCTACATTGTTCCTTTTATAGCCGTAACTAACCTTAAACCTATAAATCATATGCTTTTTCTTTTTACTCTTTTCTTTTTTATTCGAGAGACGTATTTTTCATCATTTTCCAATATAAGTTTGTTAACCAAGCTTGTTAACCATTTTATCCTGGGACTACGAAATAGGCTGTCAGTATAGCTTTTAATAGGTGACAACACACATATCTCCCAGCCTTATTTAGCAATCGAACCGATGTCCGCTGGCTCTAAGTGTTAAAATTTAATAACTTTACGAATTCAGTGCCACATTACTTTCTTTCAGAAAAAATTTTTTGGAGTCTTTTATAAAACTTCTTAAAATTGGGATTTGTTCAAATTAATAATCACACAATTTCTTGAGTAATAAAGAAAAATTATTTAGCTGACATCTATAGAAGTCAAGTTTTTTTATTTATTCGTTTTGTTGTATAATCGTAAATTACCTAAGCCACAACTTTCAACAGCTTTCCGTGCAATGCTATAATTTCATGGACAAATGGTATAATTTCATGGCATTTAATTTGTGTTTTATGCAGTTTGGAGGTGTAATTCCCATAGAATGAGTGATACATTTTAATATTATTTGATAAGTAAGATGAATAATAGACATTCAAATGTTTAGGTTAGATTAATATTAGTAGTGTCTTTATAAATTCGTACAATAAACAAACTTCCACTAGATCTATAAAAAATAATTCTTTATTACATACAGAAACTTTCTGTACATAATTTTTTATATAAATTTAAAACTTCAGACTGTTTTAGGATATGTTTTTAATTTGTTCTGTTACTAGAACCTTTAATAGAAAATTACAGAACACAGTTTTGAACATTTTCTAAATTAACTTTAGCATGACTTCAGCATGACAATATGCAATATTTAGCGTATTTTTAAATAAGTATTATGTAATAGTCTTTAATTTCATCCTTGAACAAAACTATTTTTATGGAACATGTATGCATTAAAAAATGTATCTTATCATTCTATAATAATGATTTACAGAAAATAATATTGAGCCTTTTAAAAAATTAATCCGTGAATTTTATACTTTAGTGAGCAATATTTAACAGCTACTATTTAATCTTTACTTTTTTCCTTGATTAATATTGTTTTGTGAAGCTTCTATGTGTTAACAAAGTTTTCACAAATTATTCTTTGTAATCAGAGAGAAAAGTGCAATTTAAAAATCAATAGTCTATTTAAACATTAACAAAAGATCACAAAAAATTTAATTCCCACGAGAAGATGAATTACAACAACAAAGAAAGGCGCAAATGTTGATTTAACCACATATCATTCTTCGGCTTTAAATTACTTTGTCCTTCGGTAGTATTAGTGTATAGCTAAAATCAAGGTGTGCTATAAAAAACACTCTACTGTACCGTTTTCATTCAACCTGTTGCCATTTTCTTTTTGATTGCTTCGCTGCAGCCTTCAGATATCTGATCATTTTGTAGACTTCTTTGTGATTTGATATGCCACTATTCTGCAAGTAGCTAACCTTGAAGATTCGAAACTTCAGTCAAGCGTAAATTATGCCTCATCAGTCAAAGAAACTACACACTGCAAAAGAATTTAATTGACCTGTTCAAGAAATGGCAGACGTCGCTTTGAATAATAATTTTTACTTTAAAATATCTCTTTTTAATAGTATTTTGCACTTCAATCTCAATTACAAATATCAGCTGCACAATATAAGAAAACGTTTACTCCTCTTTGAGGTTTCTTCTTTCCTAAAATCATTACATAGATGAATGATTTTGAAAAATTTGAATAACTGGTAACAAATTAGTAATACTTTTTATTTGTTTTGAAGTAATGTATAAAACTATTTATGAATTATAAATGCATCCTTTTCTAACCTTGATTCTGCTCTAGGTGAATAGCAACCTTGACATTTACTTGGATGTCAAGGCTGTAATCGATATATAAGTGAATATAATTAATTATTGAGTTTAACTTTTTGTTGTTTTATACTAATAAATCATTGTACTTTTATAAGATAGATTTTACTTCCCTCTTTAGTTTGTCTACCCTGAATGCGTTTAAAGGAATGAATTTGACTTTATTGATTAAAAGAACAGATTTTCCATGAGTCAATGAAGTGTTTTATTTCAACATGTACTTAATATCTTATGAATATTAAAGAAAAGTAATATTGTACTGCAGATATACGGCAAAAATTATTAGTTTAAAATGGAACCTCCATGATACACTTTCTATCGCCTTCTTGAATTACAACAAAAGGTCGTGTTTTACATAATTTATTTATCTTACTTTCTTTTGAAATTTTTAAAATATACATTACATTAATTCCTAAATCTTTCTTTTATAAAAGAAAGCATTGTTTTATATGGTAAAAAATTGTACTTGTCATCACGTCCTTTGCCTTTCTAAGAGTATATTTCAGCAGTCATTTAAGTGAGGCTACATCCTGAAAATATTTATCTATGGTCGAAGCCACTGAGAGAACAAAAGACCGTAGAAAATACTGATTTGTTATTGAAATTGCAGCAAAACACAAAGGTTTGTATTGTTTTCAGGCATTGCATTTATTCTGATAAATTTTATTTTGCTCCCTTCATGCACATGTCTTATCCTCAATCAAGCATAAAAAAAACCGTTTTATTTCTGATGCAGAATAGGATATTTGTTTTCATTATTATTATAAAAAAATTATTTAGTCTGTTGTTACAGCTTATATTTCTAGTTTTTAATGGTACTGTTACGGAATTTCTTTCCAATATAATTATTTATTTAGGTTTAATAAAACGTTCTATATAAGATCCAAATTTACTAAAACTTAGTCATACTCATTCTTACTTATTCTGCTGAGACCTGGGCAATGACAGAAAAAGTAAAAAATATCATTTCTGTTTTTGAAAGAAAAATTATTAAGTATAAATGAAGTATATTGAAATATTTTTGGTGGCATAAAACATAATAATATCTGGATAAGGAGAACAAATTTTGAACTCTATAAATCTTTTAAATATCTAGATATAGTACAATATATAAGGATTCAGAGAATTAAATGGGCAGGACACCTGTGCATAATGGACTAAGACAGTGTAACAAAAAAGATCTCGGCTAGACCATTTGGCACCCGAAAAAAAGGGAGGCCTATATTTAGGTGGCTCGATTGTTTGGAATCAGACTTTTAAAAATTACTAACTAGATGTCCATGGCCAGAGGGAGAAGAGCTTGGAATTCGATTCTGAGGAAGGCGAGGGCCAATTCTGGGCTGTCTGGCCATTGAAGAAGAAGAAAATGTTCTATATAAAGTAGTCTAAATTGTAAATTTTTATAATTATTTCAAATTTCTGATGGTAATATCCGTATAAGAATTTCGTGTAATTTTTTGTAAATATTATTTACAAGTAATAGGGTTTGAAAAATAGTTTATGTATAGTATAGGCCAGTGGTCGGCAAACTTATTTAGCCAAAGAGCCAAATATGAACATTACAACAATTAAAAAAATGGAAGCCCAAATCTGCTTGTTTAGTAAACTTTTATTACACTAAATAGAACTAATGCGTGCGCATGCTTGTGGTATTTTTGTATCACACCGGAGTAAGCTGAAAACATACGAACAATTTCAGCTTGTACATGGTTTGTGTTTACGTTTACGAAAACTAATAAAATTAAACTCGATGTTCGTAACGTATTTTTACAACAATATAAAATTTTTATTATCTATATATCTTTTAACTAAAACAAAAAATACATGTTCTCGATTTATAGAAGAATTTTAATTTATCAAAATAAGATGCAATATCTTTCTTAACAAGTTTTTTTTTTAAAATGAAAATATTATTGCGCCTTCAGTGGATATTTGTGCCAGAGCCGCACTTAAGGAGCCAAAGAACCACATGCGGCTCTGGAGCCGCACTTTGCCGACCACTGGTATAGGCTATTTTTTGAAAGGATAAAATATGGGTTGTCTTGAGCAGTTTGCTTCGACGCTTTTATTGAAGTTTATATAATTCAGATGAAGACTATTATTATCACTAGAAATATATATTCTTCATTCCTTCATCTTATACTATTAGTTCTTTTATTTTTGATAAAATACAACTATGACCTGGAAACATCTAACATAATGTAGGACAACAATTATTTAAGATAAAACTGTTTTCTTCGTATAGCTTTTGAAATTTGAAACATCATTTTAAAAATGCTTCCTAATTCTCTTAATCTATTGTTTTTATTTGGGCTATTTGTACTGTATTTTTTCTAAATTTAAAAGTATTTCAATGAATTCAAGTATTTCAAAGTGATATTAAATATCATTTGTTGTTTATTAGATTGGTCAAAATGGAAAATTTAATTGTTAACTCTGTAGTGAATCGTTAAAAGTTTAAAGAAAGATTTACAATTTTGAATTGAAATCCACGAACACTTCTAAAACTATTGTTCACAAAATCTTGAATTCCGTAACAACATAGATAAGAAGTTGCTGTGTTAGAAGACTCTAAAGTTACTTCGTTACGCACTTTTATAAAATTTTGTCTGGAGACTTAACTAAATATATTTTCCAGACAGACATTTAAAGTCTTGACATTCCGCTCACTCTCCTACCTGTTAAGATAATTAGAGAATACCTTCATGTTTCCCCACTTCATTTAGTTTCCTCTGGAATTACTAATAAATTTATCTTAGAACAGAATAGAAAATTTAATTTAAAAGAATTTGCTTGCTCGTCTTAGTTCTTCCATTGAGCTTAAAAGTTTAATGAGATAATCTGCAAGATATATTTGCAATATAATTTAATGTCTACGTGGAAAGAATTTATAATCAAGGTATCCAGGAAGAGTTTATTCTCTTGGTTAGGTAATTTGTTATATTTTTTTATACATTATCCTTTTGAGCATCAAAATGTGAGACGAAAATATATTTATCATACTACTTTTCTATTAAAATGTATTTTTCTATCCACATGTTCACAAACGATTGGTATTGAAAAATTATAAATTATTTCATGTTCAATATTTTAGATATTATACCTAAAGATCTACGAAATGTAAGTTAGTCACTTAATTTCAATACCGAAATCAAGTGATATATTTTGTTAACTGTTAGTTTCAGAGACCTTAACTAAATTTAGAGCTTCTTATCTCTTTAATTAGAACGATTCGTCAGAACTAGAAAAATGTGAAATTTTAAGTGTCTTAGAAATTAATTTACAATTTAAAACTGTATTTTTACGAGACATGTTTTCTTTCAAAACTTTATTATTCCTAAATATTGCAGGAAAACATTGTAATTGTTTTGTAATTTTAGAAACGAATTTAAATCATACTCAGGACATTAAAGACAGTTCAAACACCTTAATTTAAATTTTAAATTTTTAAACATTTAAAAAGTCTCCTACCTGTTAAGATAATTAGAGAATACCTTCATGTTTCCCCACTTCATTTAGTTTCCTCTGGAATTACTAATAAATTTATCTTAGAACAGAATAGAAAATTTAATTTAAAAGAATTTGCTTGCTCGTCTTAGTTCTTCCATTGAGCTTAAAAGTTTAATGAGATAATCTGCAAGATATATTTGCAATATAATTTAATGTCTACGTGGAAAGAATTTATAATCAAGGTATCCAGGAAGAGTTTATTCTCTTGGTTAGGTAATTTGTTATATTTTTTTATACATTATCCTTTTGAGCATCAAAATGTGAGACGAAAATATATTTATCATACTACTTTTCTATTAAAATGTATTTTTCTATCCACATGTTCACAAACGATTGGTATTGAAAAATTATAAATTATTTCATGTTCAATATTTTAGATATTATACCTAAAGA
>CM063502.1:125672711-125682711 GCA_032207245.1 Pardosa pseudoannulata | reverse complement strand
ATTAAAATTCTTCCCATTCTTGTAATTCTAAAAGTGTCAACAAACCTTCCTGTTATTTAATGCAGTGTTCTCTTCGCTTGCGTATATAAAATGTATCGGTAGAATCTTTCTTTGTTTGTAGCTATTGTGTGTCTCTAGTGAAAGCGAATCTGTCTCCGACTTTGTTCAAGCGAAGACATCACGAACTTTCGTGACCGAGTTTATTGCTAGTGAATCTCCTGAACACGTAACTTAGGGAAAGTACTTAAATACCGAAGGCCAAGATGGCCTTGGGGAAAATGAGTTCTTTGTTCGTTGGTGAGAATAGATGAATGTCCAGTGGTTAACGGCACAATAACGTGACGCTGGACTAGGTGAAGTTTCTATGATTGGCATGAGATGATTTTCAAAATATTAAATCTGGACTTTTTTTCATGCCTTTACTATTTTTAAAACTAACTTTTTCGTAGGGTTACAGAAGAATAGTATGAAGCATATTTGATTTCCCATTCCAAATAATTAATGCATGTAGACAGAGAGTAAAGAAACTGTAGGTAGAAGAAAGTTTTGATTGAAAAGGCTGAGCTTGTGTTAAAAATTTGTGAAATCTCTACAGTTCTCAGAATGAATGATATAGTGGTTATTTTCGAAGAATGAACTTGTTTTAAGGGGACTCTTGTTTGGAATTTTGCACTCACAGATTAATAAAATCTGTAAAATACACTCTTTGCATTTTCAGTAGTTGTAGAACACTTTAAATGCATTTACAAAGCCTAACTCTAAACTAATGTTATAAGTATTTTATACCTATTAGTTCAGATTAAAAATTTATGGCTGGACAATTTCTTATCAGTCGTGATAATGAAAATGAAAACAATAAAAATTGTACCCAATTCCAAAAACATGAGCTTTCAGCTGTATTAAAATGTTACAATACAAGTTATCATTTCATCTCCACTTTTAATAGATTAACTACAAAAAGAGAATTAAAAATCATTATTGCTGAATTACTTAAAAAAGAGAGAACGCCTAACATGGAGTCTTAGAAATGAGACTATATGAACGATTTTAGTGTAAGACACGAATATTTAAATTTCTTTTATAAGGGCAATAAAAAGTAGTTAATAAAATATTTTTGGAAAAAAATTAAGCCGGTACTTAATTAATTAACCGGTAAATTATTTTTTTTTATTTGTTTGTTTTTCAAGTTTTAAGGTATGAGTGTTTTTCAATATATATTTGATCTAAAAATTATTTATTACCTCCAAATGGCCTTTGTAGCAGATAATCATAACTTCTTGCAGTCTAATTCAACTTCCATGTCCTAGCTGGATCCCCTGGAAAGATTTTCCCGGGTTGTGGACTCCTGCACGAGATTCAATACGAAACAAAAACTAATTACTTAGAATCAATTCCTCTACTTACCTTCTCTCTAGCATAATTATCTTCAGTGATCCACTGTGTCTTGAACTTTTAGAGGAAATATGATGGTACCCAATAAATAAAACGAAACCAGTAACAGAAACGCTCCTGAAAAAGCTGACTGTGTTAAGCATTGACCTTAGCCTAACATTGAGTTGCGCAATTAATCAGAGAGGATGGCGAATGTTTTGACCTTGGTCGCTTGTCCGCAAAACAAGATGAAAATGGCCGAGCCTCTAACCTTCATCCTTAGGTAATTCGTAGCTGTTGCCTCTGAATGAGCAGAAAATAATAAATATTGTGAACATTCTATATTTTGAACTGTATCATCAATTCGTGTTAGATTGAACATTAGTTAAAGGCAAAACACGAATAAAATAGCTATGCAGTTCATATTAGTGTTTATCAAATGAAAAGATTCATATCTTAAATTCCTTCAAAATGTCTGATAAAAGACTATAAGGTTTCTCATGGTAATAATACCATACGTACGAACACTTTAATAACGTTCATTAGATACCGGACTAGTTTTTTATGACGGTGTAATTTCGCCATTAAGCGTTTCTTTAAATACTCATTAGAATTCGATCTTATATTTCAATACGGGTACTTATTAAATAACAATAAAGATGCACAAGAACATGTTTCAAAATATTTTTTTAAATTTTTAATTTATTTTAACAATGTTAAACCGATTATTTTTATACAATTTATATTTTTTATTTAATGATTTCTTTTCATTCATTTTCTTTTCTAGAAACTAGTTTAGGAGCCTTACGGTTAGGTTTTTGCAGCACCTGAGTTATAAGGTAGGGACAGAAATTAAAGTCGATTCCGAACGTCTACAAATATCCATGAATTGAATGCGAACCTACACACTCACATACCAAACATGCATGTTCTGCTTGTTCTGTCATTATTTTTAATTATGAGGTTTGTAAGAAAATTGCCCTGTTAATGAAGAATAGTTTCCGACAGTGATGTTATTCAAATTGCACCTTTTTTAAAGGAAAGGGTTGGAGAAGAGTGGTTTTTTTTTTAAACTCTACATTTTAATTTGCTTTCATACACACGTAAATTTGTGCACGCGTTTATACTTGTTTGTACCTGGGCACACATGGAATTTGAAAATAAACTGAAAGAGCTGGAAAAGATTATTATAGAAATCTTAACATTATGAAACTATTCAAAGCATGAGGTAAATGCTTTCCGCATAGTGTAACTAACAGAAGTTAATATTTAAAAAGAAAAAACCATTTTATATATATTTTTAAAACATTGCTATGTAGTAAAAATATATATATATAATATATATATATATATATATATATATATATATATATATATATATATATATATATATATATTTATATAAATGTAGTATATATGAGTATCTATTAAAAATATACATTCCACATTAAATAGATTAGATTAAAATAGACAGAGAAAATGGTACTTTACAACAATTTACAAACAACTTTACAACAACTTTATAACAATTATTTATGAGGCACAATTCCCGGATCACAAATATCTGAATCATTTTAACTTTAACATGAGAACATAGATTTTTTAATATTCTTATAAGATTCTTCTCTGTATTTTTATGTCTTTTCCACAAGTGAGAGAAGTTGTTTCTTGTTAACCAAGCTATATGAATTACTAAAATGATAATAATTCACTACTTTTTTTTATTTCGTACTCTTCTATATATCTGCAAATTTCAGTTTGTATACCGGAATAATGATATTTCTATAAGAATGCGTTTATTGGTACCATTGTTCTGTCAGAAACTAGATCAGTTTGATGCCATTGAGGGAAAACCTTATTGTAACTAATTGTGTTTGCAAACTGCATTAGTTCTTTTGATCTAGAAATTGGGAGAGTTGCTCGTCTTTGGACATGACTTATATAATTAAATCTAACCGCACATCAAACAGGTCATGCAATCGACGCTAGCCAAGGACATTTAGTCTGTTTTTGTACCTGTAACATGTGCTATCGGCAAGAAAATTTACTGAATGAGTTTCACAATAAAATTTTCATTTCTGCCAGTTATGCACGATAACTAGTATTTAAGAGCGTGTTCATAACTTAAAGCAGAACGCATGACGCGAATCAAAGATAAATAAACTTGTTTAGTAAAAGAAAATTATTCCCTGGGAGAGATATAACATCCATAAAACTTAATAATTAAATATTTTAAATATTAAGTATACAAATAAAAGGAAAGTAGATATTCTTGTCACTTTTCCTACATAAATTTCTAGCCAGTTGCTAGCCAGAAATAGGGCCACATACCTCTCTCCTGACATAATACTTAGAAGTATTTTGAAATCGGCTTTAAATAGCATTTTAAACTCATACGAACCTTAGAGCTGCAATAAATTGATAGAAGCACGCGAAATTAAACCAAAACAAACCATCAAATAGCTAAATGATGAAGGAAGAGAAAAGACAATTGTACTTGGTACTAATACCTGTGGTTTTGAATCCCTATGTTAACATGAATGCGTTTAGCTATTCAGAATCTTTTTAAAGCAATGCATACCAGTCCAACCGGACCGGTACTTTAATGTCGTTGTCTAAGTACCTCCAAACACCCAATGTCACCAAAATACAATAATCATAAGTGTAGTTTCTATCATAAAAATTTTAATTTTAAACTATTACTCTACAGAAGCATGCAGCTATATTTTCAATTAATCTCCACATAGTCCTTAAAATAATTATTATATTTCTCACAGTTATTATCATAAAGGTTTTCTATACAGCTTAATGTATTCTTAGTTTCTAAGTGGTTGCTATGGACTAATAAAATCGAAAAACTAATCCTTACATAGGAAATATTAAGTTAATTAAGTTTATGCACCATCTTTACATATCTTCTCTGTTCTAACCTCTGTTATGCAAATTAATTCTGCTTAATTTCTTTTATGCAACATGTTTTGATAAATTCCCTAAATTCACTGAAAATTCAGTTAATTTTAATAAGCTCATTAATAGACTTTTAAGTTTTATATTACAAAATTCTTATTAATCTACATATTCGAAATCCTGTACTACACAACATTACATCTGACGACTCAGGAGCAGAAAGTTATGACCAAACACTGAAGTAAACCACTCAAATTCGTAATAACAGTTGAAAGGATTTCTTAAATACTTATTCTTTCTATCAGTGCTTTTAGGTGAAAACTAATGGACTGCTTAAGTTGAATCATTTGGATTTTAATAAGTTATAACTCTAAAATATTTTGCACTGTCAAATTAAAGCATTAAATAAATTCTTTATCACCTAAGTTTATGGTATGCATTTCATTCAATTTCTGAAAATTATAGTCACACGCACTGCACACACTAACATATATATAAAAGTGTGCGTGTATATGTTTGTATATACTCCTAATAGACTTATTTGTATAAATTTTTTACCCTGGCTAAGGATTTCATTGCAATTGGAATTAATCTCTACAGGAAAATAATGTTATGACCAAACACTGAAGTAAACCACTCAAATTCACAATAGCAGTTGAAAGGATTTCTTAAATACTTAGTCTATCTATCAATATTTTTAGGTGAAAACTAATGGACTGCTTAAGTCGAGTCATTTGGATTTTATCAAGTTCTAACTCCAAAATATTTTGCACTATCAAATTAAAGCATTAAATAAATTCATTATCATCTAAGTTTACGATATGCATTTCATTCAACTTATGAAAATTATAGGCACACACTAACATATATATAAAAGTGTGCGTGTACATGATTGTATATACTCCTAATAGACTTATTTGTATAAATTTTCGACCCTGGCTAAGGATTTCACTGCAATTGGGATTAATCTCTACAGGAAAATAAAAAATCTATAGTTCAGGATTTTATATAATTTCTCAGTGAATAAATGAATGTCAGCAAAAAATGTTTTGCTTACGTCTACTTATTTTGCCATCGTAATGCAGAAAGTCTAGTAAAAATGTAAATAAAGATTCTTGAATTCATTAATCGAAAGAAAATTTTTTAGAGATTTTTCTACCGTTCAAACTTAGAAATACAATTCTACAAAAAAAATTTTATAATAAATACAATATTAAAAAATACAAGAACAAATATTTATGTATGACCTACAAACTTACTAACACAATAACAAGAAGCTAAAAAAAAATAGCTATTTTTTTCACTTGTAACTTTGTCGGTAGATACAAATCTTAATGCATTCGTAACACCATTTTTAGCTTTTAGCCGTGATATCTAATGTTAGATAAACTAAAAATGTTCATTTTGCATTGTCTTCTTTGTACATTATTTCAATTATTATCATCCACAGATACATATTTTCATGCGTAATCAGCTTCAATTAAACATAAGAATCTTAAAATGCACCACAGTGGGTGGTTCATGTTTGCTAATGCATTCAGTATACACGAAAAACACATCCCCACCCATTCCTATAAGTTCGCTTGAAGAATCGTAGTCGATGCCGCATCACGAGGATTGTTCTAAAGGAGAAAAAAAAACTAGAGAAAGTCTGTCATGAATGTAATCTGTTGGATCTTTTATAAGAACATATTACAGTTCCAGTTTAGGTTTTTTTCTCTGCTGTATCAGACTATTTTATCTTTGCTTTAACAGTACGAATAAACGACAGTGTCAACAAAAATTTTGTTTTTGTGTAATGTCAGACTGTGAAAAATAAATGACAGAGGGATTTTATAAAAGGCAAAAAAATGTGGTAGAGATTTTTATCGAAGAAAGATAATATAAAGTACGAATGTCTTTCCAAAATTGTAAATAGATTCTAATGAAAGGCTTAATGGAATTCAGTTTTTCTTTCCAGGAATATTTTGCTCAGTGTTAGTTTCCAATTTTTAAGAATTGTGATTTAAAAGCTCCCGAAACACTTTTTTCTTGTCTGTCAAATTATTATTTTGAATTAAAGTTGTAGTTTATACTTATTTGTTTTAGAAAATATTAATCTCTCATTGCTAAACACAAACAATGCAAGCTTCTCATTGATTCCTATAAGTTTATTAAATAAATCTTATTCGATGCCTTATCACGAGGCTTGTTCTAAAAGGTTATAAAAAAAGACAGAGAGAGAGTCAGACATAAATGTAATCTGTTGGATCTTTTATAAGAACATATTACAGATCCAATTCAGGTTATTTTTTCCTCTTCTCTAGCGGAATTTTTTCTAACCATACGACAGTCTAAACAAATGTTTAGTTTTTTATGTCAAACTAGGAAAAATAAATGATAGAGGGATTTTGGAAATAAAAAAATAGTATAGAACGAAAATAACTTAAAAATAAAAACGCGTGCCTTACAAAAAGAGAAAAGGCTTAAAGATATCAATTTGGCATGTTTTTTTCTTTTCAGAAATATTTTGACACAATGTTAGTCAACAGTCTTTTCTGAGATGTAATTTAAAAGATGTTTTTGGATCCTGACATTTTTTTCTGTCCCGTCTTGTAATTAGTTCGAGTAATATTCCTAGTTTATACTTATTCATTTATTTTTTAAACTTTAATCTATATTGATTGATAGAAAAATATAAACTAATCTTCACATTTTCACAGTTATTTTTTTCTACTTACATAAATGAAACTAGCTCAAAATTTTTAGGACAGGTAATACATTTTATCTTTTAAATTCAAATCTTGTTAGAAGTGTAGTGGTATGGATACAAAGTAATTAAACTGGAAAGCCCCCATATATTGATTGATAGAAAAGTGTAAACTAAATTTCACATTTTCACGGTTATTTTTTTTCAATTTACATAACTACACTACTTCAGAAATTTTAGAACAAGTAATACATTTTATGTTTTAAATTCAAATTTTTGTTAGAAGTGGTTTGGTGTGGATATAAAATAATTAAACCTGAAAGCGCCCATTATAATATTGTGGGTTATGTATCATATTTTACGACATTTATCACTTACCTTGTCATTTATTACCTAGTCATTTTCATTAACTTAAATACCATAAATAAATAATAACCGTGCAACTATAGATTACATCCTCTTCCCTGTGTTTTTATTTATTTTAAATTGTTTACTGCACCTATAGTCTCGCATATTGTAATAATTCACTATATTCAGTTTAATGTGACATTGTATGGCAAATTATATTTAAACACATACATAGTCGTGAGTAGTTTATAATACGAATATGAAAATAGAAATTATGACACTATTAGTAAGACTCATTGTATTATTTCAGTCATGTTACTAAATTTCTGTACTTTGTTTTAAAGTTTTTTCATAATTCGATGCTTTCATTTAGAAACTACAGAACATAACTTCAAACACTATAACAAAAATTATTATCGTTAAATAGTTAACACACATGCAGTTTTAATAGCGAAAACGTTAACAAACATTATATTTTGATATTAAATCGATTTATTTAGGTATTATACCGAAAACTATTGCTGTTTCAGATAAAATAAAGTAAATAAGAATATAATATAAATTTATTTTATATTTCAGTGCTTTTCAAATTGTATCATTTTAAATAATTTCAAGGATGACAAAGTATATTTTTTCATTCAGTTATTATCTTAAAGTTATTCATTTATAATTGTTTTAACCAATTAGTTTAGATTTGTATCTTGTAGTGAAGGAATATATAATATATCCTATTGCTTTTAGGAAAGATATACTAGAAAAATTATTTTTTGAAAATTTTGACTACCTAATTATCAATTTCCAGAAAACTTTTCTGGGCATCTAAAAAAAAGGGAAAATTTAATATCTTTTTGAGATCGCAGTAAATTTTACTTAAAGTCACAATGAACTTTCAGCTATATGGACTGTTACTGAGATTTGGACGTTTTCATTTCATTAAGTTCTAACTAGCCCAAATTGTATCAAAAATGTGACCAAAGTGCTCCAGATCAGAAATAACCTAATATATCTCAGTAAATTATGAAACTTTACTAAGAGTAAGAATCTTTTAATACTTATCATTCTATAATTAATTTGATTGTTACCTGAAACTATAATAAAAGCATTGCTAATAATAACTTTAAAACACTTTGTTGAAACAGAAATTTGTGTATCATAGGAGTATTTTGGAATACAAACTTTTGTTTCAACAAAGTGTTTAAAATAAGTCATTAAGTTCTAATTAGCCCGAATTGTATCAAAAATGTGACCAAAGTGCTCCAAATTAAACTTAACCAAATATATCTCAGCAAATTATGAAACTTTACTAAAAATAAGAATATTTTAATATTTATCATTCTATAATTAATATGATTATTACCTCAAAATAGAATAAAAGTATTGCTAGTTATAACTTCAAACACTTTGTTGAAACAAAAGTTTGTGTACCATAGGAGTATTTTGGAACATTTCAGGTTGCATTTCTAAATATGATATTCCTTTGAAATTTATCGACGATTTATCTTGTATGGTATAAAATAAAAACTATTTTAAATTAATACTTTTCAAAAATCATGGTATATCAATTAGGAACACTGTTATAGACGTTTTATACACAAAAATTATATATTTTTCTTGTTGATATTTCTTAGAATACATTCTGTTACGATTAGTTATTAATAACTGAAAATTTATTAAAATTTTGTCTTTAATTTTTATACATTTTTATTTAAATATCTTTCTAATGGCATAGCACATATTCAAGCATATCAATTGAAACCATTAAAAATCAATTTTAGAGTCTATGGTTGTTTTAAAACATTGTACAAAGAGATTTTCTGAATTTTCAAATCACAAATTATAAGCTAACTTCCTCAATTCTTAAAGTTTGTGCTCCTGATATAGAACACTTGAATCTGTCAAGTCATTGCCATTTGTCAATTCATCATACACGTCTGCGTTTCAAAAGATATTCTCCGGGAAGTTCTGTATTGACATTCTAGATGTTGCGTTGTCACCATCACTCAGTACATAAAAAAAAACCTTATCTATTAGCAATATTTTGTTGTCTCAGATATTCTGACCCGAATTTTCCACTTCCTATCTCGCTAGCAAGTACACATAGTTCGGCGCAATCGGAGACCTTCTGGATGGATATGAAAACTAAATATTGACTTAGTTGCAAATGAAATCTTAAAAACTAGCAGGAAAGACTTTCTTTGTAAGTCTTTCTGTTCGTTTTTATCTGCCTTCCACATCTGTTTCTCTGCAATGATACAAGATTAGGTAAACATAGACACTCTCAACCTTACGCCTTACGTCCTGAAAATACATTTTAGAGATAAATATATTTTCCTTTATTCAAATAATCAACTTTGACAACATTTTGGTTTAATATAAATAATACTTTAATTCTTCCAAACAAAAGTGAAAGGGTTTTCTGCCTAGTAAAAAGGCATTGTGTCTTGAGATTTGCTCAATATATAAATCCCATTATAATATAAGAAGGTCATGTATCTTCGTACTAATGAATAGTAAAAAAAATAGGAAAGCTTATATAAAACAGTTAATATTTTTTCATAAGGCAAGAAATACTGAGCAAAAAATCATTATAATAATAGCATTTTAATGAAATGTCTATTTTCTACATATCCAAAAGTATTTCTAAAATGGCATAGGTCAATGATTAAGGTTTTTAGAAACATTAAT
>CM063502.1:125657711-125670211 GCA_032207245.1 Pardosa pseudoannulata | reverse complement strand
ATTTAGTAAAACTGTTTCTGTTAAAACTATCTGCAAAAGGATAATTAACTTTTAAGGACATTTTCAAGATTATATTGCGTTGAAAAATTTTAAAAATATTAAGGAAACTTTTTTTCGTGTAACGGGGAATACATTTAACATTGTATTTAATACAAATGTTCGTAATACTTATTTCTAAGATAATGTAGTAATTTTTAAGTTTGTCTAGACCTAAAATAAACAAAACATCTTTGTTTTACAGTATTTTCATATAACAGTGCTATAAAACTACAAATCTATAAAAATCTGATATTTGTTTACAGTTTTTAAGTACTTAAGGAACAATATCACTTGCATTAGTTCGCCTAAAATTCTAATTATAGGCATGTCTCAAATTTATTTCAACACCTCCCTTTTGTGTTAAATGTCTCAGTGTAATAATAAAACTGATTACTATAATAGTAATCCTATATTCGGAAATCTTATTACAGGCTAACATCTTGAAGTAATATATTCGTTGAAACGTCAATCTTAATAGTGACTAGATCTGAGCACCATAAAATGTCTCATATCCCGCAATATGATACCCTTTACTTTGTTGAAAATATGCTTCAAGGTAAGTTCTCAACATATAATCCTGTTGCTTTGATCATAGGATAGTCACTATTCCAACTAGAGAATGGTTGTAATTTACGATAGAGCCTCACGATCTCAAAGCCGGTTTTTGCTGCATTGCAAAAACAAACTCCTCAGATACCATCATATTTTAACTTCTATTTTTTTTCACTGTTTAATACTCTCAAAACTGTCCAGACATCAATTTCTGGCATCTAGACTGCTGTTAAAAAGAAGGAGAGCATTCAGAAAATCCCATTATTTTTTTTCTACTTCTGGGACTAGTATTGTTAGAAGATACGGAGTGTTATTCAAAGAGTATTTATTGTTCAAAACCACTTTTTGCCATACGGGTTAGCCAAATTGCAGTTTTCACTGTAACTGTTTTCTGTTGCACAGTATTTTTATTGCTGACTAGTCTTAGAAGACCGTTAAGATTTTTCACTGTTCTCACGAAAGAAAAACCCATCTTGAACTATAAGCTAAAATTATGTAGCGTGAATTTTCAAATTTTAAAATCATGTAATATTAGATACGTTTTTTATTAATATGTTCACTTAAAGGTTTTTGCTTACATTTCATGCTTTAAAGTGTCCTGATCCTATTCAACTACCAGATAACATCACTTATCTCTAAAGAGGATAATAGTGAAATTAAGCATTGGAATTATTAATTTTACAGTTCTGGAGTAGATTTAGATATTTATTGTGGATGAAATAGTCTATGAAATGCAGGAGCAAATAATTTAGTTACAGTGTAGTTAAAATCATTCTACTGTCCTAAGTTTTTTTTATTTTTTTAAATTAGAGGTGAGCTTACAAAGTTCCAATCAATTTAAAATGTGCACGATACTTAGAAATACAAACAGAGGGTAACCAAAACGTTCTGTAATAATTAATAAAAATTGGGCAATGAAGTTAAGTATAATGATCTATTGAAAATATAAATCAGAATCATAAATCTCCAGTTTTGATTTCTAGTGAGATGAATTGTATTTAAAGTCCATAAAAAGCTGTTAAAAACTATCTGTCAATTGTACGTGGTTCATAAGCACAAGGTCGCTTTTAGGTACAAGTCAAAGTATTTTGTATAGTTTGAGCCCTTTATATTATTTATACTAGAAAATTAAGATACGAATTACTGTATCTCACTGTTAAACAACTACTAGTAACAATTTTTATTTTTACTGACATGTATAAATATTATTTAATATTAAAAACATTCGTTCTCTTACTAGAAAAATCAAACACGAGCAGTCAGAGACCTTGAAACTGAGCCTCAAATTCTCTGTTAATATTTATTTATTTTCTCCATCAAATGATTTTCTGAATTAATTTTTAAGGACTTTAGAAGTAAGACAAAAATTGTATTATAATTAATGCTACAAAACAATAACCCTGCCATAATTCAATAATGAAAGAATTTAAAATAAAATATAAAAGCATATGATAATATATTATGTTTTAAAAGCATGAAATCGGGAATTATACATATATGTATTCCAATAATTGTATAACTGCTGGACATATGATAGCCCCTATTATTTTTACTTGCCCAGGCTACTTGGCAAGGAGAAAGCTAATCCAGCTAGCAGTAATAAGGAACGATACAGTCTGGTCACGTTGAAGAGAATGGCACAAGTCTAATTAAAACTTTATTTTAGAGCTGCTAAAACCGACATCTTTACTAGTCAACGACAGACAAAACAAATACACAAAAATGACTCTGCTCGAACAGAGGTGCACCCATGGGCGAAGACAGAAAGAATTTTACCAAGATAGAAGAAATTTACTCAGCGAATTATGGGTTAAGATCAGTAAAAACGCGGAGCCATTTGCTGGCGACTGCCGGAAAATGTGTTGAGTAGATAGAAAATTTACATCTATTGGATAGAAATCTTTGGGAATTGTATCGAAAGAATTTTAAGTCGAAGACACTCCTTTGATTAAGACATTTAGAGACTGGGAAAGAGATTTTAATACTAGATTGCCCAAGGCAGTCATTTTGACTGTTTTTTAATTTCAATTAGAAAAAAAATTATGAAATATAATGACACAATTTCTTAGAATTTGGAGACTTTTTCTATAACATATAAATGGGTTTATGAATAATTGTAGTTACTTTTGCCCTCCTTTATTATATAATATTAAAAATTAATTTTAAACAAATTTCTTTACATATTTGTTATTTTTTCACAATGCAGTCAGTTTGACTGTTTTTGGGCAATATAGGTATACAAGAAATCTCGGGCAATCTAGTGTTAAGAAATTATAATGGGAAGAGGTTTTTAAGGAAATATTAAATATGAAATAAGTTAAATAATTTTGATATATATATATATATATATATATATATATATATATATATATATATATGTGTGTATATATATATATATATATACATATATATATGTGTGTATATATATATATATATATATATATATATATATATATATATATATATATATAACCATTACGTTGCTTATGTAATAACTATCATATTAATAAAAATTAAAGTTTAATTCTCCTTCTGTACTGAAGTCAGGCAGTCTGTAGCAAAATCAAGGCTGTTTGTAATAAAACTCGAGACCTCTGTCATTAATCGTGCGTGCATAAATAAATGATTCATGATAAGCTTCCGTTCAGGCTGTTACTTCTACCATTAAGCAAAAATCACTGTAGGCAACGTCATTATAACGAAAGCAGTTTCTTTCGAGCGGCATCCATCTCCTATTCTAATTGTAAGATCAATGGGATATTTGTTGAAGAGTTTTCTTACATTCAACTAGTTTTCCCCGGGAAATTAAAACTTTTTTATTTTACATGTAAACGTATTCCGTTTGTCTTCCGAAAAATATTTGTAGTTGTTGAGATTTGCTTTTTGAGATGCCAGTTAATTGTTGCATGTTTGTAGTCATGTGCAGGAAATGATTTTTAGTATAATACTTTCTCTCCAAAATACCAGGTTATGTTCTAGACATGAATATTTATAGGTTTTAGAATCAGCGTTAAG
The DNA here is from genome assembly GCA_032207245.1 of Pardosa pseudoannulata. NCBI lineage: Eukaryota > Metazoa > Arthropoda > Arachnida > Araneae > Lycosidae > Pardosa > Pardosa pseudoannulata. Next base: position 125,666,605 of record CM063502.1, on the reverse strand, counting down.
TAATAGCTTTAAATAAAAAAAATATTATATTAAATGCATTGATTTTGTAAAAAAAAAACTGACTGCAAAACTTCATACAAATAAAACTTTGGCCAAGGTCAACCTGCACCATGTATTCTCTTACCACATCTCATGTAATCTTCTCTATACTATAAGGAACTACCTATATTAATATCTTAGACGAAAGACATATTCACTAAGCTAATATGCTTTAAACTGAATTAATAACAAAATCTTCATACGGTTATTTTTCATTAATTCAAGAAGAGAGTTGCTTCTTTATTTTCAAAAAACGCTTTACCATCAAAATTCAATGTTACTTTTTTTTCTTTTCTCTTTCCCGGAACTTTCAAGAATATAATTGATGTAATAATCTTAAGTTTACCGTTACCTACATCAAATTCGTTAATTTAAAAATTTATCTATAGTAGATGCTACCAATGTATAACGTCCAGTAAAATATTATTCATGCTTTAATACTCTTAAACACTTCTTTTTTTCCCATAATAGCTTTCCTGGTATAGCTTCACAACTATTCATCTTCAATGCATTTCTACAGCTGCTGGCATTACATCTCAATACCAAATCTTGAACAAGCTTAGTTTTAAGTAATAAATAAATACATAGTTTTGAACTTAACCATTACTATCCCATACATAGGATTTTTAGACATGCACCTTATACTTATTTATTATACATGAACCAATAAAAAAATTATATTTTACAAATTAACAATGATTTGATTTAGTTTGAAGTGCTATGGTCTAATATTTTGCTACACAGGGTTTTGTGACACTATTTTTTAAAGTCATTTCTGAACATCTACAAATATCAATGACAGTATTCGAACCCCTCGAACTGCGGTATAGAAGAGCACTGCCCTTCAATTCGACAATCGTTCGACAAACAATGGTTAATAAATAAAATGTTTTATCGCTTAACAAGTTATCGTCAAAATATTTTTTGCTATGAATTTTATAGTAAATTATTCATAAAATTACTAACATTTGGATTTAAAAAGAAAGATGTGAGAGTTACTCAGTTATCATATTTATATTGAATGTATAAATTATTTTAATACAATTATTAACAAAATTCAACTGATGGTATTTGCATTTAAAAATAATTGTTATAAATACAAATGTGTATTATAGCCATCTGGCAATTGCTTTATTAAACATTGAATTTTTGATAGCTTTTCCCAGACATAGTTTAAACAGCTGAATGTATTGCAATTTTAAAGGATGTCTTATCAGGATATGCACGTGTCTATTACCACAAATTCTTTCATTTTATTTCGAATAGCCTATCGTTCATCTCTTTTCTATAAAAAGTTGTTTCGAAAATAGAGCAAGAAAAAGAAATCCGTTACCCCGAGAACAGAATTCTTCTGTTCTTAGTACTCATATTTTTTTTTAACTTTTGGGGAATTAATACACCACAAACACGTTCTGACATAAAAAATTAATTAAAGTCTAGATTCCGGGATAAAATCTCGGGAATGCGAGAAATTGCATCGTTGAATGAGATGCAGCCTGAAAAACATAAGAAAAAGCAATGTAGAAAAAAAAATTTAACAATACATCTCGTATCTCACGAACTGATAAACAACTTTAGCCGTAAGTTGAAACGAAGCATCTAAAACTGGAGAAAAGTGGTGTAAAAACAAGAATGAAAAATTATCATTATAACAATATATTTCAATACCTGATATTAAGAAATTTCTAACTGACGTTGAATATTTCTTTCTGTAACTGTTTGACTTTTAAAAAGAGCAGAGAACAACATTATCATTGTACATATTTAAAGTTATTAAAGTATGTCTTCTGAACTATAATTTTCCCAAGAGTAGTTAAAACTATGGTATCGTTTTGAAACTGCTAAGATACAGATGTTCATAATTCAAAAAAACGTAAAAAAGTTCTTGAGATCTTCATTTAAATAATATAGAAAGTAACAAAGAGACAGTACATTGCCCCTATCATTTTATAGTGATTTAAGGTGTCAGCTGGGTTACTCTTGACCCCTATTATTAATTAAAGATTTCCAGGTGTACACTTTTTGTCGCCCTGGGCAGTTTCAATTGTACAAAAATAATATACCTTATAAAAAGTATTAGATAAGTAACATAATAAATTTTCCCAAGAGTAGTTAAAACTATGGTATCGTTGTGGTGAAACTGCTAAGATACAGATGTTCATAATTCAAAAAACGTAAAAAGTTCTTGAGATCTTCATCCCTTAAATAATATAGAAAGTAACAAAGAGACAGTACATTGCCCCTATCATTTTATAGTGATTTAAGGTGTCAGCTGGGGATCTACTCTTGACCCCTAGATATTAAATTAAAGATTTCCAGGTGTACACTTTTTGTCGACCTGGGCAGTTTCAATTGTACAAAAAATAATATACCTTATAAAAAGTATTAGATAAGTACACATAATAAATTTTCCCAAGAGTAGTTAAAACTATGGTATCGTTGTGGTGAAACTGCTAAGATACAGATGTTCATAATTCAAAAAACGTAAAAAGTTCTTGAGATCTTCATCCCTTAAATAATATAGAAAGTAACAAAGAGACAGTACATTGCCCCTATCATTTTATAGTGATTTAAGGTGTCAGCTGGGGATCTACTCTTGACCCCTAGATATTAAATTAAAGATTTCCAGGTGTACACTTTTTGTCGCCCTGGGCAGTTTCAATTGTACAAAAAATAATATACCTTATAAAAAGTATTAGATAAGTACACATAATAAATTTTCCCAAGAGTAGTTAAAACTATGGTATCGTTGTGGTGAAACTGCTAAGATACAGATGTTCATAATTCAAAAAACGTAAAAAGTTCTTGAGATCTTCATCCCTCAAATAATATAGAAAGTAACAAAGAGACAGTACATTGCCCCTATCATTTTATAGTGATTTAAGGTGTCAGCTGGGGATCTACTCTTGACCCCTAGATATTAAATTAAAGATTTCCAGGTGTACACTTTTTGTCGCCCTGGGCAGTTTCAATTGTACAAAAAATAATATACCTTATAAAAAGTATTAGATAAGTACACATAATAAATTTTCCCAAGAGTAGTTAAAACTATGGTATCGTTGTGGTGAAACTGCTAAGATACAGATGTTCATAATTCAAAAAACGTAAAAAGTTCTTGAGATCTTCATCCCTTAAATAATATAGAAAGTAACAAAGAGACAGTACATTGCCCCTATCATTTTATAGTGATTTAAGGTGTCAGCTGGGGATCTACTCTTGACCCCTAGATATTAAATTAAAGATTTCCAGGTGTACACTTTTTGTCGACCTGGGCAGTTTCAATTGTACAAAAAATAATATACCTTATAAAAAGTATTAGATAAGTACACATAATAAATTTTCCCAAGAGTAGTTAAAACTATGGTATCGTTGTGGTGAAACTGCTAAGATACAGATGTTCATAATTCAAAAAACGTAAAAAGTTCTTGAGATCTTCATCCCTTAAATAATATAGAAAGTAACAAAGAGACAGTACATTGCCCCTATCATTTTATAGGGATTTAAGGTGTCAGCTGGGGATCTACTCTTGACCCATAGATATTAAATTAAAGATTTCCAGGTGTACACTTTTTGTCGACCTGGGCAGTTTCAATTGTACAAAAAATAATATACCTTATAAAAAGTATTAGATACGTACACATAATAAATTTTTTAATATAATTTTGTACTCTCTATTAACTACAGTTGAAATAATATTAGGACAGCAAAAGGAAAATTCATGAATTATCTTTAATGCACTACGTTTAAGAAAACAGTTATTGATAGTTCAGTTGTTGTATAAACATATCTGGTTTCATATAATTTCAGGTTTTTTTAATGACTAAACCTTAGAATGTAGATTTCTAGATCTAATATATTTACATAATATTCATTAATGAAAGGAAAATATTAACTTGTACTCAGTAATAATAAATACTTAACGTTATTACTAGGTAATAACTATTCAATTAAATAAATCTTATTTTTATGAAACCCTTAATAGACGAGATTAGAAATTTCTGATACAACAAATTGAAAGATAAACTTTAAATGATTGAGCGAGATTATTATCAGCATTAAATAAGTTATAAAATATGTTGTTGAACAGTTTTGAAATAAATATAGTTATGAGGATATTTTACTTTGAAATCGAATGCTTTTCTGTTTTTTTTTATTCCATAGCTGAAGAGCATTTAAAGGGGGTTACAATTAGAGATAAGTAGAAGTATTTTAATTTTTTTTCTCATTTTTAGTAACTTCAATACTTTTAGACGATATTTTGGTAGATAATCTGTAAGTTATAATATTTCATATTTGTACACTAGTCCAATATTTATTACTAATATAAGAATTCAATATCTTCTGATATATATAAGTAGGAAGTACAGTTAGTTCACAGCCTGATATTTATTTAACACTGATTAATTAATTTAGCATATATCAGCCAAATTAATTAATCAGTGTTAAATAAATATCAAAAGTGAACGTTAGTGTAAGCTTATCTAAGGTTTCCTAAAAATTAATTTAATTTTAAAACTAAACCCCCACATAATAATCAGATGCAATATTATAGCCTAATTATGTAAGACTCATAAACGAAATAAATCTAATAATGAGGACATTTTACTTTGACTTTAAAATAGAATACTTTTCTGTTTTTTGATTCTTTAGCAGAAAAGTATTTACGGGGTGTTACAATTAGAGATTAGTTAAAGTATTTTAAATTTTTTTTCTCATTTTTAGTAACTTCAGTATTTTTAAGACGATATTTTGGTAAATAATCTGTAAATCATATTTCATATTTGTATACTAGTCCAATATTTATTACTGGTATAAGAATTTAATATCTTCTGATATAAATATGAATTACAGTTAGTTATGTAAGACTGATTAATTAATCAGTGTTAAATAAATATCCGACAAAAGTGAACGTTAATGTAAACTTATCCAATGTTTCCTAAAAATTAATTTTATTTTGAAACTAAACCACCACATAATAATGTGACGCAATATTATAGCCTAATTATATAAGACTCATAAACGTATCTTAATCATGCAATGAATATTCACAAAGAATATACTGTCTATCGTTTATTGCCCCAGCAATAAAAAAATTTCATGTATAAAATACAGGCTTTTTGCAGCATTCCAGCAGTAAATCTATTCTATATCCCACCTCATCTACGAGAAAAACCAATATAAACTTTATGAATATCTTTACAACATAATAATATGAAATATACTATAAAAAGTACTAAAATGTGTATTATTTATGGCTCATACTGCTTTTTTATTTGCGGGAAAAAACCTAAAAAATTTATAGGTTTTCTTTTGTATTGCAAAGGATTTGGTGTTGATAAATGGCAGCACCTTCTGGCTAAATGAGTTTATTTAAAGCTGAAAGGATTTTTTGTAGTTAATGTATTGTCAAAGTATCTGTAAGTATAATCTACACATTATGAAGCCCGTTTCATTTTATTGTGAAAATATTGCATACATTTTCGCCAGAGAAATTTTACAGTCATCTACTGAATGGAGCTATTGTGTAAAAGTTATGAAAAATGACAGAAAATAGTTCCCTGTAAAGAATTTTTTCAAGCGACATTAAATACGAAATGAGTATTAGTGTTGCTAATAAAATTCAAACATTAAAAAAAAACAAGTATTAAAATGAAAAATGTTATAATGCATTTTTTTTCTTTTTTAATTTCTGTAGGTGAATAGATTAATCATTTTGTCTATAAAACTGTTAAATGTCAGACTGTTTACGTATTTATTTATTTTTTTGAAAATAAGAAAGTTTGTGATTTGCTAATCAAAGATACTTTTATGTTATATTTAAGATAGATTTTTTTGTTTTATGTCCATATCATGAAATATTAGTTATTATAAAACTTTTTCTACCTGTATTATTACCAGTCAGAGTATACATTATGTAGATATTTCAAATTCCGCAGTATTTTCTCTAAAGAGAGATTTATCGTTTTCTTCCCATATTATTAAATATAAGTTACTATAAAACTATTTCTGCCTGTATTATTACTCGGCAAAGTATACATTATATAGATATTCCAAAATCCGAGTATTTTCTCTAAAGAGAGATTATTGTTTTCTTCCCATATTATTAAATATAAGTTACTATAAAACTATTTCTGCCTGTATTATTACTAGGCAAAGTATACATTATATAGATATTCCAAAATCCGTGTATTTTCTCTAAAGAGAGATTATTGTTTTCTTCCCATATTATTAAATATAAGTTACTATAAAACTATTTCTGCGTGTATTATTACTAGGCAAAATATACATTATATAGATATTCCAAAATCCGAGTATTTTCTCTAAAGAGAGATTTATTGTTTTCTTCCCATATTATTAAATATAAGTTACTATAAAACTATTTCTGCCTGTATTATTACTAGGCAAATTATACGTTATATAGATATTCCAAAATCCGCAGTATTTTCTCTAAAGAGAGATTTATTGTTTTCTTCTCATATTATTAAGTATAAGTTACTATAAAACTATTTCTGCCTGTATTGTTACTAGGCAAAGTATACGTTATATAGATATTCCAAGATCCGCAGTATTTTCTCTAAAGAGAGATTTATTGTTTTCTTCCCATGTTATTAAATATAAGTTACTATAAAACTACTTCTGCCTGTATTATTACTAGGCAAAGTATACATTATATAGATATTCCAAAATCCGCAGTATTTTCTTTCAGGAGAGGTTTACTGTTTTATTCCCATATCATTAACTATTAGTTACTATAAAATTGTTTCTATCAGTATTATTATTAGTCAATGTATACATTATATAGATATTCTGCATTATTTTCCTTCAACTTCAAAAAATTGTTCAAAATTCCATGTTTTATCTTCATTTACTCTTGTACAAAAACTACCCATAGAACAATATTTTGCACAGTTCTATCGGAGAATGAAAAACAGTCTGTAGATTTTTACCACTGCAAGGAGTCTCTGTAGACCCATTTTAAACACCCTCTAGACTGTTACCACTCCAAAATACAATTTCATGGTTCGTTCTATTTATTATTTCCACCTTATGGCGTTATAGTTGGCTCTGGTGAAACATTTCGGAAATCAAGATTCATAAAATACTGTAGTACTTTTATATCAGGTAAAGAGTTTGGTATGCTATCTTAGAGAAAATTTACAATAACACGAATTTCTTAGTATTCTATTAGTTATTGGTTAGCAAATGATTCGTTTCTGAAATTTATATTTACAACGTATCACCATAAAACTCTAAAAAAAATTTCTACAGTTACTGCAAATGGGTTTTTATGTAATCATAAAATATCTTTGATATAATTCGCACCTTTCCTTTTGTTTTTTTATATATTCAACAAATAAATATTAAATTTCTCTCTTACGTAGCTCTAAATATTTCAAGAAGTTGGGCAAATGTTTATAGTTTATAGGATTGATAACTTTGCTTCAAAATGTATATTTTATGTGTAAATTTATTTATAAAAGTATGCGAAATACAAATAAAACATTTAGAGTTCAGCCTTGCTACATTAATTAAGATTTATTCATTGAAAACTATAAATGAAAATAATAAAATGTTTAATTTAATTCTGAATTCTTACCAAAATTAATACATATATTTAAATCCTTCTTTTCTCTGAAGGTAAACAAATGAATAAAGAGTTAAATTATTTTCAAATTTTCAGTATCTTTAGTTAAATTAAAGTCTTCATAAACATATCCTTATTTTTTATTTTATACTATTTTTCTTTAATAACATAATCTGTCAGGATTTTTGTTAAAACTTACTTCAAAATCATACACATTGAATTTTTAACGAATTTTCGTTATCTTTATATCTAACTATGAGTGTAACATCATTAAAAATTAACCAAATTTAAAGCGTTTAGGTCATTCACTAGTAAATACTGTCAAAAGCATTCATAATAATTTTCAACAAAATATTTTAAGAACTTTTTGAGAAATCACATTTCAAGTTTCAACAATTTATTAAAAATACCGTTCTGAGAAAAACGTATTTGAAGTTTATGAAAGCAACTTTAACTATTAAAAAACTAAAATACATGTTTAAAATTCCCCACACTTTCTTGCTGCAAACCTTTCTAATTGCCTAGATGCTAATTATTAAAGTACTAGAAAATTGTTTAAATTAATCTTCATGAAAATTTAAAAAGTTTTGTCCAAAAAATGATGTTTAAAAGGCTTTAAATTCACAACTTCCGGTTCCGAAGTCGCTACTTCCGTTTTGTTTTGACAGCTGTCACTGATGTTTAAACAGCTGTAACTTTTCTTTAAAATGCCGTAGAGACAAAACAAAAACAGATTTAGAAGCCTAAAAGGTAAAATTTTACAACAGAGAAATTAAAAAATATATGATTTTTGGCTAAAAAAATGTCGTTTTCAACGTACATGGATACCTTAAAGATTTTTTTTTATTTTGACACTTTTTTACTCCAAGAACAGAAATCTCGTTTCAAAAATTACTTTAGTTTCAGAATTAGCTTTCTCACAAATAGAAACGAACTAATATATGCTTTAAATATTTTATCCTTGATTTAATTTACTTTATTGTGCTTAAAGTTTTTAAACTATTTGAACATCGTTATGTTTTATCACTGCAAGTTTAATGACAAAAATAATTTAATAAACTTTGACTGGTCACACTAAAAGTTTTCATTAATCATATTAACGTTTGTATCTATTTTTGTCTTTCAGTGTTTAAGAACTTAATGGTAAAATCTTATTAAGAAAAGTACAATTTACGCACTGCTTGGATTGTTTTAATTAAATTTCGAGTCTCTATTAAATTTTCTCTAAAACGACATACATGTTACGAAAGTTCTATAAAGAATGAAATTT
>CM063502.1:125645211-125652711 GCA_032207245.1 Pardosa pseudoannulata | reverse complement strand
TTTTTCAAGCAATATCTATGGGGGTGGCAGGCCAAGCCTGGTGGTCTTCTGCTTGGTCCCTGCTTCTACATTACGAGGACCCAGAGGGGTTAATGTTACTCGCGTTCGTAGCATACATTACGGTACACGTGGTTATCGGATGGTGCTAAATGGGTAACAGCTTCGCAGCCTTGTATTGGCATAGCGGCATATAGCGCCTATATTACCAGCTGCGTTAGAAAAAAAAGAATTTCCCCTTGAGAGAACAGCTTAATCAGCTTTATTAACAGTCAGAAAGGAACTTAGATCATTGGAAAAGTGAATAATTTTTCTTGGGACAATTGGAAAATTGGAATTGTGGCGAGTGGGTTGAAAATTAGCATTTATTTCAGAGTTAGCATTGGGAGACTGGTAAAAAGAATTGTATGGCATTAAACACTCTTTTAAGTAAGATATTACGAAACTGGAAAAATAGATATTAAAAAACTGAGAAAGGGAAAACGAGATAATTAAAGAGATATTTTATAAGTGTAATAATTTTGATATATTACATATATAAATTACAGGCTGTTAAGAACAGATATCACACATTTATGTAAGGAAAAACGCCTTCAAATCATACATAAGTAAATAAATAAAAAATATGTTACCCAATATCCTCTATTGCAATACTTAAAGAGAACAAATGGAATAAGAGATGTGATAAAAATGTATTCAAAAATAAGAATCTTTTTCTTGACTACGATTCTTCATATAGGAGAATTCTAGACTGGAGATTAAGAGATCAGGTTTTATTCCTGACCATAAATTAATATAACGAAAAAAGGATTTTATGGACAATAATATAGTTTTAATATTGTAATACAAGAACGATAAATTTTGCTGTATAAATTAATTAATGAATTAATTTATCTTCATTCCTATCATATAATACAAAGTGTATATAAATAGCATATAAAGTATTTGATGACCATAAATTTTATCGATTTATATAATAAAACTGTATATAATTAACAAACCAGCTATAGATTCCTAAATATAGCGCTTAAATAAAGTTACATAATCTATTCCTAATACTATTCCTAAATAAAGTTACATAATTAAAAAAACTAACAAATAACTTGTAAAAACTATTTCGCTTTGTAATTCTGTGTTGTAATTCACTGAGATAAAAAAAATGTATTAAAACCAAAAAGATACAATTTTTTTTTTTACTCAAAAATGCTGCAATAAATTTTGAAGTGCCATTGAGCAGTATAGTTTAGCGTTACAGTTATTTTATGGAATAATTTGTACCAAGGTCAAACGTAAAACTTTGGACTTTTTACTTTCTAAACTTATCTTCTACATTACAACACCGATGTACCACGATTAACAACATATTAAAGAGGAAATTTAAGATATTAAGTTTCTTATGAGTGATATCATCTCTAATGTAAAATGTTTATACTTTTTTTTTAGGATAAACCTTTAGCCACATATTCCATTCAGTTTTTAGGCGTTTAATAATCGTTATGAGTTAAATGTATTTTAAAAGGTAAAAAGTTGACTTTACTGTTTTACAGATACCTACTTGTACTTCCTGTACAGAATTTACTTTTACAATCGTAATAGTAAATGTTTCTCTTGATGTTTTAACCTATCAGTTTTGTTACTCAAAAAAAGTAACAGTAATTTAGAATGTATAATTTAAAGTTACTTTCAGATTACGTAAAATATAGACGAAATAATTTTGTTTTCAAGGGACTAATAGTGTACAAACTATGGTTATAATAAATAGAGCGCTGTTTAAATTTCATATATATCCCAATGTGGAAATATTTCAGCTATATAAATTAGAAATGGCCATTGAACATTTAACTATTTACGCAGTGCTAGAAGTAACACATATTTTCTTTATTCTCTAAACCTTGAAATTCTATGTTGGGTTCGAAAAGATAGAGAATTAAAAAGTTCTTCAATTTTAAGAACTGTATTTTGAAATAAATAAGAAAATTATAAAATCCAAATAAAGAAAGAGTTATGAACAGTGTTTGACCTGCTAGCCGTACATAGATCATGCTACAGTCATTCGTTGACCTTGTGTTACACTTCGATGATTTTACACCCTATGCTATTCACATTATTTTTCTGAACAAAGATACTACTCTGATAGTAATAAAACTAAATAAAAATACGTATCATCCCAGCTACTGTGAATGAATAAACTGTAGAAAGCCACCGTTATTGTTTTATATAAAGGGCCGGCAGACGTTGCAAAGCGTTTTTATAAATTATTAACTAAGAGTTATGTAACTTTGTAACCATATACATTGAGGTGTAACATATTAACATCTATCATATTAACGTCTTTACTTAAAATAAGATTATTTTTTAGAGGATTTAAGTTCTAGAAAACTTATTATTAGTATTTAATGTGTTTTTTCTTGCAACATAATTTTACATATCTACAAGATTTCAGATACAAGATTTCTACCAAGCAATTCTAGCATACATCAGCACCAATCGGTATTTACATTTTACATTTCGGCTCCAAAATTTGGCTTAAATCAAATTTAGAGAATTAAATATACGGGTACAATACAAATAACATACGAAGTAACTCTTCAATCAATAAATAAAATAGTACCCAAATATGTTTAATAAAAGTTTTTTGGAAGGAAAAATTGAAGATTAAAACGCAGGTAATGTTTTAAAATTTAATAAATACTAAAAAGTATAATTTTTAAAAAAAAATGACAATTATTTCATCGTGCTTCAATGTATATATCTGTAAAGTTTCATGATGCTGAGTTAATAATATACAAATACGCTTTGTATCGTATTTTGCTCTCATTTAACTGTAAGTAAAGTGTGGATATCAAAATAATGCAATGCTAAGTTAAAAAAATGAATTTTTTCCTTGTAATTTTAATAGCAATATATTGTTATTTAAAACTAAACAGTGCAGTTAAATCATTACCCTAAAGATTGTTCTTCCTAATAATATATTTCATTGCTTAATAAACTATTCAGATTAAAACATTCAAAATATATGTTTTTGAATAAAAATAGTCCCATTCTGATGACAAAAAAGCAAATAATTTCACTTAGAAGGTCATAAACTGTATGTGTCCGACTATTTGACTGGTCCTACTGTTGATCAATAGTTTCTTCTACTGTTAAGTCAGGTCTCATTAGCCCTCGTGTATCAAAACAGTAGATCGTAGTACTCCAAACAAAATAAAAATAAACTAGAGTACATGATTTCTTTTATTTAACTCTCGATTAGAAAAACGTTAACCCCTTAACGTGCATGTTCGATCTAAATCGAGCGCGCTAAACTGGCCAAACTGTCCACACTCGAGATAATTCGAGTGACATTGTTTCGAAATATATCACACAAAAGAAAATTTTGATTAATTTTATAAATACTAATATTGTTATTATTTATGTTTTAAAAGTATAAATAAGTATTTTTACTAATAATAATGTTTATTCTGAAATGGGAATTCGAAAAGAAAGATAAAAAAGTGAATGTGGGTGTTACAATATTCGACTATTTTTTGCAATGTTATCAAAATCCAAAATTGCAATAAAAATTTGATTATTTTTGTATTTTGTAATTTATTTGGCAAGACAACGTTCTACATTGTGTTTTTTACATAAAAAAATTTTTGGCCGGCCTTTTTCAAAGAAACTGTGCATTAAAGAGTTAACTACAGCTCTTGCAGCAAACAAATAGGTGTAAATCACAAAATATAAATCTTTTACTGAGATTTTTTTTTAAATTAAATTATTTCTTTTTCATTCGACAAAAGTCATATGTTATATTTTCGAAACTACTTACATTGCTGGAATCATGTAAATTAGATATCAATTTTGAAATAATTTTTAACCTCATTTGTGATCTCCGATTGCCCAAACCAAAGACTGGACGCAAAGTGGCTAGTTAATAATAATAAAAAACATGTCAAGGAATGTTCATAGAGATAATGTAAGGACAAACAACAATAAAAATGAATATAATCTGAGTAGAAAATAATCGTATCCAATATTTATATTCTGTACTCATTTAATTCCCCTACAAAGGAAAAAAATTTTTGTATGAGATATTATAAGTTGATAATCGCTTTTCACTTAACTTAATTAAATTGTCGATGAAGAGGGAAATTTTGAGAGACAAGCTATTTTCTACATTCGATCATTTGTCCATTAAAAAATTTGTCAATTTTTAAATATTTATTAACCTCATTTGAGATCCCCGATTCCCCAAACCAAAGACTGGACGGAAAGCGGCTAGTTAATAATAATTAAAAAAAAGGTCAAGGAATGTTCATAAAATAATGTAAGGACCAACAATATAAATGAATATAATCTGAGTAGAAAATAATCGTATCCAATATTTTCTACTCAAATAATTCCTTTACAGAAGAAAAAAATTGTATGAGATATTATAAGTTAATAATCGCTATTTCTCTTGACATAATTAAATTGTCGATGAAGAAGGAAAATTTGAGAGACAAACTATTTTCTACATTCGATCATTTGTTCATTAAAAAATCCCTTTTAGATAAACGTTGCTATTTCAGTCACCAGAGAGATAAATTAGCTATTCATATCTGAATGATGCAGCACGTCTCTCCGGAAAGCAGATCTCGGTTCCGATTTCCGGATAATGGGATGTATTTTAAATAAACGAGAAGTTGATAAATCTCAGAAAGTCTTCCATAACAACCGTTGTAGTGATTAAAAGACAAAGATTTCTTTAATAATCATAAAATTAGTCATTTAGGCATGTGGGATAATTTCCATAAGCAGGGAATTTTAGAGGAAATTTCTGCGTAATTTGACTATTGATAACATTTTCCTTTCCCTCGATTTTTTTTTTTTGGCTTAAAATTAATATTTTTATGCAATGACTTCTGCAAAAGGGAGAATTTATTTAAATTATTAAAATATCTGAGCTTCAATTTAGTTCGTTTAAGCATGTGAAGTAACAATGTTTGCAGTAATTTTTAACTAGTATTTGTTGAGTTTGGAGATTTCTAATTTTTATATTCTTTACTAATTTAGTTACTTCTACTTACAAAACATCTACTTACAAAATTTATGTATATAGAAGCAAATAAAAATTATTGTCTCGTCTATTATGCTTATAGAAAGAGAATTTTTTCCGAAGATAGGGCCTGGAGAATTAAAATTAAAAAAGCTAATGAAATGAAAATCAGCATTTCATTTCATTAAGACCATCTACATTCATTACCCGTTGGTCTATTTCCCAAGTTATAAAATATGCAGCAATAAAAATTATTCTCTCCAATATATAATTCTGCCGACGAGTATTCATTAATTACTAAGAAAATAATCAGTCCTGTGTATTTAATTATCATCGCCATTTGAATAGAAGATTATTTGTAGACTATTAACACATTGTGTGTGGGTACATTTCGCTGTTAAATTGTACCTGGAGCGGGCGTTTTGCGCGTAAATTTAGTTATTCAGTTAAATCTCAATAGATCGAAAATTATTTTATTTTTTAACCAACTTTTCGTATTTCATATTGAAATATATAAACAAATATATAAATAGAAATATATAAATAACAACCATAAGATTTTTATAAACAAAAAAAATATTTTTTAGTGGATAAATTTATAATAGTATCGTAAATATGAAAAATCAAATAGAAATAGTAGTATATAGTTTTAATTTTTTCGAATTATGTTATATATAAACATTTTTACATTATAAAAAAATGAAAAGAGCAATCATAAAACTAATAATGTAAAAACTAGTTTTTATATGACTAAATTTTTCCAGAATCTATGTAGTAGACAATAACATTCGACTTCGTTGTCCTTTATATACCGTTATTTTTTTACCCACAAACAAACCATGTTGTCACACTAACCCGTACTAGTACGTGTCCCGCTCTGAGGTATCAATTGTCAGAATACGTACTAGTACGTGTAACGCATACAATGTGTTAAGAATCTTAGCTAATCGAACTGCATTAAACTCTGCAAAATCTTATAACTAAACGGGAAAAAAGTGGTAAACATTTTCTGTTGTATGTTATGTACATGTTACGGGCAGGGCTTCGAACCGTAATTTTTTTTGTTCCGGTTTTCGTTCTGGTTCAACTAAAAAATTAATATCGGTTCAGTTCCGGTTTTCGCTCCGCCAAAAATAACTGTTTTCGTTTCAGTTCCAAATGAATAATTTCATTTTATGTATATTCTTATTTGTACTAAAAATATAATTCTATCATAAACAAAAAATGTAATTCTATCAAAATTTAGAAGATTTTATTCTTTTTTTAATTGGTACACTATGTGAATTGATACAAACAGCAGGTACGATAAGAGCGGCGAGCATTGGCATTGTTATCCATTATCAAAATCGCATTTGACAACTAGGTTCATGATTACCCACATTCGTCGTTTGACTCTCACCTCGTGCACTTGGCCTTGCAATAATTATGTAAAAAATATATTATTTATTTAACATATGAAAATTGCCTCTAATTATTAATATATCTTCTAACGTGGTTTCACTGACTGATGTCTCGGAGAATAAATTTCAAACCTGAAAACGCTCTTTCAACACTGGAGCTGCCAAAACCACCATTGCAATCTTATACAAGTGCGGATATGTAATTATAAAGTTGACGTTAAATTAGAAAATATTGATAAGTTGGTAACAGTAACAAAATGACTGAAAGATATATCGAACCGAAATAAACCGATATTTTTTTCGGTTCAGTTTCGGTTTTCGTTCCGACCAAAATAACGGTTTTTTCCAGTTTTCGGTTTTCGGTTCAGTTCTGGTTCGAAGCCCTGGTTACGGGTATATGTGATGGACGGATTTTTCTTCTTGCCAGTGAGCGGCCGATAGACAAATTGGTAGGGTTACTAGTTCGAATCTCACGGCTGGTATGGATATTTATAGATAATCAGCATCATCCTTAAGCAGTAGATCGCAATCTACGTACCCCTCTTTAGCAAACAAATTGACCTACCGTTCCACCACAAATCAAAATCTTATAGTCTTGTCAGTACTAGAGAACATTCGATGCATTGTTTAATAAATACTACTCACGTATAAAACATATTTTAAATTTAAAAATGCAATTTTACTTTAAAGTTCTTTTAATTCTTCATTCAAAAGAATATTCTTAAAGAACTTTTTCTCTTCTTTTAAAATTAGTTGTGTTTTCTTCATCCAAACATGACATTAAAGGCAGTGCATACAAATTTTTAAAAAAAATATAAATATTTATATAGACCCACGAGTGTTGTAAATAAACTGTCAATAAAAGGCTCTTTTAACTTCGAAACTGATTTTCTGTTGAATAATTAAAAACCAGAAATTCGCAGCCCTAAAACGATCTGAGATATTGTTTTCTTTCAAAGCAGACATTCAACACCTAGTTTTTCCTCGATGAAACGTGCTCACAAATTTTATATCTTAAGCATAATAGTGATAATAAAAAAATAGTTTTTTGCTAAATTACTTCAACGCAGAACAAGCTCTGTG
>CM063502.1:125635211-125640211 GCA_032207245.1 Pardosa pseudoannulata | reverse complement strand
TACAAATTTTATTACGCACCTTTTAAAAACAATAAATGTAAAAAATATCTCTATCATTTATGTGGATGAAATTTTAAGATAATACAGCCGAACTTGTTTATAATGAGCACAAATGGACCATAGCATTTACTTGTTAAATTCGAATGCTCGTAATAAAAGGGTCCTTAATGTAGGTATGCAACCAGAAGGGAGGGGGCTTGGGACGTCAAATGATTGAGTTTACTTAAAATTTAATTAATACTTACTTTACCTTAATTAATTTAATTAAATACTTTTCTTAATTTAATGACAATTAACCCCCCTTCCTTGTTAGTTTACTCTGAACTCGTTCTCTGTCTCTTTCCTGTGCTATTTCCAACATCGTAGAACAAGTTGGGGTTGGTTCACTTTCTTTATATTCATCAGTGTCCTTTCGTCATGTTTTCCTCTGAATCGGCTAGTACGTCACCTACAATATCTTCGATGGTCAGTACATCTAAGGTCATCAGTGTGTCGTCGATGATACATAGTTTTGAAATTCTTCTTTGGTCATTACCAAATTTGAAGTTTGTATGAAATTGCCAAGCTCTTCCTCCTCAGTGGATTGAGCATCTTGACAACTCTCCAATCCAGTCTTATGGAAACACTTGATGTGACATTTTCCCATGCATCGTTCATCAAACGTATCGCTTCCAGTATGTTGGCATTGGTATTTGATGCTGTTCCACTTCTATCTCTTCGGTCCAGAATCATCAAAATCAGTTGCTTGCGGAAGTGGCACTTGAAACTTCTTAGGATTCCTTGGTCTATAGACTGGATAGCAGATGTAGAATTTGGTGGCAAAAATTCAATTGCACCAGATTTGTGAACCCTCCCTATTGACATTGGAATACTGGAGGAATTTTTCCTACAAAAGTATTAAACCATGGAGAAGATAAGACAGAAAGACTAGAAAGATGAGAAAAAATATTGCAAGACAGAAAAATATTGCTCCCTAAAACCAGGTCTTGCTCGTTAAAAGCGACTTCTGTTCCATAGACTTCACATTGATCCAACCAAATATTCTCGCTTCCCTCGGTAAATCCGAGTTTTCGTTAAATCCGAGCTCGTTATAAACGAGTTCGACTGTAACTTGATAAATTATGAACAAATTATAAACTCACTCTGCAATATAATCTGAAATAATTTCATCCTAAAATCAACTATTACATAATAAATAAACAAATCAGTGTATCCTAAAAATATCTTGTTGGGCAAGCGTACTAAAACTTCAAATTTTTTACAGTTATCTCAAACATCATTCAATCGACATTTATTAGACCTTCCTACAGAATTAAAAACTTACGTCGTTTTTCATTCTAATTGCATTCATATTTATGAGATAGCAACGAATGGTAATAAAAAGAATAACTCAGTCAGGCATTTTAAAAATATACATTAATTATGTTTTCAAATTAAAAATTCCCACAAGTAGTACAAAACAGGAGTGTCCAAATGGAGGCTCGAGAACCACATGCAGCCCGTGGTGGAGTTCACGAAATTTATAACTGAATGAAATATCACATTCTTTATAGTAAATATAATAATAGTCGATTTATTAAACATCATGATAACTATTTATACACATTTAAAAATGTTTAACTGTTCTGCTGTTTATTTATGAATAATAATAATGAAATCGATCGAATTGGAATAGGAATTGGTGTACTGGAAGCGGTGGGGGGGGGGGATTGAGACTCCCACACTCTAGTTAAATGGCCATTTTATTCAGCTGAAACGCTCCCGGTCACCATAAGTACAGCAATAAAAAAAGACCAATAGTATAAAAACAATTCATACAAAAATAAGACCATAAAGCAAAATTAAAATACTCAATAAATCTACTTAGCTTAAGGATAATCTAATTGAGGAATATTGTACCGAGGTACTTTCTCACCGTGAGTTGCACGTGCATGCATAGCAATGGGAGGATTTTCCTTGACGAATTTAAGACCCCAATTATTTACGTCAAGTTTAGGGACCCCTGCAGAGAGGATACTTCACGGAATGGCAGCATAACGGTCAAGCTCGCACAGAACTGTAAGCGTGAATTATGGGAGCAGGGGCTAAAATGTAATGTCAGCTTGAACAAAAAGGGGCTACTTTAATGAGACCACCTGCACTCCCGAAGGGCATGTGATGTGGGAAAATTTCCCAAAGAGAAGGGATTGGATGACAAGAAAAGGAGGGGCGTTGGGACCTAGGTGAAGTTTTTGGAAACGGAGTGAGAGCTGAAGGCTGAGAGCTGAGAGTGAGAAGTGGGCAGTCGAGAGAAGTGGAACAAGAATCCACTAGCACGAGCTCGTCCCGTGCGCCCGGACTGACACCGCCCCGCAAAAGCCCCTGTTTGCTCCCCTGCGACTTCAATGGAGGTAATTTATAAATAATATTTACAGTCCTTTGACTTTAAGTATATGTATACGTAGTATAAGTTTCTTTAGTGGATTTTACAATGCTATTGAATGCCCTTGTGAAAGATTTTAATGTATACCTGGGTTAGTTATTATTGATTTTAATTTTACTTTAGTTTTAGTCTTATTTCTGTATGGATTGTTTTTAGATTATTGGTCTGTTTTTATTGGTGTACTTATGGTGAGCGGAAGCGTTTCAGCTGAATAAAATGGCCATTTAACCCGAGTGGGGGCGCCGTAATTCCCCTCCCCACCGCTTCAAGTATACCAATTCCTATTCCAATTCTTTATCTTTTTATATTTATTTCCTTTTAATTAATAAATAGTATAGATTTTTCTGTTAGTAGCATGGCTCGTCAAGATTATTAAAAAAAGTCTTATTTAATCTTATTAATATTTTAATTTTTACTTTTATATTATATTATATATAAATAAATAAGTATTAATATATATCTATATATATATATGTATATATATATATATATATATATATATATATATATATATATATATATATATATATATATATATATATATATATGTAGTGTGTGTAAATATTCAAGCATACATACATATAGCGTGACCCTCCGTCATAAGATGCACTTCCAATGCAACCCGCCAGGCCTGGTATTAAATCATAAAATATAAAAAAAAACGATATTTTCACCTCATTAATTGTGCAATCGTAAATCTAAATGCTTTGATTCTAAAGTTTGATTAAGTGAAAATCATTTACTCTTACACTTGCTTAAAGATGGCATGGATAAAAATAACAATATCCCTTGTTAACACCTGTGCGTCAACAAGAAGACTTAAAACTATCTTCCCTGCTACACAAAGGGTTCGAATTAAGCTGTTATCAGCTTGAAAGGAAATGTTTGCCAGTTGAATTATCATCCGTATCATGCAAAAGACGCATTTCCCGTCTCCTTCTTTGCATTCCCGGTTTCCTTTTGTCTATACCAAGGATACCAAACTTTTTTCGGAGTGGGCCAAAAGAAAAAACAAAAATTAGAGGGTCAATATAGTTTATTCTAATACTAGCATTTAGAGTGTCATATGACGAGATCAGTAAAATTTTTATTTTTCCAGAATTGTAAAGTACTCTATGGGGCAAGTAAAAAAATGATTTGTCTTTTAGCTGAGAATTATCTGGTACACGCCCAATAATTTGTTTATCTTCGTGTTCCTCTAAAGTCTCCCAATACTGTGAATGCAGTTTCGAATCACGTTGAATTTATTTAGTCAGACAGTGTAGTTATTTATAAAAAACAAGCACACAAACGAACAAACTTCTTAATTTTCAAAGATATATAACTTAAACGCTAGATATTTATTAGTCCGTGAAATAGAGTCCTAGATTTTTTTGAAAAGAATTTGTTGTTAATACCGGTGATAAAATTTTCACTGCAACAAAAAATAATCGATGATTAAATTTAAAATTATCACATATGTACCTAATCTATCATTTAAGCCAAATATAAAAGAAAATTATTTACGTAATATCTAAGTTCAGTGATAAAACGTATGGAAATAATGCAGATGATATTGAGATAATTTAAAATAAGAAATGATTAATCAAGATGGTTAAAGAAATGACATCATAATGCTAGAAAAAATGTTATTTTTAACTTTTTATTATGTGATAAATTTATAAATTTAATCGCCTGCTCTTAACCAGGGAAAATAGGGCTTGAAGTAATGTCATTAAAAGCTAGAAAAGGGGGGATTTCGAACGTTTTAAAGACGACAGTATTTTTCGCTGTGATATGAAGCATTTTTATATCAATTTGTTTTATAATTGGATTGATAGTTTAGGAGAAGATAAACTTTACTCGCTTTGAATTTTGTTAACCCTAATTCATCAAGAATCCAATACGAATGCCTATATCCATTCCAGGTCCAACTGCTTCATAAATTCGAGGACAGATAACTTAGGGTATTATTATATAGGGGATTTTAATAGGTGTAAAGTATATATTTAAGTTCATTCATCTTTGAGACTCTGTACTTTTTAAGTAAAATATAAATTTAGGTTCATTCATCTTTGAAACCACGAGACTCTGTTTTTCTTAAGTAAATCTTTTGGTGTTGAATTATGTTATGAATATGTTACTGTGAATGCCCGAAATTGGAGAATGTCGACATTCACCGGTGAATGTCGACATACACCAAATACCTCGGTGAAAGACAGAATATTTGATTATATTCTTACATATTCGGACTATCACCGGTGTATGTCGACAATCCGCCTGCATTGATGGTGAATGTTGAAAAAAATAGTTTTGTTACGTTTTTAAATCATACTTTATTATTAAAAACATATATTGATATATGTTAAAATAGCACTTATCATGAAGGAATACTCCAATGTCTCTGCATCCATTCCAAAGGAAAATATAGAAGAGCTTCAACCTATTACGCCTTCTATCAAGCCATGACTAAACATCAGAAGTTTATTTCTATTAAAAAAGTGGCCGCAAAAGATAATCTTCTAATGCATGCAACTAAAATGTTACAAAAATCAAAAAGAAAATTTCCTCCTGCTCAAATGGATGACACTGTGTGAAT
>CM063502.1:125625211-125630211 GCA_032207245.1 Pardosa pseudoannulata | reverse complement strand
TTTTTTTAAAGACATCTTCGATTTCTTCACTCCAATTCTCTATGATGACTAATCTAATTCAGCAGTATTTGCTTCCAAATTTGAGCATAAGAGAATTTGCTCATATTCTCTTGTGCTCATCCCAGGCCTAGATAATTCAAAAGGCTTCGGGGGCCTTCGTGAATGTTCATAAGATCACGGCACGCCGTAATGTATAAATGTGTGTAAGTATGTGTATGTGTTTATATATATATATGTGTGTGTGTGTGTGTGTGTATTTGAAGTGAAATCTGAAAACAATACATTATTATCGACGTTTTATAATTATTATTTATTATTCATAAAGCGGTTAAAAATTTATAAAAATGCATATAAATATTTATAATAATCAGTAAATCAATTTCATGCTATTATATTTACTGTAAAATATGTGATAACTGTTTCAATTATTAATAATTGTTGTATTTTCTATAATAAATATAACTATTGAATTTTCCTTAATTTTGTGAATTCCATAATAGTCAATCTATGTAACATGTACTATGAAATTATGTGAAATTTTCATATTTTATGAATTATGTACTGGTTGTACGAATTATGTTTCGCCGGGCTTGTTCCTCCGGCGATGTTTTCGGCGGATAGTTGATAGGAAAATACAGCCCAGCTAGACTTCAAGAATCTAAAAACCCTTCAGTGGGCTTAGATGGGGTGTGTGATGTTCGTCCTCCTCTTCCTCTATCACGTGATTTATTTTGTTATAGTTATTTCATAATTTAGTTTTTTTTCAGTACCAACCTTATGTAGAATGCTGTACGGTATCAAAAAGGGATATTTATTTAAAAATACGCCAAATCCGGCTGATTGTGATAGAGTGCGAAGATCACTTTATTTTGCTAGCCATGCTCGCTGTCGGTTTTATTTCTTTCTTAACCTTAAAGGTACAAGAATCGTTGAATCTCGTTATAAAAATTTTTTAATGAGACTAGGCGACCCGACAGACGTCGCCCTGTTTTAACGCTGTAAATCCCAAATTTGTAAAATATTTTTAAATAAATTATAAATTGGACCGTTTTGATGGAAAAGTAAGGAAAAATATTTAAAAAATCCTTGATGCCACCACGCGTACAGTCATCACAAACGAATTTAGATTAAGTTAAAATTTCCATACCGCTAGTACGGGGAATCGACCCTGGGACTTCACATACTGAAACCCGCTGCGCTGACCACTGCGCCACGCACACGTTAGGAGAGAAGTGTTTCAAGCGACAATATAATAATCTCACTAAGCGAGCTATTCTGGATATTTAATAAAAAAAAAATTTATCGGATCAAATTGTGAATCTAAACTATTCTCGAATCAAGTTAATTACATACACAAAATTTCCACACAATTAGTCCAGCCGTCTAGGAGTTTTATAACAAACACAAGGACAGAGGAATTTTATATGTAAAGATATTTTTATAATGAGAACATATAAGGTTGTTATATAAAATATATGACACTAAAATATATTACAAAATAATATTTTATTAAAATACGATATTGCAATATTCCTTTAACAATAGTTTTTCATAATGATTCTAGTTCAAAGCCTACTAACCAATTGCTTTCGTTACTTCATTTTATCTTTAGAATTTATATAGAAATACATTGAGTATCGGTTTTCACTTGCATTAAATACTATTTATATATCACATTTATTTCCAGTTATACAATATTTTAGCCACTGTTTTTGCCTTTTCATGGTATTAAATCCCCTGTAACTTAGGAAAATACTTATAAAAAGCATACCTAGTGTTTTGACAAACATATTAATCGATAATCTTCCATTAATATGTTTGTCAAAACACTACATATGCTTTTAGTTTTGATTATGAACTATATGCATGTAATGAACCTTAAACATATGGAAATTACTAATTCAATACGAACATTGTCAAACTGAAAAATATTTTTTAAAGTTTAAACTAAGAATGTATAAAAAATAAAAAAAATTAGTGCAGTAAAATAATTATGTCATTCGAAAAATGCATTTTGACACTGAAGCGTATAACTAACTTGATTTTTCTGATTAAAAAATCGGTCCATATTCTGTCGAAGGTCTTTTGTCTCCTTAAACTATGTTTTTTTTTACTATATGTGTTATGTCCATGAATCGTAAGTTTTGCTTTATTTTTGCCTCTTGATTTTAAACACCCACATTCGTCGGAATGACTTCATAAACCGGCATGTTTCGGAAGACTATCTCCAGAAATGGACAATAAAGCAAAGAGAAAGTATTTTTCATAGTCGACAGTTATAATTCGTCTTCAAACAAAATTAATTCCAAAAACTTGGAATTAAAGACTTTGTGGTAGTACAAATTATCCGATGAACTTTCATTTTCTGTTATTCGTCATGGATACTTCGTATATGACAGGGCTTTAATAGAAGTCACAATGAGACAGAGCCACGGGCTCAGAAATATTCAATAGAAGAATATCGGCTTATTCAAGAAAATAACTTTTCCATTTTACAACACCAACATTTATTAAACATAAAAAATGATACCCTATATTATTAGGCCTGGCATGATAATAAATGTGACATATGCAAGTTAACATGTTACAAGTAAGGTTTCAGTGGCAGCACACAGTTGCAGAAAAATTAGTATACTTACAATAGAAAACAGCGCCCTCTCACGGCTTTTCAAACACGCAAGGAGTAAATTCCGTTACAAGGCCTACTTACAGAATGAATTTTCATTTATTTACTTTCAAATACCATCTTATCTATCAAAATATACTATGTAAATGGTGTGGCTCTTTATAAGATACATAAAACCAAAATTCGGCTCTCTTAGACATCATACATGCCCAGTGCTGTTACAAACAATACCACAAAACATACACACACACCATTTTCCACCGGTAGTAATCTTCAGCGAGATTGTCAAATCGCGCATCAGTTTCTGCTACAAACACAGAGCGAATTAAAAAGTTTGTGCAATTTGGCAGTGTCTCAAAAAAACGTAAAGCCATATCAAAAAAATTAGGAACATAACAGCTGAGCACTTGCGAATAACTTTAGAGCCGACATAAGAGACATTTAATCCGACAGTTACTGAAAAGACTCTAAATTCGTTCCAAACCCCGTCATAAATTTTTCACACTTCCTACTGTGGAATGAATGAGCTTTGGTGTCTGGTGTATGACACACTGTCAGAAAAATATGGCTTCCTTGACAACGAAGAGCTTAGAGTAGATCTGATTTATTAATGAGGATAGATTCAGTAGGGCACTGTCATTTTTCGGATGTGTACATTGTATACATCGTTTTTTTTTTTAATTTTATTTTCGGATTCTTAGATAGCACGTAAATATTTTTCAAATAAATGCTTTCTTTCTACAGATGAAATACTGACTTGCCAACTTCTGAATATTGAAAATAGTAGCACCTGACAACTTTTGAAATCAAAAATAGTAGCACTTGACAACGTTTGAAATCAAAAATAGTAGCACATTAATTTGCGATGTAGGTTGGATGACGAGTTTTTACACCATAAATCCTGGGCAATCGCACGCGTGCCATAGCACAATGTAGATACTACTAAATGACTGTGTGTATGAAGTTTACTGCTCAAACAAAACAATCAATTCTACTAAAGTATCTAAAATCCCATATAAAATTTCAAATAGACACTATTCCATTTTCAAAATATCATATACATTTATATACATTTCTGAACTGACCACCCCATAAAATGTTAGATGACGCATTTTATTTAGATTTAATTTAGTTGTATTTAAATGTTATTTCCCACCTTAACATTTTAATTTAAGAAATAATAATTTTTAAAAAATCTCAGAAATATACTGATAGAAGAACATAGAAATATACTATTACATTATAACCAGTATTATCAGACAAAAAATCTAATTTTTGATTCAAAAATTTCTATCTTCGAGAGATTATAGTATTGCTCCGTGGTTACACGAAAATTGATCGGAAAAGTTTTTTTTACGGATTTCTTTATATCGCTTGCAAAAATATATTCCTTCATTTTAATTTCCGGGATGCGATGTAAATTTTTATTCCTGTATATATTTTTTGACGAAAAATCGTATTTTTTTTTACCGGTTTTCTTAGGATCGTAATTATTTGCTAAATTTTTAGAAACTACAGTTTTTTCGTACCAGTTGGCAGGTATGGAAATATTAAGCACTTCGTTTCTAAAAGGAGTAGCCGTTCTGTCAACATAGTGGTTAGATTATCCACCTGCCATGCTGGAGTGTGTGGGTTTAAACCCCACGTGAGAATTGGTTGACAATTTGTGCTGTAAAAGGAAATGGAGCAGAATCTTAAAATCTCTACTGGTTGTTAGAGGAAAGACTTATCAAAAGACCTCCTGGAAAAATAAATAAATCTTAAATCTAAGAGATGTGAGCCGGACGTTTGCCAATCATTGGTTGTCTGAGGGAAAACCAATTAAAGTGTTTCTTGGCAAAATAAATAAATAAATCCTAAATCTGAGAGAAGTGAGCCGGACATTTGCCAGTAATTGGTTCCCTGACGGAAAACCAATTAATAGACCTCTTGGCAAAATAAATAAATATATCATAAATCTAAGAGAAGTGAGCCGAAAGTTTGCCAATGATTAGTTGCCTGACAGAAAACCAATTAAAAGACCTCTTGGCAAAAAAATAAATAAATAAATAAATAAATAAATAATAAATCTAAGAGAAGTGATCCGGACATTTGCCAATGATTGGTTGCCAGTGAGAAAGCCAATTAAAAGGCCTCTTGGTAAAATAAATAAATAAATCATAAATCTAAGAGAATTAAATCTAAAAGCGGACATCTAACCAATGATTGGTTGCATGAGGGAAAGCAACCAATCATTGGCAAATCATTGGAAAAGGCCTCTTGGTAAAATAAATAAATAAATCATAAATCTAAGTGAAGAAAGCCGGATGCTGGTCGATTCGGTTAAGTGCTGCATTTTGGTTCCGGGATCCGTGGGTTCAAATCCAGCTATAGG
>CM063502.1:125552711-125620211 GCA_032207245.1 Pardosa pseudoannulata | reverse complement strand
AACCGTTATTTATTTTTTTTTTTTTTTAGTTATTCTTACGTAAATTTAGTGTCTCGTAAAAAAAGATCTTAAACACGTTTCAGTATAACCGTCAAAAAAGAAACTCAAAGCTTGGACTTAAAACTTATCTTTATGTGCTAGAAAAAGTTATTAAATAAAAGGAATTATTATATAAACGAGATATTAATTATCAAATGCTGTTCAGATATTGCTATTCCTCAGATTCTGGTAGTTTCACACAAAATATAATAGCAATAAAGTGAAGTTTCTTTTTTAAAAATCTCTTCCAATAAAATTTAAACAAATCGTAATTTAACCACAAATTAGATTTTGTCACATAAAATTTGTTTATGTAATTTTTGGGGGAAAAACTAATTAGGAGTATTTTAATACTAAATTAATTTGAGAAATAAATATTTTTTAATTAACTTTTAACTGCAAATATCGTAATAGTTTCGAAAAGTATGCGACATGGGTTATTTACATAAGTAGATTTTTTTTTAAATTTTTCTTCTTTAATCTCGGATTTTTTTATTTAGGAAGATTTTTCGCAGTGTATTTTACATGAAATGTCTCGTATGTTATTTAAACTTATACATGCTACTATTTTTTTAATAATTTTATGACGATACTCTGGTAAATACAATATAACTCAAGCAATTTTTCACATACCTTGTCATTCGAATAATTAAAGGCTTCTGATTTTAGTAAATAGCTATCACTGAAATTTTTAATTATCACCTGCGTAACAAAACTATGGCAGATTAAAAGTATAATGCCAAGAGAAAATATAGTGTAAACTTAATATTTCAGTAAAGAATTTATAAACAAATACCCATTTAGATTCCTTAATATTTGCAAAAACAATATGAGTCTATAAGAAGATACTGAAAGCTTCATTATTTTAGCCTTCCATCGAAATCAGAAGGATTAGAGTTTTTTACGAACGTTTCTCCTTCATACAATGGATTTCCTGGAAAGATCAAAGTAAATATTTTAAATTCTGGATCCTGTAAAATAATGAAGCAAATATTCGATGTAATTTGTAATTACCTACGAGGCGTTTACATTTCTAGACTGGGTCATTCACTTTTTTCCCTCTTTATTGACATACATGAAAAATCCTTACGCAACTGCTTCACCGATATAACTCAAAACGATGACATTCTAATTTCCTCGAGCGCGGCCTTGAAAGCGGCACGCATTGGCTGCTTGGCGCATTTTCCAGCCACTCTCTGCAACCCCTACCAGCAGTCAGTCACTCGCAACTCATCGCAACACAAGCATTCGCTGGTTACTCGCAGCATCTATGAGCAGGTAGTTTTCGGCGCTCCTCAACTCAGCTGATGAATGCTATGACAGCTACCACTCACGTGAACTATGGAAGCGGCCACCAATTATGGGTGACCACTGGAGAGTGAGCATTTAAGGAATTTTTACTCGGAGAGAACTTCGCACCTGGCCATTGCACGTTTTAGATACGGTTTATTTCAAACTTTCGGAACTTTGGAAAAAAAAAAAGTTTTTTGGTTTCTCACCTGTAGATTTGAACTTCATCTCGGAACGATAAACTTCTCATATTCAAGATCAAATCTTGAGGATTTCTGGAGAATAATTTCATTACTGACTGCGATTATATATTTTCTTTTAATGTTTAAATATATTAAATTTTTATTTAGCAACAGAACTCAAAATTTTTTTTGCCTATAAGTAAGAAAATTTTAAAACTTTAAAACATAATAATTGCTGAACAGTGATGACAGTTTCCAGAACTGTTTTTTAAAAGTTTCAATTTTTGGAAGAAAAGGTGGAAGCATTTGATTAACGCCGTCTTGTAATATATTCAAGATTTTTTAAATCGGACTTTTTTTCCAGACTATCTTCTCTTTTACCGAAGATTTTCAAAAGACTTTCAAAACATTTGAGAACGAAGAATTCGAACGATTTATTAAGTTACAAAACTCCGATCATATTTTTTAATTAAGTGACTCTGAACATTATATGTGTATTTGAACATATATATGTGGGATTTTTTCTTAAACATTTGCTACTGGGAGACTTATAGTTACTAAAGAAAAGCATATTCTCTGTGATAGAACTGAAGTATTCTCTGCTGTGTTTTACGGAATCTGTGATTCGTGCTAAGTTTAAAGTGCTTGATGCTAATGAGAGCTGTGATATAATAATTGGGAGAGTGTTTACCCGGTGAAAAACAACGCCAACCCAATAACTGAGTAAAGAAATTATTTTATGACTGTTTGAGGTCTTCCCTGAATCTCATTTTACAAGTGTGCCGTATTTTAAACATTTCTGTTTTGTGATATTTATTTAGCGCATTCATTTTGAAGGAAACTTTTTAAGACTGAAGTTAGAACTTCAAATATTTTGTCTTTTTCTGAATATTACCTAAAAAAAAACCAATCATGATGCATCATAAGAAAGAAAGACCAAAACTTTCAGTGACCGCTCTTCTCTATGGATCTCACACTGGCCTTCCATGGCTGCAGTCACCCACTGTGCCAAGTAAGTACAAATTTATAACTGTACTAGGAATATAATGTATGCACACCTTTCCATTAGATCGTTTAAAATTAGATCTTCATTAGATCTTCCAGAAAGTTATGTAATTCAAAGTTTCTCCATGAACTTCTGTAGGGTAGACTGTTTAAAAATCTAGGTACATACCTAGAAAAACTCTGATTTAATAAATCCACAATTAAATGTTAAATTGAGATTATTTTTTTTTTGAAAATTGAGCTCATTATTTTAGTTATATATATGTTTTTATTAAAGAACTTTGGAGTAATTTTGTGGCATATTTTGTATAATATATTAACCATCCAACATCTCTTGAAAACAATATAGTCTTTCAAATTAATATAACTGATAATTTCTTACAAAAGTAAGGTTTATTTTAAGATAATAAAATACTAATTTGATTTTATAGATCTTCTATAAGAATAATATTTTATTAAAAAATAGTATTTAATAAGAATAACTGAGCTACGCGTACGCGTAACATATGCTGCATTTATTTTTCTAAAATACTAAAAATTTATTTTGTTAACTATTCCTCAATTTAAATATGCCCTCAAACTACATTTAAAAGGGATTGACATTTTAGCATAAATGCTTTCTGAGGACACTGATTGAAAAAAAAAATAAAAACAATGTTATGAAAACTCTTAATAAATACCAATACAAATTTTTTAAATGCTATTTATGAAAATAGTTTTTAGAAAATTATTTTTTTATTCGTAAGAATAATAAAATTCAATTTCATTTCTCTGATTGTAATGCTTGTTCCAAATTTACTTGTTGACTTCTGTAGCAATAATTTAAGACAAAACTTTGCAATAAAATAAGTTTTAAAGGGCAAGTTTAAAAAAGTTACATTCGAAAATATGTTATGAAATATTGAAACCACATGTTAATTTAAAGCGGCATAACAATAAAGAATATATAGCTAACGGCGTGAAGAACAAACAATACAAAACTTCCAATCTGTCATATTACTCTCTATTATATCTCATTAATTTGGAAGCTGCATCGCGAAAGGGAAATCTCCGCTTCTCTTACCTCTCTGTCAAAACATTGAATCAAGAGGGATTAACAAAACGAGACGTTTATTTTAAATGTTTGGTTATTTTAACGACAACCGTGATACATTCTCGGAGAGAAAACCCATAATTCTTTTCAGCTCTTTAGTTCTGTTTACGGAGGCGGTTGTCTCAGAGTAAATATTCCGACTTAAACTCAAGTTAAATATTTTCTTTGTAACATATTGCTTGCCTTTTATGCAACGAATCTAATATTTCAATCTAAAAAACTTATGAATGAGTCTACAAAATTTTTGATTTTAATAATTTGTTAAAAAGAAAATAACAGAATTTAGCAGAGCAGAAAATTCTTATTTTAGTTAGCGTACGTACTTCAGTCAGGGCTACTCGTGTAAATATAGTTATATATCTCAAAAAGTAAAATCACAACATTATTTCCAAGTTCGGAAAGTTTGGACAAAACAGTTTTTTTATTTTAGAATTTTTTTCTTATAGTGATGGGACAAATTTAAATGAGAAACTTAAATTTCTAAAATATTTATTTAAAAGCTATGACAATACGCAATTTTCAAATAGGAATTTATGTTTATACACCTGTTTGTCTGTATACATTAATCAACGTGATATTAAAAGATTTTAACGCAAAACGAAACTCGAATAAACGAAACTCGCATCAGAGGTAAAAGAGCTACTTGTTTTCTTACGATTCACTTTACTGTTTTTACCAAAAAATAATGAAAGATACTAAAAAACATAAAAGAACAAAACGTGTATTGTTATCTAAAACATTCAGTAATATAAGTTGTATAATTCAAGTCCTATTATTATCTATTATTCTAACTTTTATTATTAATATTAAAATAGTTTAAACAACAGGATTGATAAAAAATTACATATATATTGATTTTTTATGTATCAAATCTCTAAAACTTAGCAATAGCAATAATTGACGATTGAATTTACCTAGTTAGTTTAAAAAGTATAATATCATTCTTGAGAATCTTGTTTACTTTTCATGTTAATTATATACATGTCTAATAGTTAGAAAAATTTCATTTTCAAAAGTATCATCTGTAAATGGAGTTTATCGTAGATAAATAAATGCTATTCAATATATATGTACTTGTTTTTCTTTCATAATGATAGGAAAGTAACAAAGTTCAATTAACTTTTTGTAAATTTCAGGAGAGTATAACTAAATTATGTAAAACAAACTTTTAATAATGTTGTTTAGAACTTCCGACTAAATGGTTTATATAAAAAATTTTATATAAAAAAATTGATAAATTAAATAATCAAAATAACTTTTATTACCTTTTGTTAAACTGATGATGTGCTATTCTGTTTTGTAATACTTTAAATTATTAACTACAAAATATGCTCTAAAGAAGCTACTAGTTACTGTTATTTCTTAAGACGTACATAAGTGTTTACTCTGTTTACAAATTCAATTTAGAATAATAAATTTTAAAATTACCTATTAAAATTACCTGTTGTTAATAATTACCTGTTAAAATGGTGAAACTTTGAATTGGTTTGCCAGTTTCTTCTCAGAAAACTTTAATTCTCAGTGATACATACTCAGCAAAATACTTATTTTACTTATTTAGACTTATTATTTATTACATACACGCACATACACATTTATGTATGTATGTATGTAAGCATATATGTGCGTATGTGCGCGTGTGTATGTGTAAATATATACAGTGAAACCGGCATATAAAGATATTATCGCTAACAATATTTTCTTTGGTTCCGTTGATTTTATCATTTATTTAATGCAATTCTTATTTACTAATTGTAAAATAACCAAGAGGTTACTCAGCAGATTATTGTTTATTGATTAGTAATCATGTTATTGGCAATTACATTAAATAAATACGTTCATGTATTTTTAAACAATTTAATTTAAATTATTAAATTAGATCTTTAAATACAGTCCAAGATATTGCATAAATATTAGATGCGTAAAATGATCCGCTTATCGATAACTATATTTATTTAGGTCCTACAGTATCGTTAGAGTCATTTGTCTAAGTATATAGATACAAAAATTTACTTATAATTAATTGAAAATTTTATTTAAATGCTTATTACTATTACGATAATTTTCATTTTATTTTAACATTATTTCTAGAATTGACGCTTTTTTATTCCTAAGGATGTCCTTAGTTGTAGGAGTTACTCAAGAGATACATTTTAAATAGATTAAAAGGATTCCCACTGTCATAAATTTGCGAAGAAAGAGGAAACTCGTAATGACTATCATTACAGCTTTTATTCCTCCATCGCTCTCTCTCTGGTTTCATATAAAACAAATGATTGCCTGATGGTTTTTCTCTGTGCGGCATCCCGCGTCCGAAGGCGCTGTGTGCGGACCTTGAACGTGACTCTGATCTGTCTCGCCTCGCTGCGTTTCCTTTCTGTAAACACTGTCACTCTGTTTGGATCTCTTCAAAGGGAGTCTCCGGCAGCGTCAACCATTGTGGAACACAATCGTAGCCTCCCTTTCACTGAATTAATCCTATCGGTCTCAACATCAGTTTTCATAAATACGAGCTTTCGGGATTCCCATTTTTTTACAAGGCTGTAGAGGGTGGAAGACAGTGCCTTAGCTCGATGCCGGTACACATAAAATATACTGCCGAAAAATAATTCGGTTTTATTTAACGTAAGAACGAATAAAGATAATTCATTCCTTTTTCCGAAAATTGTGTGTGTTTCCTATTTTAAGTGTACTATTTTGCATGTAGAAATGTTATCCACAAAACTGTCTGTATATTCTACCATTTTTATGCGGAACATCTCCTTTCTTGAAAAGTAATATGCAATCTCCCATTGACAGAATTAGTTTTCATTCTGATCATCAGTTTTCATAAATACGAGTTTTCGGGATTCCCATTTTTTTACAAGGCTGTAGAGGGTGGAAGACAGTGCCTTAGATTGATGCCGGTACACGTAAAATATACTGCCAAAAAGTAATTCGGTTTTATTTAACGTAAGAACGAATAAAGATAATTCATTCCTCTTTCCGAAAATTGGGTATTTTTCCCGTTTTAAGTGTACTATTTTGCATGAATAAGTGTCATCCACAAGGCTTTCTGTATATCCTACCATTTTTATGCGGAACATCCCCTTTCTTGAACAGTAATATGAGTCTCCCTTTGATACAATTAGTTTTCATTCTAAACATCAGATTTCATAAATACAAGCTTTCGGGATTCCCCTTTTTAACAAGGCTGTAAAGGGAAGAAGACAGTGCTTTTGCTTGATGCCAGTGTAAGTTACATAACAATGTTCGGCTTTATTTAAGGTAAGAGCGAATTAAGATAATTCATTCCTTCTTCCGAAAATTGGTCGTTTTTTTCCTTTTTTAAGTATACTTTTTAGATGAAGTGTCATCCACCAAACTTTCTGTATATGCTGTCATTTTTATGCGGAACATTCCCTTTCTTCAATAGCAATCTACAGTCCCTATGTTTCAGAATTAGTTCAATCATTCTGAAGATCAATTTTCATAAATACGAGATTTCGGGATTTCCCCCTTTTTTTTTTCAAGGCTGTTGAGGCGAAGACAGAGTGTTTGCTAGATGCCATTGCACTTAAAATATACTACCAAAGAATAATGTCCGTCTTCCCATTTAGTAAAGACGAATAAAGATAATTCATTCTCCTTCTAAAAATTGGGCCTTTTTCTTTTTCACAGTTAAATATTTTACATGAAGGTGTGTCATCCACTATCCGTACATGCTGTTATTTTCTATGCGAAACCGCTTTCTTGAACAGCATTCTGAAGTCTTCCTTCTACTGAATTAAAAATTTTTAATTTTATTGACGAATGGGCCATAACCGTTCAAGGGGAAGTTTTGGATGGCTTAGTGGTTAGCGTGCAAGACAGTAGTGATAACCCCATAAAAAAATTATCCCTTTGTCATAGAAAAACATTACTGTCTATGTAATGCGACGTCTTTTATGAAATTTTTTTTTTTTTTGACAGGTGGAAGTAAGATACGAAATCAGGAGCAAAATTCCCACTTCTGAGGGTGATCAAAATTGTGAGGATTCTACGGTAGGGCATTCTGAATGTCTTACACCCGTCAGTGTAGGCGGCCCGTTGTGAGGTATCAAGTCCAATCAATCTTAACATCAGCCTTCTTAAATACGACATTTTGGAATTTTCTCTTTTGATTTAATTTTCAAGTGCACGCAAAAAAGACTACCAAAGAAAAATGTCCGTCTTTCTTTATGGAAATTCCTTCCTCAAATAATGAGGGCTGATATTTCAAAACTTGTAATATAAAGTAACGGAAAATTGTAATAGAAAAGTAAACTAAATCTGCTAACGAATGTTGATATTTTATATAAAATCCCGAAGACAATTCCCCGTGAAAATCACGTGTATCCCTGCTATTACCTACCGTCTAACTCCTACTCCAAACTGACGACTGAGGCTACATTTCACGCCCTTGGGTAACTAATTAATATTTTATAGAGTTCCAGAGGTCAGTTTAGAAAATTTCTAAATGAAACGGGATGTACACGTTAGGAGACAGATTTTAAGATATTTTTTTAGTTATATCTTAAAGATTTTCCTTCAGACTAACAGAGATTTATTTTGTATATTATTAAACTGTCAAGATGATCTCGCAGTTCATCCCGTCCCTAAAATAAAATGATAGCCCAACTGATGGCGATTGAGGAAATAAATATCCTTCTCTCTCTCTTCATATACTATATACATACATATATATATATATATATATATATATATATATATATATATATATATATAGAGAGAGAGAGAGAGAGAGAGAGAGAGAGAGAATACAGACATATACATATCTACAGCCTACTGGAGGCCAAGGCTTTCTCTGTCAGCTTTCTCCATTCAGCACGGTTTGACACGATGTTTCTCCATATATTAACCCTCTAAGCGGTTCGCACGTACAATTCCGCCAAACTGATGATGACTTCAAAACGTACAATTTTCGACCTCCAAAAACGCTCCGAAAATGGATATAATGTACATTTTTGACAGTGCTTTCCCCATGGAGTTTTGAGGTAGGAGGGTCAGGTCGATTGTTTAGGAACTGCACCCCTCTTTCACTGACATTTCTTGTGGGATGCACCACTACCCCCCGAGGCACAAAGACGCTGATAGCTTTTCATGGCTTTGTAAATCTCTCTTTCGAAGTTTGCTGTACCAGATGCATCTCTAATTGCACCACTTAAATATCTTGGATGACTTTCGTAAAAAATATAAATAAGTCTCTCAAAGAATATTTTTATTTATACTTTTAGAATCCATTATATCTTATGGGATAATATTCCAGTCTTGACGAGCTTTATGTGTATTAAAAATTAACAATCTATAATGTCTATTTATATATCTATATATCACCAGAAATAAAGGGACAGTAACGAGGTTGGGTTTCCCGTATTCCATTCTTGTCGACAAAGGGTGAAGGAAAAAATTATAGAACGCTTTGGCCACTGACTAAACCTTTAGCGTATTTTTTGGAGATATTTTTCCTCGATGTGTTCCACTCGGAGGGTTAATGCCCAGTACTCTCAAATCGCTCTCAACACAATCCTTCCACCTTATTGGTGGTCGTCCTCGTTTGCGTTTACCCTCAAACTTTGAAAACGTCAATTTTTTAACAAGCTCTTGGTCCTCTTTTCGAAAAATGTGTCCCAGCCATCTGATTCTGTAGGACTTTATGACTCTTAAGATGTTAGGCTGACATATACATATGCATAGATGTATGTTTTATTTTCTGTTGTTCTACGTATCTTTGAATGTTTTGCCCATCCCAGAAAGAAGCTTTTAACTATTTATGACGCATGATTTTCAAAACAGAACTGATTTTTTATAACAAAATAGATTTTGGGGACTTACGCACTCAATTACAGTATATATATAAAGAGAGAGAGAGAGAGATCCTGGTATTATTCAACCTCATGTAACAAATATTTATCGATTAGTTTTATTGTAAGAAATTTAATATTCGATCTTCTACTTGCGGACTGTGTGATAAATATATTATCTAATTAAGAAATTAAGTATTACATGGAACAACTATTAGAGTAAATGTAAGAAGCAATAGCATAACAATGCACTGATTTGAATTATTATTTCTTAACTTATCTAGCAATCTTCGACATTATTTCACATTTTTGCTACTATGTTTAATAAGACTGCCGTGAATTTAATTCTAAGAACTATTTACAAAACTCTTGTAGTTGAATATTTATTTGAACATAAACCTCTTGGTAAAACTAGTCAATTCCAATCAGTCCATATCCTTCTGAAACCCTTCTCTTCTTACTTCCGGATGGTTTCTTAACATTTCTCAATAAGGAAAATTTCCTCTTTATTATTACCACATTTAGAATTTCCTATGTTGGTATCTCAGTATCTCCGGTTACCACTGAATCTAAAACCACATGATTACTCTCTACAGTTCTAGAAACCCGAAAAAAAAAGTTTTTACAAAACTAAAAATTAGGAAGATATTTTCTCCTAATTGTTTAGTTTTTGCATCCAAGGTCAGATTGCATTTTATCATGTTATATGTCCTGTCTGAGGTTTTCAAGTTATTTTGTGTTAAACACTTCCGATTCTTCGTATTCCTTGAATTGCACTACAGCTTGCGTCCTAGTTGTAAATATATATTTTCAATTCATGCTTTAAATTTAATGTTGTTATAGAAAATTGCTTTTCTAGACTGTGTGCGTGCATTGTGTTTTTCTCTTACACTAGTTCGTTTTATATTCTCTATTTGTTTGATCGTTTTCTCATATTATTGCAAAACTCCTATCGCACTGTTTCGTGCAATCTATGGTGAAATAAACTATTGAGTCTATGTATAAGGACCCATAAGAGGTTTATTATTACCAAGTGCCTAGAGTGTTAGATTATTATTGTAATTTTATAAAGTTAAGCGTAATTCCCGAATTAGTAATTAAATGCAATATGTTTTTTATAGTTTTTATATTAGCAATGTAATAGCACCCTACTAATTGTCATTTTGGGTTTTGTTTGGAGCACTAAGATCAATTTTTGCTACACAAGGGGAAAATACACAAAACAGGATTCGAACCCACGGTCTCTGGTACCGAATGGCAGAGCTCTCTGTGTATTTTTGTGTGCAATATTCGAACCATATAAAACTATCCTCTTAATGGGTGTTGAAGCCGATTATTTTCCAAATCAATTTTGTTTTACACCAAAACTAATTCTTCATTAGGTGCTAAGGCTTAATAAAACATACATTTTAAAAAATGGTAAGCTATAAAAATTATCTATTACATCTCTATTAATTTTTGCATGCTGGCTTTTCAATTATAGCTGTTTTTCAATCTTCATTAATATTTTAATAAATTTATTAATAAAAAAATTATTAGTGAACATTTCGTAGAGGTTTAAATATTTACATACTACATAAAATTCAGTTTTTGAAATAAAAGAATGCACACTAAAAATTATTTTATGTGTCTAGTGCCTGTTAGCTATTTTTTATGTTATTTATATAAAGGCATCGGCATAAGTTATTATATAAAAAGATTACTAGTAATTTACCTGTAAACCGGCATACAGATTTTCGTTTCCCTATTTACCTGTAAAGGATAAAGTCTGCAAATATGCAAGCCCTGTGTGATAAAAAGGGTTAAGGTTGTATTTCACTGAAGAAAGTAAAAGAAATTTAAGGGAACTGAAACATTTTTGACTATATAGAATAGGAAAATCTTTAGATTCTAGAAACTTATTTTAACTAAAAGAAATTTCTCAACTAAAATATTATATCAATGTAAATAACATGCTTATTCTTTTATATTGCAGTGCAAAAACGTCTTCATTGTCTTCATTTTATAACTAAATATTGATAATTAAATAAGTACATACCATAAACATTAGTACAGTGCTTTGTAAAGCATAGGTACTCTGAAAAGTATTTTCTGCTACTTTCAAAGCCCTTAAGTATATTTTACTACTAATAAAAGTGTATTTATTTTAATGTGAAATAATTTTTATTCCATTGTGTTTAATACAAAACTTTATTAAATAAATTTTAAAATCTGAGATTCTAAAACAGTGGTACATTTTTGTGGAATTAAACAAGAAAAATTATTTATGAAAGAAAGAAATTATATTCATTGATGTTACTGACGTTATAGCTATATTCATACAAAATTTCATGCCTTTCAGAGAGATGGGTTGTTTTAAAAGCGTACCTAAGTATTGAAAAAACTCATTTTGAGAAAAACTCAAATAACTTAAAATTTTGCGTATAAGATTATGGTTGATTATGGTATTGTATTATCCTCTTTAACTTAGGATTAAATATTTATTCCTATAAAAACTATGCACTTTTAATTTCGCTAAACAGTTATACTTTAACACAAAAATTAAAAAATCAAGTTTTTAGAGGTTGCGAACGTCCCAGTTCAATTTAATCGAACTTGTTGACTGCAAGTTTATGCAACCTATTCTTATTTCTAGAAAAATTAAATACAATGTATTGTGAAAGTAAAGAGCCATTTTATCACATCACACTCTTAGTGAACAAGAAAATCACCTGAGCAGTTTCCCATGAAGCTCTCTGCAGGGGGTATTATCTTCCTTCCAACAGAGAATGACTTCCTATTTTCATTAGGTCGATGTAGTGAAACGAATTCGTCAAGCAGTAAATCACATGTGTGTAAAGCAGGGAAAAGAAAAAGAATAAAACAAATATCAAATAGAAAGCACAAAAAAAGAGAGAGAGAGAGAGTAAAATAGCAAATAAAAAAAGCTAAAGGAATTGAGATTTAATCTGATTTGACTATACAAATCATTTATCAGACTGAAAAAAAAATCGTTGTTATCTTTTTCAGGTTTTAATCCTCCTGTTTGAGAAGCGTCTGTAAGAGCGTTGAATAATCAATTTTCCTATATTAGGAACAATGTTTAAAGTTTCGTCAAGAAAGCATTAATGTCAGAGATTTCTCATTTGTTCATAACATTTTTTTTTCTTTTTTTTGGACATATGTCTACATTAAGAACATTTAATATAGTTCTTATCAGTATAGTTTCTAAGCCTGTCCAACCTTTCTAAAACAATTTTAAATGATTCTTCGATTCTGAAAAAGTTCCATTATGGATTGTAGCAAAACTAAGACTGTGTTAAATGTTAGTTTTTCCGATAGTTGGTTTTGAATGCTAAGGTCACTTATTTGTGTCACAAGAGGAGTGGGACTGAGGCAGGACCCTAATACTTGAAGTCATGGTACACGTTTACCAAAGTACCCTACGTTTGGTATACAAAAGTACCAAACTTAAACCGGAGCTCCAAAAAGGTTTTTTAAAAAATATTATTAACCTTTTAGGTTTTTATGTTCTCTAAAAAATCAAAAATCGCGGACTCAGTGCGGTTTCGACGATTTCTTATTTTCTTTTATTTGTACATTCTAACATTGTACGTAGAGTTATTCAATACTTACAAACCTATTCTTTTTATTTCTATTTTTGTAGTTTAATCTTTCTTTTTATAATATTTTAGATTACTATAGCAAATAATGAATATTTTAGGAAACTGAAAACTAAGATTCATATACTTTAAATTTAGGAAAACTGATCAATTTGCCTACATTCATATCATGAAAAAAATGTGTTTCATTTTTTGTAGAATTGTAAATAAGTAAAGTACAAGTAACAATAACTAATTATGTAGTTTACAGCTATTTCTTTATAATGTGTATGCAGATATTATAGATTTTGTTTATTGATCTCGTAATCTTTTTCAATACCTTTTGATTATTCTAATCATATTTTTGAGGAAGAGTGCGAAGTCTGCAATTTTTTGTATTTGTGTATACCTTAATAATATATGACAAATACTATTCATATCATTATTGATCCTACAAATAAAAGGATGCTAAAATTTAACTAGCTTGCTAGTTTTTTTAAAACAGCTAGTATTGTTTTTATAAAATAAAATTAAATAAAAAACAACATATTTCTACTGCCAGAAATAAATTTATTTGTAATGTGTATGCAGATATTATAGATTTTGTTTATTGATCTCGTAATTTGTTTTTTCAATATCTTTTGATTCTTCTAATTATATTTTTGAGGAAAGAGTGCGAAGTCTGCAATTTTTAGTGTTTGGGTTGCCATATACCTTAATAACACATGACAAATACTATTCATATCATTATTGATCCTACAAATAAAAGGATGTTAAATTTTAACTAGCTCGCTAGTTTTTTAAAACACCTCATTTCGTCGCAAACCATTGTTTTATAAAAAAAAACTAGATAAAAAACAAGATTTTTCTACTGCCAGAAATCAATTTAATGCTCATTAATTACATCAAACGGAATGTTTTCAGACACCAGTAAATACCAGAAAAAGAATTGTTCTTTTAGTTATTAAATCTCTGGCTTTATTTCTTATCGCTAATGATATTTACATCAATATTATAATTAGTGTTAATATTTTCTGTTAAAGTTATTAAAGTTTTTTCTTCCAATTATGACATTTTATTCATCTGTATATCGCATCAGATTTTGACCTCTTATTCGGGGTGTATGGATACTTTTAGAGTCGAATAATGTTTTTCAGCTATGAAAAAAAGGGAAGAAAAGCAATTAAAATCCCAGTTTTGCAAGAGGCTTTTCCTCATTAAGGAGATTGCGATGTTAAGTTTCGAAACTAATTTTACTAAAAATGGGTAATTATCGTGTCACGAAAAATAGCTCGACATAGGCTTCAAAACGGCTTATAACTCCCTCGTGTTAGAGGGATTACAGGTATTTAGCGAGAATGGAGCAAAAAGCTTGACTATTTTTTTCTTATCACTTGCGTCGCCCAAAGAAAAAATCGTTGCCCACAGCAATCTGTCATGATAGAATTTTTAAGTTTTTATTTGTTTGTCATTATGGAAACTTGCTTAATCATTTTACTTTTCTCTATATATTTTTATTTCATCTTTCTTTTGTTTTTTTCTTTACCCAATTATTGAATGTTTTCTTTCATTTCATATTAATTCTAAAAGATGTAATCTAAAAAGCAGGCTTTATGATATAGAAATGAAAATAAGTTTACACGGGTGCAGTCAAATAGATGATTATTTTTACTGATTGCTTCAATTTAAAATGAAAATTTTCTTGATGTATTGATTAGAATATTATATGAGTTTGGATCTATGAATTTAATAAGCTATTACAAAACTGAAATTAAGCTTTCTGACATTTATATAAATGTCTAGGCTAAAATACAACGTGAGGTGGAATTAATCTTTTATACGATCCTTTTATTACAAATTTTTATCAACTTTTTATGTCAATAAAAGTTTGATATAATTTTTGTGAAAAGTTCGTTTAAAATAATTTTACATATCCTGCTTTTCTGTTGATTATTTTAAGTTAAACAGTTTGATAATATCCTTTAAAACTTGCTAAAGTGTTAATCTTTAGTCTGTCATTTTACTACAATAAATTGAATAGATACATAGGTAATATTAATTATTGACTAGTTGAAATACCCGACGTTGCATAGGTTCATAATTTTTGAGAAAAAAATCTGATCTATACACTACATAACTTCCTTCTAAGTCTATTTTATCATACATTTATTTTTATTTTGTATGATGAATCGACAAGTGAATCATCATTCTCACATTGTCTACAAGATTCAAAAAGATTTCGTTTCTCAAGGTGGCAGCGTAAAAAGCAGAGCTCAAGTACTGTTCAGTAGCGAAGACCCGTAGCATTAATATTCGCTGTATTGTTCGTACATTTCTTTACGTAGATGCTTCTTTTTAAACCGAAATAATTCTCAATTATAGTACTACTTTTATTTGCTGATCAGATAAACTGTAACAAAACCCTCCCAACCAAATTATTAAAACTCTTTGGTATTTTAATGGAAAATTCGGAGAACCTGCAGTCCCCGTAACAATGCTGAGTCTCAAATGTTCTGATGTTTTAAACTGTACCGTACTATATATAATTTTCATGTAAATATCTTTCTCAATTTTCTTTTATTTA
Organism: Pardosa pseudoannulata; assembly: GCA_032207245.1. Lineage (NCBI taxonomy): Eukaryota > Metazoa > Arthropoda > Arachnida > Araneae > Lycosidae > Pardosa > Pardosa pseudoannulata. The sequence continues at coordinate 125,604,615 of CM063502.1, read as the reverse complement.
ATGTATTTCTATGTATTGTATTTGTCTGTATTTTGTGTTTGAAGATGTTTGTAATGTTTTTTAATGTACTGTTCTGTATAATATGAGCTGCTGTGAGTTAAACATCAGGAGATACCTAAAAACATCTCAAAACTTTGTTTTAAAGTAGATGGTACTAGTCGGGACAGCCAATATTACTTTTACTCCGTACCAAGCAGTAAAAAATTATTTATTTATTTATTTTTATTTTTATTTTTAAATGGACTCAAAGGTATTATACAGGGAAGTAAAAAAAGTTGAAATTTTGAGTAAAGCTACTTATTACACGCACACGTTCGGAAAAAATTCCTGTCGTTCGGATGAAAATTCACGGAGTTATTAAATGTTTAAGTCGAATTAGTTTTACTTTTTTAATTCGTAAAAAATATGGCAGAGTACTTTTTTTAATTACAAAGTACGAGAAAGAAAATTTTGGATTTTTCAACAATACAAGAATATACCAAATAGAAGACTTGCGAAAATTTACAAGACAATCTAAAAATCTGATCCATAAAAATGTTTCATTATCGACCTTTTCAAAAAAAATTAGTAAAAATTGTTATTTTTTTTTAATTGTGGAAGAGAAATAATCGGAATATTTCGATTCAGAACGTATTTTCAGTCTAACTCCTTCTAGAAGGAACAGTTGGGAATTTTAAACTGTTGGTAAATATTGTTGCGGATGCCGTTTGTCCGAGCGTACCTGAAAAGTACACTTTAAAAGGTAAAGAAATTAGATCTTCTTCTTTCTTATCCCACTGATCTGAATCAGATCACATCCATGAGATTGTTTGCTTCAAGTACATCTAAAACTAAAGTAGGTCTTAAACGATCCCCGCGTACCAAGTTAATGCAGTTGATCAGGTCTTGTGCAGTGGCCTCTTCAATATTACACTTGGTGCAAACAGGGAATTTCCTTGTACAATTCTAAAACCTGAAGGCTTTTAAATACCCGGAAATCAGTCTAGCCAACGCAGTTTGGTCACTCCTGTCAGCCTCAAAAACGATTGAAGCACCAGGATCCTGACTAGAATACCATGGTCGTAATGCTGGTTGAGATGTTTGTTGAAACAGAAATTGGCTCTTAAAATGTCATAATAATGTATCTGTTAATTAGTCCCAAGAAAATTTAAAGAATACACGACCTTTCGTCAATAAAGTCTAGTGTGCAAAATCTCATCGAATTCAGAGCAAAACTGTCGACCTGCAGTGGCCTCTTCAATATTACACTTCGTGCAAACAGGGAATTTCCTAGTACCATTCTAAAACCTGAAGTTTTTTAAATGCCCGGAAATCAATCTAGCCAACGCAGTTTGGTCACTCATGTCACCCTCAAAAACGATTGAAGCACCAAGATCCTGACTAGACTACCATGGTCGTAATGGTGGTTGAGATGGTTGTTGAAACAGAAATTGGCTCTTAAAATGTTATAATAATGTATCTGTTAATTAGTCCCAAAAAATTTAAATCATACAAGACCTTTCTTCAAGAAAGCTAGTGTGCAAAATCTCATCGAAATCGGAGCAAAACTGTAAACGAAGTTCCGGGGCATGCAAATCCACAAACACTTTTCTTTATATATATATAGATTTATTTCAGACGCATACAGTAACAATAAATACCCCTAATTATATGAGAAGTAATAAAAGAATAAAAACACATGCATCATTTTCAAAAATAATCGTTAGAACAGAGTAATCTACGATCTGTTTTACTTCAGATTATCATCCCCTGTATGCTTGAGAACTGACATGCAATAGTATTTCATATTTATAGAAATCTTAAGAGGAGCTTTTGAAACCATGAAATACCTGATATTTATTGCATTGAAACTATCACGTTTGTCTTTTGAAATATGAAAAAAATGAATCAACGAAAATAGTTATAAGAAAAATGTGATTCCTTTTCAATCATACTAAGAGTCGAGTCTTTAATACGCAAGTAGCAAATTAATTTCCCTTTCCTAACTATACATCATTTTCTAGACGGATGATTTGAATTCAATTTTAATTAAATAATTAATTGTTTGTAGCATAAACTATAAAGCTAATAAATTAAATTTGAATTATTGATGCAACGCTGAATATTTTCCCTTGCAAGTAGAAACTCAAGGATAGTCAGTTTTATACGAAGATTGCATTTGGATATTTACAACATAAGCCAGAATCTGAATGTAAGATTTCTAATATTAAGATTTATAAATTTTATATTTCATATATTTAAGCAAATCACGAAGAACTACTGAATTATAGTAAATATGCCACAGAGGAATTCCAGTAACTTATATAAAATATAACTGTAATTAAAAAGAGGTGTGGTCACAAATTATAAATTTTACAACAGGGCCACGCCCTTCTTTAATCAACAATTATAGAGTAATAATTATAAATATTGTTATTAATATTAGGCTATTTAAACTGTTGATATTTTCTCAAGAATGGTTCAGGAAAAAAGAATGGTTCTATGAATTAGACATTTTCAACAATGATAATAATCATAGTTTCCCTATCATGAAATTGTTTTTACCAGAAATGATTATTTATGAGTTAAGGGGACAATGACTTTGAAATGGGTAAAATTTAGCTGAAAATCCACCCCAATTAAAGGAAAAGAATAAGAATAGAGGTTGTTTTAAAAAACATTACTCTATATATTTTCATAATATACAATTTCAACAAATAATAACTTTAAGCGTTTTTCCGAAACAAGCATTTTTATTATTTTAGGAATATTCAAACACTCCGAATTCAACTCTCAGAGTTCTTTGAATTTGATCAGTTATTTACTTCATAGCATGTAAAATAAAAGTTAGTCAAAATTAATACGTTTCAAAATTCATAATCTGTCATTTTTATACTTAATATTTTTAATATTGACGTTTTCTGCCAAAAAATAAATATTTTTCATCTAGTATTTTCCGTATGTTTTATAGTAAAAAGTTTTATCCTAAGAACGAAAATGCATCTTATAAGTAAAAAAGGACGCATTGTATCTAAAAGAGAGGTAATGGAATGAATTTAATAATTTTGAAGCAATAAATTATTAATAAATTTTATGGAAGTTCTGTACAGAAATAACGAATATTTTTCACTTATTATTTTCCGTGAATGCGCACGATACAAAGCTTTATTATTAGATCTGAAGGGTATCTTATAAATAAAAAAACTGCCGTTATGTATGTAAAAGATATGCGCATGGACTATTTTAAGTAATGCTACTTTTGAAACAATCATTAATTAATAAGCTTTAGAATAATTAATATTTTACCTTAAAATTCTAACCAATTTTACATAAACGTATGGCTAATAAAGAAAAATTTTAAACCAAAATTGATTAAAAGTAAAATTAATTTTGTATGTCCGCTATCACTTTAAAGCCAATAGTAGCACACGGTCGCTTAAAATACCACGAAATATGCATTTTGATATTATCTAATACATTAAGCTCATATTTATACTCATTCAGAACAAAATAAAGAAATCTTGTGATACGATTTCTTTATTAAACTTTTAATCTTAACAACTTCGAAATAAAATATATTTTTCTTAGAATATAAGAATACATTATTTCCGAATGTTATAAACAGTTTATAAATTTAAAATACAACAATTAAAATTTATGGTGGAAAATTGCGTACTTCTTAATATTATTATAAATTACATTGCATAAAAATCATCTAAGCATTTGAAAATATCTTTGTCAAAAATTTACTTCTGGAGTCTCCACGTTATTTTTAAATTTTAAGAAATCCAAAGTTTATTTCATTTATAATTATGTTCACCCGATAAATCGATAAATGAAATTTTGGTGAGTAAATTAAATTTAGTATTTGGTAAAGATTCTACGAGTAAATTGTGTTAACTACAGTGTTTTAGTAAAGATACAGTCAACTAACTTGTCTTTTAAAAGCTCAATAAGGAAATTATATTAGTCTTTGGTTATGTCGCAGATTTGCAATACAGTCTTGCAAAAGGTTAAAACGCAAAAAATCATCAAGTTTCCTAAAAGCTATCTTTTACAATGCAATCTCATTAAATTAACTGATCGTACCAGCATGTAATTGCAAAAACAGAGTGTGCTAATAAAAAAAAAATTCACCTATGTATATGGATAAGACGTCACGCTACTTGGAGGAATTACTTAGGAGAAATTCTCAACCATTAAAGAATGCATCATTAAGGGAAGAGATCGAAATATTTGACATTCTCTTTTATGTACTACATTTACTTTTCCAAGGACTAATTACAAAGGTTATTACATTGGAAACTAATCATTCTTTCTTTCATTTATGGGAAGATGTTTCAGATGTTTAATGTCCACACACATATATGTATATCATATATATATATATATATATATATATATATATATATATATATAGATAGATAGATAGATAGATAGATAGATATATGTTTGTATATAAAAAGAGAGAGAATTTTGTTTTGCTTTAAGTGCTAATGTCTTTTTTTACAACACGAGTGTTCATAATTAAATCAATAACTGCTACTTAAAGCCAATTTCGATTGGTTGGATGGTTTGGAGCGCTATGACTTACTGTTTTACTACAAGAGAGCTAATAAGAGCAGGACATACTGCTTACAGTTGATTCCGAACTTCTACGAAAACCCATTTCAGCTGTAGGATTTGAAACCTCTAACTTCGTCACGGAAGAGTAGTATTTAAAAGTAGAAGAATTAGCTCACCATATTTTTACAAAAATGTAGGGGTTTTCTACTGTTCTATTAAATAGCTATTGTCAAAATATGCAAAAGCCCATTTAAAATTATTTCCAAATTTTAACCATTTTGCTGTAAACCAGTTTTTTAATTAATTTTCTATAACAAAGCTTGACTGATATGTTATTTTTTCCCCAATCACCCGTTTAATTCACTCAATATTCACGTAAATATGACAAAAAGGAAATTAATAATACATTTTGGTATATATTTTTCTTTACAACGCATGAAAAAGTGTGTTCTCCTTCTTTGTTAAAATGTTCCTCTTTTTATCTATTTTATAGATTTAATAATGATGTATATAAGTAGTAATTAATTATCAAAACTCTTATAGTATAAAGGAGAGTAATACTTTTATTTAGTATGATAGTAAATTTTTAGTTTCTCTTTAGAGAAATTATATCTTACACGAAGTACTTTTTAATATAAAAAAATGTTAAACTTATATTTGCCAACATATAAGTGAATGTATTTACTTCTCTGGCAAAGTCTATTAACTTCCTACAAGCTTCATGCTGGAAAAAAACAGATTAGTTAACCCACACAAATAGTTTTCTAATCGAAAAAAATAATTAAACAAATACTAAAACTTTCCTTTACTAGTTTGCAAAAGTTATACCACATTTTTCTGTTAACATGTTTGTCAAGATGAATGATTAATAAAAAATTGATGATTTGAAATTACGAAATATATTATTATATCTTGCAAGCAAACGTGCAGTAGATAAATAATGATACTGAGGCTATAGGAGAGGTGAAAGCTCAACTTGTCAGCTCTTGGTAACGCCTAAGCTATTAGCAACCTCAGTTATCTGTCCAACTTCTACCAACAACTACCAACTTTATATCCAAGATCTCTAAATCTCTTTGACCTGGTTCTAAGAAATGTTATGTAAGTTCATTTATTATATCTGACGTCAAACACTGTAACAATTCTACTAAGCCTCTATCTTTCGTTTTTCCATATTTGCAAACAGTTTAATGTCTCCACGCCACCCACAAGCGTCATAAAACATACGGCACCATACAGTGTAAGGCAGGGAGAAAATGTGCAACTGGTTTTCACTCATAATACCAAAAAAAACCTAGAAAGATAAACTTTGTCTCGCCTTGGTACCGTTAGGTGTTTTTGTATTCTTCTATTTCCTTTTATTAGGTAAATAAAAGTAGAAAAAGGTGTTAGTGGGATTTTTAAAGCTATTGTTTTTTTTAACTTTTAATTAGTTATTAAAAGTTTCTAAGCTAAAACATTTCCCATTTATTCATCACGCAAAAAAGCAATATTCGGAAATACTAATAGAGGATTTTATTTTAGAACTTGATAGGAATAAAAATTCTTTTCTTGTATTTCCGACAATGACAGCACGTCTGAATTCCAGAAATCACCAGACGCATGTGACTGTTTAAAAGTCGTAGTTATTTTAGGATATAAGATATTTTAACATAACTAGCTTTCAAACACGCTATTTATAATCTCGAAAAGACATAAATATGTTTCCATGGAGTACTTTATTCAAATTCCATATTGCTTGTCATACACTGAAGAATTTGTGATTTCATTCTGATGTTACGAAACTCAGCCACAGTGACAACGTAAAATCAACTTCTTTCTTGAAGCAATTTTATTATTACAATACTAAAGTACTTTCCTTTTTGATTTATTATAGAAAAATATCAACTGAATTCTGTGTGCAGTGTTCTCAATCATTTTTGGGGTACAGAAGAATCAATTAGACACATATCTATAGCAGATTCTTAACGGCTGTGAACGTCAGTACCAATAGTAAAACTCGAATTCACTGACTCGGTTCTCCAAGACACCCTACATTTCTGGTCCTCGTCTAGTCTAGTAAATATAAGCAAATTGTTTTAATTAGTATAAGTAAAGACTTTTTTAAGCATTCTCTTTGTAAGAACCCTACATTTCTTGTCCTCATCTAGTCTAGTAAATATAAGCAAATTGTTTTAATTAGTATAAGTAAAGACTTTTTTAAGCATCTTCTTTGTAAGAGCCCTATATTTCTGGTCCTCATCTAGTCTAGTAAATATAAGCAAATTGTTTTAATTTGTATATATAAAGACTTTTTTAAGCATCCTCTTTGTAAGAACCCTACATTTCTTGTCCTCATCTAGTCTAGTAAATATAAGCAAATTGTTTTAATTAGTATAAGTAAAGACTTTTTTAAGCATCTTCTTTGTAAGAGCCCTATATTTCTGGTCCTCATCTAGTCTAGTAAATATAAGCAAATTGTTTTAATTTGTATATATAAAGACTTTTTTAAGCATCCTCTTTGTAAGAGTTATATTTCATTATGAAACATTGATATATAAAGATACCATAGATTTTTCTAGTTTTAAATACTGTTTTATCGAGTGGTAACTGACTTGTCCTCGCTTTGGTGCAAATTTGTTTGCACTAAAATTATATACTGCATTTTGAGTTGTTATGAAATAATTTATACATGACAGCTATAACCTTCAAAGAAATAAATGTATTGATATAGGCACATATAAATACTAGCTCAATAGTGTGCACGTATCAAGAAACATTTATCAGAAACATGCCATAAATTTTATGTATTTATTTATGCAATCATGAATGAATCAGCAGTACTATAAGTGCATTCATTATTATAATGGTCATGTTCTCAAATGCAAGTTAAATATGGCTATCCACAATGCTAGATCAGTTAACTGATTATGTTTCACTTCTATTTATCCAGTGCACGTAATTCATGTTCTGATTCAAAAATTTAAGATGATCTATCATAAATATTTTTCTTTATATATATATATATATATATATATATATATATATATATGTATATATATATATATATATATATATATATATATATATATATATATATATATATATATATATATATATATATATATATATATATATATATATATACATATATATATTTTTATATATATATGTATATATATGTATATATATATATATATATATATATATATATATATATATATATATATATATATACCTGTACATATATACATATATACATATATATACGTATATATATATGTGTGTGTTTATGTATATATATATATATACATATATATACATATATACATATATATATATGTATATATATGTGTATATATATATATATGTATATATATTCATAGTTTTTATTAAAAAAAAACACGTGCACTTTAGAATAATTCAAATATAAAATGATAAATACACTTTAAAGAACTTTATCCTGTCTCAATATCTTTAAAGTATTTTAAAAGCACATATGTGAATGTGCAAATATATAATAGCGTGCAGACAAGATAAAGTTGATCAATTCCTTTTTTATATATAAATGTAAGTAGAATATTTGCATCTTAAGCAGCATCTTCACAGACAGTACATAATCACAGTGTCTGGTTTATGTATTTTACATCCTATTTCAATTAAGAGTTTTTACAGTTTATCGTCTTTTAGATAATATTTAAGAGACAAAATTGTAGACATGTCTGCATAAAAGAGAAAATAACATGACGACTATTTTGTTCGCTTAGTTGTATCTTTACTCTTCTTTAATAGCTTTTAATGCTTGTAAAATAATGTATATTGTAGAACATTTTTATTCCCGAGATTAGTGCTACAGAAAAATAAGATGATAATAGCTGTATGAATATGTTAGAATTAAATATTTCGATTGAGATTGTTATTTTATGTATGAGGTATGTTAAATGTTAGACGTGTTAGTTTAACTATAACACTTTGTATCTCAACCACGAACTAAAAAAAATTCTCTCAAATGTTTGTGCACACTATTTCAAACATGTGAAGAACTTCCAAAATGTAAAATAATCTTAAACAAGCTTAAACAATCTTAAGCTTTCTATTTAAAAAAGCTTATTTCACCAATGATTGCATACATCTAATTAAATAAAAGAAACTTTAATATGAAGCATTAACATAATAAGCTAAACTTAGTATACCCATTAGATAAGGTTTCTATGAGTAACCTGCGTTAATTGCAATGTTGCGGGATAGCAACAATCAACAAAACTGTCTTTTAACGCTTACTGTGTAAATTATATAATTTTTTATGAAATTTTTGCAGATCTATAAACACAGTGATACCAAGGTCAAATTTTTAACGAGTACAATGCACAAGCGAAAAAAGGTCGATTTTAACAAAATTATGTTTTTTATAAATTAATAAAATGATTTATATTAAGCTTTAGAACTTCACTTAATTAAAATTGTAATTTATTAAACTTTTTTAAGTTTTATAAAATTCTTATAACTTTTTCAAATATTTAGATTTTGCGGTAAAAAAAATTATTTTTATAACCTGTTTACGAGTCTGTAAATGGATTTTCAGTTATCTTAAAATTATACTTTATAAATAATTTTACTAACACTTACCAGGGAAAACAATGAAATTTGACAATTTCTTCTGTATATTTATACATAAAAACGGATTACACAATTAGTTGCTGATTTGCTGCATAATTTTATTCTATACGTTATAGAAAACCTGCATAAAATGTTTAATACTTCTGTCTTAAATACAATCAAAAACCTTGATATTTCTATAAACCTTGGATTTCGAGGAAAATCAAACATACAGATAAAGCCGTTTAATGTTTTCATTTGTAAAGAAAATCTTCTGTAAATGAAATTAAATACACAAAAAATTCGTTTAATAACAAAGATACGTATTTTACATTTTACTTGTATGCATAGAAAGATTCAAACAATAATTTGAGCCCGTAAAAAAACCGTTATTTTGGCTAAATTTTTAAGGTACTGTGTCCCTTTAAATTTATTGATAAAATTCTTGAATTTTGAAGACTGGAATAAATTCTAACTAACAGAAAAAATTTTTTAAGAATAATGAATTTGTAAATATTTTATAGCTTTTTTCCCACTTGATAAAAAATCAAATGGTTTAAAGTATTACCACCTAAAATTATTATTTTTTAAACTTTGATCATTTGCATATAGCTGTCCTACTTCAAAAGTTTAAAAAGAAAAGAAGAAATACCAATATATATCAAGATCTTAATATGCACCCTGCCGAAACAATATATTTCAAAATAGTTTAGTGCTGTAATCAGTTTGGAAAATTAATACTTTTCAAACCTGAGTTGCGTTCACATTTGTATATATAACTTGTTAGAATGAACAAATCTGTCTTCCATCAGACTGACGTTAACGGAGTTTCTAGCAGTTTCCTAATTAATATAAGTAACTTTCCACCTATCAGTTTTGTCAGCGATCACTGTTATGAACATTATCTATTTCACTCTGTTGTTACCGTTAGTTGTTACACCATATGGATACATAACTCTAATTTGTATCAGGGATTAAAAACTAACTCAATATTTTGCAATAAATTGCAGCAAAAGAAAATTTACATTTTCACAAGAAATTATATAAAACTTACTAAAAAATAAATAATAGTATGAGATAGTGTGTATAATGTGTATAAATTACGTATTAGTGATTTTAATGTGAAAGTAAACTTCCATTTAGGCAAAATTTGACTGAATAGTTTGATAGTTCTATCTCGTTGAATTGTAAAATATAACCAAAAAAATTAGCTGCAAGAATAGTTTTTATATATCCTGCATACTGTAATGAATATAAATTTTACCCCAAAATGCACTATAATTATTATTACAAAATGAAACATAGTTATTATTAATAATAAGATTGAACGTTTCTTAAAGAGAAATATTTTTCATTTTTAGGAATGCTTAAAATAATGCAGGTGAATTTCTTAACTGTTCTTTTCCTCTGAAATTTATTGCTATTATTACTATTTATTTTATTAATATTTATTTATTATTACTATTTATTTTATAGGTTATAAAACAAAAATTACTTATAAAATTAATGCTTTGAAATGCAAAATCTCTTATTTTTGTATTTAAAAGGACTTTTATAAACATCTTGTGCGCAAATAAAAATTGCGTCTTTAATTTTACTACTTTTTTTTTTTACTTTTCCACGAATACTTACCATAGCAACTAATTGTCATAGAAAATGCTAACAGGTATCTTATAAAAAATGGCTATATTATGCGCAAAAATTATGGCAGACACGTTAAGTAAAACTTATTTTTTAAATAATTAATCAATAGTTTCTAAATTAAATCATGCCATCCGTTCAAATACTAAATACATTTACATACATATATTTTCTAAAAACCTAATAAATTTTCAAGATTTTCAAGAATACTTACCATAGCAACTAATTGTCATAGTAAAGGCTAAAAAGTACCTAAAAAATGGCTATATTATGCGCAAAATTTATGGCAGGGGACACGTTAAGTAAAACTTAGTTTTTAAATAAGTAATCAATAGTTTCTAAATTAAATCATACCATCCGTTGAAATACTAAATACATTTGCATACATATATTTTCTAAAAACCTAATTTTCAAGCAGATATATTAAACAAAAAATAAATTAGTTTTAAAAGTCCATTGACACTTTAAATGTATAAGCTATTTTCAGGTACATATGAAAAAACTATTGAATAGGAAGAAGTCAATCTGAGATTGTAATCCTGCTTAAAATAGTATTAGAAATATTCACAATGATTAGTTAACTTTTAATTGAAAACTTCCATGATTAATTCCCTCTGAATCGTTACATCATTGCTGGCTGTTTCAAGAGTTTAAAAGTGGGTAATCTAAAATCAGAATAGAAGGCGATACTTTCCTGAAAGAGTTCATTATGTCTTATCCGTGAACATTGAGTTTCCAAATTCGTATCTCTTTGAAAACATACCGATTTGTTGAATAAACTGTAAATTTAGTTAACAAGAAAGAATAATATGGTTAGTTAGCTAGCGAATGGATTGGGAAATCAAGAAACACTTGAATCTGTATTTGTAAACTTTGAGATTATACAATAAATAGAGAGAATGCATTTCGGTTTAGATAATTATTAATTCATTTATCGTAGTTTACTAGATCGTTTACTTTAAGTAAAGCTGTGAAGTCCAAAGAGAAGTTATCTTCATTCTTTATGGGTTAATAATATTGATTTGAAGCTAATTTTATAAAATCAGTTCTTGTGGTTTGTGTGCATTAATATGCATTTCGGTTTAGATAATTATTAATTCATTTATCGTAGTTTACTAGATCGTTTCATGTAAGTAAATCGGTGAAGTTCAAAGAGAAGTTAATTTTATTCTTTATGGGTTAATAATATTGATTTGACCCTAATTTTATAAAATCAGTTCTTGTGGTTTGTGTGCATTAATATGCATTTCGGTTTAAATAATTATTAATTCATTTATCGTAGTTTACTAGATCGTTTAATGTAAGTAAAGCTGTGAAGTTCAAAGAGAAGTTACCTTTATTCTTTATGGGTTAATAATAGTGATTTGAAGCTAATTTTATAAAATCAGTTCTTGTGGTTTGTTTGCATTAATATGCATTTCGGTTTAGATAATTATTAATTCATTTATCGTAGTTTACTAGGTCGTTTACTATAAGTAAAGCTGTGAAGTTCAAAGAGACGTTACCTTTATTCTTTATGGATTAATAATGTTGATTTGAAGCTAATTTTATAAAATCAGTTCTTGTGATTTGTGTGCATTAATATGCATTTCGGTTTAGATAATTATTAATTCATTTATCGTAGTTTACTAGATCGTTTACTTTGAGTAAAGCTGTGAAGTGCAAAGACAAGTTACTTTTATTCTTTATGGGTTAATAATATTGATTTGAAGCTAATTTTATAAAATCAGTTCTTGTGGTTTGTTTGCATTAATATACATTTTCAATGAAGTAGATTTCTATGAAAAAAATTTAATATTTTATTTTTTTATTATAAAATCTTAATAAAGGCAACTTTAAATTGTCTAACATAAATATATGCGTGTGTGTAAAACAATGAAAAATATCTTGCATATCATATGGTTTATTTGTATTTAATCCAAGTCTTATTCAAATATGATAATAAAATTTTGTAAGAAACAAGTTGACTTTTATTTAATGAGCATTTTAAGCGTCTCTAAATTGACGTCTTTTGTGCATGGGGCTATCTCATTAACATAGAACTCATATAAAACAAAACATATTTTATACATATACACTTGTAGGCAAATAATGATATTATCGAAATAAAACATTTAACGTAAGTCGTATTCGCCAAAATTATCCAGATCATGACAAGGCGTTCTTAGGAGTAAAAGTTTATGTCATGAGGGAAAAGCCTATACAGGTAAACCTGATTTCAATCTGATAAAACTTTATGACTCTTGGTAAGGATAGAAAATAAAAAATGCATATTCAATGACAGCATGTATGCTTGTGAAATTTTACGATTAGTTTAATTAGGGTCAAATGACATTGAGAACCATGCATACGTCCCATTACTTGTATTCAAAGATTAATTAGTAAAAATATTTTTTAATATATAAAATGAGTGAAAATCTAGTTCAAATTTGAAGATATTATGGCAATAAAAACAGGCTTTATTCAAAAACTAATAGAACACTTTAAGGATGCATGAGTGTGCTTAAGAGAGAGAGGGAGAAATCGTATATGAGTGTTCAGAAAAAAATGATTGAAAGAGAAAAAATATTTAAAATTTAGTTAATCAGTCATATTAATCAAAAGTAAAGAATGTGTTCATAGTTTATTTCTCTAGTTAACGCATAAATTTCCGAATCATTTCTGCTGAATATGTATTGATGAATATAAAATAATGGGAATAGAAAAATAGAAAATTTAAACAACTTTGAATTTTTCATCTTGTTCTCATTAATGAAATTTTAAACATCATGGGTTGTCATTTACAAAACAGAAAAATTTAGCTATAGGACATTTATTTGTTATCATGTATAAAAACAGCTATATACTATAAGATAACTTTTATAATTACAGATATTCGCCCTGATTTCAGTGGATTTGCCTTCCAAAATAGTAAATTCAAGTGCGAGGCTTGAAAATTTGTAGAATGCAAATCCTAATGACAAAATTGTAAATATTAGCAAATACTTGAAATATTGGTACATTGTTCATAGAATTGCATCCACGTTTCACTAAAAAGATAAAAAATGTTCTAAGAAATAATAAAAATTAGTCAAATTACTTTTAACCGTTCCTTTAAATGTACGCTAGGCATTAATGCTTTAATTGTGAGACTTTTCGAACTTTCCATGAACACAATATACAATAAGAAATCTCTCCTTGTGAACCCGAAGTAACGTAGCGAAGTGGTTTACAACTCTGATTCTTACCTTAAGAAAAAAGCAAGTCCTGGTGCTTGCCTAGCCATTAAGGAAAAATAATTAACTTTTAATACTGAAAAACAGAAATGACATTTTCTAGACAAAGATGAATTGATGCTTAATTACATTGCATTTATCGTTGCTAGACGATCTACTCACGATTTTTAAGATACAGTTTTCTTGATATATAAAACATTTTTATATTATTTTATATATCATGAAAATTGTTCTTTACATCATTATTATATATAGCTAACCTTAAATGATTATTTAATATCATTTAGGTTTATTCGTACTAAATTCTACAAAACCTAGTTTTATTTTAGCTCTTAAGAAAGAAAAAAATATCTACCTAATATAGAGTACTTATACGTTTGTGACGTTTAATAATCATACATTTTTTATTTCCCATAAAACATACAAGAGTATTGTAAAATTATAACATAGTACTAAATTATTCTATATATTATAAATTGTTATAAAAAAGGTTGAACAAGTTCTGCAGGTTTGAGTGAAAGTGGAACAAGCCAGTGTGGGATACAAAATTTCCTCTGTTTTAAAAACAATGTAATACAGTATAGTTTCAGTAAAAGAAATTTGTATGTTTTAAAAGCTGGAAATGCAGCTGAATACTTTTTTCTGAAATCACAGATCAGTTAAAACAATCTTTTACAAGCTATATACACATATTAAATCGTAAAGCAATGAATTAAATTTAATAATTGAAACTAAATATTAAAACAGCATAATGTGAAAGTTTTGGGATATATTAAATATTCCTTTGTATGCAGTGTCGATTATGTGATACGTAAATTCTTTAATAAAACAATGAAAAATGCATTTATAGACTTAAATTTCCAATGGGAACAAAAGTAGAAAATTGCAAATATTCCCAATTATTTTCAATATTATACATCTCGTATAATATTTCAGAAGACAGATTGTAAAGTATTCTTTGCCAGTTGCACTCAATATCCTTAGTAATTTTTTTTCCTTCTCTCTTTTCAAACTTAACTTAGAAGTAAACAACATGGTAATACCAGAAACAAGTATACAAATTTTATGTAATGAATGTGAAGAAAAATTTTGCAATGTGTTATACGAATTCTTGATTATTGTGCATTTTAAATTGTATAATTTATTGCACAGTTTTATCATAAAATAACGAGTTTCCCTTGTTTAAATGAATGTGCTTATGGTAAATTTCAGTTTTGAAACATCAATTGCATCTTTAACTTGTCTATTTACTATTTCACTCAACCATTTATTCATCTAAATTTCAAAAACAAAATGGAATTGTCACAATATTAAAACATTTTTGGAAAACAACATCATCCCATTTAAAAATAATTTTCAATATTTTTAAGGTATAAAAAAATGCCTATGAAACAAATAGATCCCTAGAAAAATAGCTTTTTAGTAATTTGCTACTGGTAAACACATAAAATTGTATGTTGTACTAATTATTGTCAATTCGACTCAAAACTAATGTAAAACCTTTTAAACTGCTGTATTAAAAAAGTAAA
Source organism: Pardosa pseudoannulata (assembly GCA_032207245.1). Taxonomy (NCBI): domain Eukaryota; kingdom Metazoa; phylum Arthropoda; class Arachnida; order Araneae; family Lycosidae; genus Pardosa; species Pardosa pseudoannulata. The sequence continues at coordinate 125,589,110 of CM063502.1, read as the reverse complement.
TGGAATTGTCAAAATATTAAAACATTTTCGGAAAACAACATTAACACCATTTAAAATTATTAATTTTTTTTTTAATTTATAAAAAAAAATGCCTAGGAAACAAATAGATTCTTAGAAAAATAGCTTTTTAGTAATTTGCTACTGGTAAACACATAAAATTGTATGTTGTACTAATTACTGTCAATTCGACTCAAAACTAATGTAAAACCTTTTAAACTGCTGTATTAAAAAAGTAAATGGAATTGTCAAAATATTAAAACATTTTCGGAAAACAACATTAATCCCATTTAAAATTAATAATTAATTTTTTTAATTTATAAAAAAATGCCTAGGAAACAAATAGATCCTTAGAAAAATAGCTTTTTAGTAATTTGCTACTGGTAAGCACATAAAATTGTATGTTGTACTAATTATATAACACTACTATCTGTCAATTCGACTCAAAACTAATGTAAAACCTTTTAAACTGCTGTATTATAAAAGTACACACAATGTAAGATATTTAATTCAACATGACTAGCAGTGTGTCAGTTATTACTCTTTACTAAAAGCAGCCTGAACTCTCCTTTTTATTCTAAGAATATAGTTGAAAAAGAAACAAAATTGCTAGAATGTAAGAAAGACTTTCCATTCATCAATGAATGAATAAAGGTTTCTAGAGGGTGAAAATGGGAAGGGGTTTGTTATTTATAGCTTAATCATCTTATACATGAAACTTTGGCAGTAACCTTGTACATTCTACGAGCGGTTCTGACCGGAAGATAGAAGAAGGTTTGAAAAAAGTTCATTTCCGGTTCTACTCGTGTATTTCCAGTCTCGAACTTAGGATATCCGAAGTGCTCGAGTATCTAAAAACCCTGACATTGACTTTGAGCAATTCAACTCAGCGTGGAACGAAAATGATTGTCGGCTGTGTCGTAAATCATGCCACCCAACAAAGCTCTATCGGAAAACAAAGAAGAAACGCCAACAGTAAAATAGAAAAATATTCAAGCGTGGTTGTTCTGTGACAATGTCCGCTAGTTGAGTATTGCGCAAGATGCTTGTTGGAAAGTTAGTCCAATCCTATGGGTTGACCTTGAGACAAAGCAGAAAAGCTCTTTGTTGTGTTTGCTGGGTGTAGGTGCAAGCCGACGCATTTCGAATCTTTTTCTTTCTTTCTATTTTTCTTATAATACTTTCGATTTTTTGCGGAGAAAGTGTAAATCAAGTGGGGGCGTTTGAATTGTGTCAGACGCGAAAAAGCATGGAGTGACAAGTGACGGCAAAGGTAGTGACATGTCTTCATTCTGCGCTATTCTGTATTTCATTTGTCTGAATGTTTTATATCTTACTAGGAAAAGTTTTTATTTGGTATATCTAAGTTAAGTAACATGAAAAAAGTTACAGCTTCTTCTAACAATGAATAATATTCTCAAAATTATTTCTTATAAATATCCACATGACATCAAACTTTGTATGCTGAAGGTATCGTATTTTTTAAGTCTATTTAAAAGATACATTGGCAATAAGATAACCTTTTATACAAAATGCAATATATAACTAAATGTGGGCTTATAACTTTATTTTTACTGTTTACATTCTGAATTGTCCCTTCATAAGTTTATATGAGAAGTTACATTAGTAAAATATAATGGAATTTTTTCATCCTTCTGAGAAAGGATAAATGATCTTTAAAAGATGGAAATGGAAGTGTGTTTAGAATATTTTATAAGTAATTAAAGTTACTTAATTATTTTAACAAATTAAATTCATAGTTCAAATATGGATCAGTTATTTTGCCTTCAAATAAATAATCAAATTTTGTAATATCATCCATTGTTCACTATTGAGTTTAAATCAATGAATTTTTATACCTTCTACCCCTTCTTCAATATCACTTTTTTAAAATCATTTGCAGCGAAGCATGAGTTAAAACTAAATGTAAGTATTGTATTAAATCAGATATAACTCAGTAATAATCTTATTCTGTTAACTAAGTTTCTTTGCCAAAATCATCTTTCCTTTCTCTAACATATAAATATTTTCTTAAATATGAATTTCATTCTTTGATTATATTCAAGCAGTAAAGTTTTGTAATAATTCTTTCAATTTGCTTGAAAATTCCTGGTCCGTAAGATTGGCACCTTGTCAAACTTTTTCCCTGTCGTCTGTATGTCACTTACCACTGTGGATTGAACTTCTTTATAATTAGGATGTTAGACATAACATTTCAGTTTAAGATGTAGACTGTTGTATTCCATCTAGAAGATATTAATGCTATGCTTACCAAAATATTTCTTCTAGAAATGTTCTCAGCTCTCTTGTGGAGAGCACTTTTAGAAATTTCCAAGCATTCAACGGACATCTTATTCATGTATCACTGAAGATTAGATCACATAAGATTAAATAGAGAAACATAAATTAGTTACATGATGGAATAATTAAAAATATACGATCGTGAAAATAGTTTTCAGTGGTTGTAGAGGGATTAATAATGGGTAGTAATAATTAGTAAATCTTTAACCACAAAAAGCTGCCCTTTTTGAATTTTATTAAAAGATAGGAAAACCTCTGAGAAAACAAATATCTCCTGTTCAATACGGTTTTAAATTTACAGACCTTTCGGTTTAAAAGTGAAAGTCACACAATTACATGCAATAGGTCCATTCTGAATGCAAGCATATTGAATCACTGAGATGAGCAGTAAATAAGTCACAGTAATTTTTAGAGGAATAATAAAATTGTTTAACGAGGCGTAAATATTCCTGAAACGAGTCGCCCTCTTTTAGTTCGTGCTTGCTTGGTTGAGGAAATGTCTAGGGTTTCGTTACCTAAATCACGCATTGGTAAAATAGAATGCAGTCAAAAGTATTTTTCGGCGTTTCAGTTGCGTGCCAACATTTGTAAAATGACCACAAAAAGAAGTGATAGGGAAAATAGATCAAGTTTCTCATTTTTATCAGTTTTTTTTCAACACATTTGTTTGTTCTTGGCACTTACTAGTACCAATATCCTGTCTGTAATACCCAGTCAATAAAATTAGGGCACAATTTTATAAGTTATTTTTTTCCTGGCAGAATCGTTAATTATACCAATAAGATTTATAAATTAGGTTATCTATTTTAAGATTTGAAAGTAAATTAATACTAATCTAATGTTACAGTATCTTAACATTTCCTTTTAAACCGCGGATGTATGAGTGTTTTGATATCCATGCTAGCATAACGTGGGGCGAAATACTTTTCCTCACTTTAATAATTTTAATGCTCTCAATAGTCATAAATTTAAGTAGTTAAATTATTTTTACTTTTAATATAATTCTTTTACTTAAAAAGGACAAAAATATATAATAGTTTTGTACTCTGTACAAAATACTTATGCTATGAATGGGTTACGTACTTATCTCTCGTTTAAATTGAAAGAAAAGTTTATGAATTTTTACCCCCAAATATTTGTTAGATGGAGAAGTTGTTTTTTTTTTCATTTGGTTCTACATTTATCCATTGAATACACAAGTAAGAAAATAACACTGTAAAATTATAAATCATCAAAGGTAGAATAAATATGTAATAGCAAGTGACATGCATGTGACTTAATGCTATCACTACTGCCAATTTTCGAATCACATGAGAAGAGTTTAATGTAATTTAAGAAAACTTTTAAAGAGCTTTTATTTATAGTGTGATTGGCGAAATATAAGAGGAAAACATGGATAAAAGTTAAAAGCTGCTTCGATTTTATTGTGTTCTAGTTTTCTCAATTTTATTCTTGTTATAAAAGGAGAAATTTAAAACCAATATAAATCCATATACAGAATACAGACCAAATGACCTTTCAAAAAATATATTGTATTATTCTTGTAGTTGTATTAAAGTTATTTGATATCTAAAATAAGAAATAGTAATTTAGACGTGTGGTCTTTTTTAAATGTATAAAATGAACCTTTAAATATTCTTCAACTAGCATCTAACTTTACTTAATCTTGGATAATAATTTAAAAGATATTTTAGGTACATTCTGAAAAATGGTAAGATATTTTAATAAAAATTATTCTTATATATCTTATTATAACTTATTCAAGTATTAAATATTTATTTAAATAAAGCTTTAAATCGTATAGCTTACTAAACTTGATATTTTGTGCTATGAATCATATAACAGATAAAGTAAATGATTCAGGGTTCTTAGATTAGTTCTCAGCATTGTCAACAGGTTTATATTTTTTTCTTTGTATAAGAGTTCTAGAAGAGATCCACAAAATATTTTTCAAAAATAATATATTATAGCAGCATTAAAATTTGCATTTCTTACTCTCTCTCTCTCTCTCTCTCTCTCTCTCTCTCTCTCTATGTATATATATATATATATATATATATATATATATATATATATATATATATATATATATATATATATATATTTTTTTAAATTTTTTAAATTAACATGAGAGTGAATTAAAATAAATTTTTATGGGTTTAAAAATTATTCTAATCTATTTTAAATTATAAAATTTGAATGTGTTATCTCTTGTTGATAGCTTTTTAATTTTTTTTTATGTTCACATATAAAAATAGTAAATTAATATTAATTTGTTAATGGGTTTTATTTTTTATTGTAACTTCCCACAAGAAGCCTTATATAATAATTCTTTAGTAGATTAGTTATACAGTATTCATTATTTTTACGTGGTTTTCCCTAAAAAGTAGTTGTGTACATAGGTTGGAATTAAGATTCAAATTTATAATAATAAATATAAATATTTCCTACGTCCAAAGTAATATTAGTCATGGATAACCAATTATTCAACTATAACTAATAATATATTTCATAAAAACCATGGATTGAAAGGGAATGTGCTTTACTTGTTATCTTCGAGAACAAGAAGAATCAGAAAAGAATTGTATATTTAGTTTATCTAAACCATTGTTGATAGAATAGTGTTTTAATATTTAAATTAATCCCTTCTTCAAAGAAGAAAAAGGTTCAACCACGATTATAATTTTTTTTCGAAACAGGGAATAGCGATATCTGTTTTGTTTTTCATAATCTTTGATAAGTTCTAAAGTTTAATATTCTGACAAAATTGACATCTGATGTCATGCGTAATCAATTCCATCTGACCGGAGAGCGATAGCAACACATATCCTGATGTTAACCTTGAGTAGGTCATTGAAGCCATAGATTCTAAATATATCTTAAGAGTTTCCAAAATTTGAACTTCGCAATAAAGCTTTTAATGTAAATCATCCTTTCACAAAAAGATTGTGTGAACGATAATTCTTAAGCCATCAACTAATATTAAGAGCAATAAAAATCTCCTCGGATCATATTTTCGACCTAATTCAAGCGCATTTAAATTCGGGTTATCGTTCTTGAACTTCACTTGCGTAATTCTGTTCCGAATTTTGCGGTTGCTATGATAAAATAATTTATGTTTTCATCAATCTGCTTGTCGAAAAATTTGGCATGATTCACTGAGGTCAGTTGCTTTTAATTCGAGAAATGAATTTAACATGCGTTAATTTCAAACGGAAAGAACAAATATTAAAAACTTCAGGTAATCCCTTGGCGAATTACATGGGATGTGGATTTTTAGTTCATTTCAGTAAAATAACTTTAGAACTAAATATTTGGTCTTTTTTTTCTTCGTGTTAATAAATTATTCACAGAACTGACTTTTTAATGATTACCCTTTTTTACACCTATGTTTGATAAATAGTTAAGTGGCTCTCGTACTAAATAACAAAGCTGGTGCTCACCAGCGTTGCTTCACCAGTGCAGGCCATTATGATCCATTTCACATTAATCATTTTAGCGTTTATCATGAATGTGTTAAACATCGTAAATTGAACAATACAATCTGGGAAATTTTTCCCAAGTACTATTTAGATATGTAGATGCAGAGGAAGAAATAATTTTTAAGCAAAGGATTTTATTAAAATCGCTGTGACTATCAAACTGCTTTTATAACGTCATACCACTGCTATCTAATATGATAATTTATTTTCTGCATTCTGAACTCTAAAATCTATATACATTCAAAACTAATCCCTTGTAAAAGCGAAATTTTGATTATTTTTATAAGCCTCGCATATTTTTAGTTTTGGGCAACACTAATCATAATGAAATTAATTTTTATTTAAACTTGTAGTACGTATTGCAGTTATGTTTTTTACTTTTTCATTTCACACGATCTTACACTTATTTTCTATATAAAACCAAACGGAAACAGAACTGTTACATTTCTGATGAGATGTTATTCAATATATTCTCTGAAATATTTTTATTAAATAATTTTTAACTTTCTAAATCAAAAATGAGTAGTTTTGTCCTTGAAATATCACGAGAAATTGATCAAATTCTTTTACCTCTTCTTTAGCAATTTTTGAACGGTAGCATATTTCTATTCCTTCGTCTCATTACATATGTCAATCTCTTCTTTAATAAAAAACACTTTTGGTCCAATTTGATTCCCATGATGCATTGATTGCTTTAACAAGATATATATGTCAGTGTAATAGCTCAAAAATTTTGCATCTACCTATTTTCTTTCTTTCCATTTCAATAACTATCCACTATCATTAATGTTTAACGTTAATTATATAAGTGTTGACCCCATTACACTAAATATGTTATTCATTTACGAAAGAACGAGTGTTAGTCATTACAGAATCTAAAAAAAATTTTATAACAATAAATAATTTTTGTATGGTACAGATATAAATCTTCCTAGTTATATATGTATCTATATCTTATTTTGTAAACAATCTGATTTCTTAATAAAGTCTAAAATACTGACACATTTACATAATACCACGAAAAGAAAATGATGACATGAAAGGTATGGAAAAAATCATGTTACATAAATATCCTTATATATATATATATATATATATATATATATATATATATATATATATATATATATATATATATATATATATATATATATATATATATATATAACATTATTAAATAATGTCATAGATGTTACTTGTTAAGAGTGAATAACAGTAACATTTGAATACAACAGCTCAATGATGGTGACAGTAATAATATTAAAAATTATACATACGTTGAAGATACTACACCTTTCTTTTCTACAAATCAAACTAGTTTCACAGACAGTTCAATCGATTTTTTATCGCAAATATTCTTTCAATAACTTAAAGAATCTTCTTTATTGTAAGATATTCTAGGGTAATTTGTTTGAGTTTTCTATCTACATTAAAAATAAATTTTTGAGAAATATAAAATTTATTGATTGGCATTCAGGAAAAAATTAGATTATTATTGCTTTTCACTATGCAATTTAATAACTTGGGTTTGGGAATTACTCTGTTTGCCATTACAAAAATAGCAGTTTCTTATCATAACCCTTAATTTGGCTCAGTCCGCTACAACGAACAACCAAATAAATAAAATCTGGCGGGTTTATAAAAATTCTATACGGCTTAAATATCTAACAAAAACTTTAAAATATATTTCTATTATGTTAAAAAAATAAAATTCTTATTTGGCAACATTGTATCTGTCAGTTTGAGACAAAATGGGAAAATAACAGAAATTAAAAAATATTTGAAAAAAACATCTTGTCAAATTAAGGGATAATTACAGCATGGGAAGATATTCTGCACTATTCTATATCAACCATTTTAAGTAAATTTACGAGAAAACATACATTGTTGATTGTTAAAGCAGCATTAAAATATAATATAAATGTCATCTGTGGATTTTTTTTCAAACTTTAGAAAAGGGAAACATTTGGGTTCTGACATTTAACTCTTCAAACATTTTCAATAGCCTTTATCATAAGTGGAATTTATGAATAAATGAAGTTTTTGCATCAAAAATTATCTTTGAAAATTTTTCATTATCAATACTGTGAATTATTCGTCATCTGACAAAAATCTTGTTGATGTTTACTTCTTTGATTCCTTCGTGCCACATAACTCTATTGGCCCAAATACATCATCTGCTTTGTCTTAAATGAGGCAAGTTCAGTAGAGCAATTCTTCTTCCTATATTACGACGTGCGAAGCGATTTGAATCCTTCCCTGAGGCTCCAATGCAATCAGTAGCATAATCTTCCTTTCCTTTTTTTTTCTCCATTTAGTTATAGTTTACTTTTTGAAGTGACTGGCCAAGCGTTCTTACCGTGTGCGCCTCATTGATTTTCTGCCCTACATCTATTCAAATCTGAACTGAATCAGACTTACTCGTGTTAGGTGTGGCGAGTTTGCCTCTAAGAATATTTACGCTATCACTGTTCCGCAAGGATTCCTTTTTACATCTGATGGGAGTAAATGATTTAATTTAGTAGAACTTATTTTATTATCTACGATGTTTAATTTGTTGTTAAAGGATTGATACCAATTTTAGTTTACTTTTCTCAATCGGAAGTGCGCTCTACTTCATTTTGAATTGATTTTTCCCTCACTACTATAAAATGAAGATGTTTAACCCTTAATTTGGCTAAGTCTGGCCGCTACACATGTATATTTATAACTACTATTATAACATAATTGTCAGTGTTCGCCACAGCGGACATTAATTATCTCAAAAATGGAAAATAATATATATTTTTGTTTATTTTACAGAGATCCTAATGTCTATAGAGACATGGGAAAATAACAGAAATTAAAAAATATTTGAAAAAATATCTTGTCAAATTAAGGGTTAAGGAAAAATAACTTATTTGGAATTTTCAATTTCCATTTTAATTCCACACTAATGTTAATTATTGTTAATCATAACCATGTACGACGCTAGATTGTTTTAATTAATCATGTGAGTTAATTGTAAACACATTTAAGTTATAAATATTTCATTTAGACGTGTTTTGAATTTAAAAAAAGACGCCACTGGAACGTTGATGAACAGAAATAGAAAATGTCTTGATTCAATTAAATCAAGACGTTTGTATGAATTGAAAATTATCTGATTGTAAATTAAACTCTATAACAGATAAATTACTTTTACAGAACTTAATTTGCTCCGTATTTTGTCGTTGTTAAAACGTGTTTAGTTCATGCTAAATACCCATAACACACATTTCGTTAATGGAGACTGAAACAGTCTTAATAATCTGAGGTTCCCAAAGTGGTTGCTATGAACCCCCAAGTGTCCGTGTTACCACTAAAAAGGTCCGTGGTAAATGAAAATTAATTTTGGGGTTCGTGGGAAGGACGTTTTGGGAGTTCCCAAAACGTAAAACAAAATACTGTGACTAATTTTTATTTTTACAAAAGTTAAAATAAATAAGAATAAATAAATTGATAATCATTATTACTGTTTACTTGAAACGAGAGGAAGATTTGCTTGCTTGTCGTCAGAACTTAAAGGCTCTTTACAAAAATTTCAAGGCGTTATTCATTTGGCATTTTCTTGTTTGAGCGATGGCCGAATGGTTAGGGTGCTGGTCTTCGGAACCGGAGATCATGGGTTCAAATCCGACTGCGGCATGGATGTTCGTAGCTGTTCGGAATAGGCTTTAAGCAGTAGGTCCCGGTCTCATTAGCCCTCGTGTTTCAAAAAGTAGACTGTAGTGCTCCAAACTAAACCAAACCTTGATAGGGTGTTGAACCCTTTTACAAGTAAATACACAAACTCAAATAAATTCATACTGATAGTAGAGCAATTTATTATTCACAGAATTATTCACAGATGAAAAGAAGCTTGAAAGAGGATACTACAAATTGTAGTCACGAAAACATTCTTTTATATTCTGTATTATGTAGCATTATACAGAAACTGTTAATTGTTTACTAGATTTCTTATCTAGTATATTTAGTGCAGTGATGAGTCTCCACGCTAAAAAAAGAAAATGCAATCGACTAGAAATTAGTGCTCTTGACTTTTGAATGGTACTCACAAGCATAGAGTAGGACATACATAATCCCATAAATCCATTTCAATCTATCAGAATCACCCATTTCCTCAGTAGTACTGAAAAATAATGTTTTTATAACTAATTCAAGAGATAATAATTTCTTACTATTAATTTATAATTTCTTACTATTTCTTACTACTTACTACTTTAAATGCCATAAATGTTACATATATATATATATATATATATATATATATATATATATATATATATATATATATGTGTGTGTGTGTGTGTGTGTGTGTGTGTGTGTGGTTGGTTTAAAAAATGGAGATTAAGATAATTAAAAGTTATATAATTAAAAATAGTTGGAACAATAAAACACACCCTCGAGCGGAACTATACAGAGTATAGAAGCTGACGCGGAAGTAGACAAGAGGAATTTGTTTATGTAAGCAACGCCAAAAGGCACTTCTGAGCTGGGAGTAGGACTGGTGACGTCCTCCACGCTTGTTGTTCCAAAATGTGAACAAAAGATATCTAAATGGCATCGCCATAGACAGAAGAAATACAATAAAGAATTTTTATACACAAACCAATATGTGTCTTCCCTGACTTGATCATCCGGAACTTGTGATATATATATATATATATATATATATATATATATATATATATATATATATATATATATATATATATATATATATATATAGATATATATATATATATATATATATATATATATAATCAGGGCGAATAATTAATACGCCGGTTACACGCGAAATTACCTCCTATTGTTTTAAATTCCCCGGGCTTGTTGGTCAATGAGAAGTCTAGGGAGTTGGTAGTCGAGAACAGCGAGTCCGTAGTGGAAATGAACTTATATTTAAGGTCTTAGAAAACGACATGTTACTCTGACAAAAGCAGAGAAAGGAAATATACATGAAAACACTTGTTGGGCCCCACAGCGAGATGACTCAGAGAATATTCCCAAGGAACAGACAGTTTAGTCAGCGAATTTAATAGTAAGAAAGGAACTTAGATTAGTGGAAAAAGTGAACAACTAGCCGGAACAGCTGAAAAATGTCACGACTGGACTGATAATTTTCAAAGTTAGCTTTGGGAAATGGGTTCAAAAGAATGCAAGTCGTGCACTCTTTTTAATTTTGAGATTTTGCCGCTGGGAAAATAGATATCAAAGAATTAGAATGGGAAAAGAGGAATTTTGAAGAGCTAGTTTAAGCATAATAATTTTGATATATATATATATATATATATATATATATATATATATAATTTTTACGCTTCTATAAGAAAAAAGTTTAAATTGCTATAGTGTTTTTATGCAGCTGTAAACAGTTTTATTTGGGGGAGTTCATGGCAAGGTGCTATTAAAATGGATCCTTAGGAAAGATCGTTTGATAATCACTGTAATAACAGATTGGCCGTAGATAGTTAAGACGAACGAATCAAATTATTTATATTTTTATTTCCATTTATTTACAACTTGATAGAATGACGAATCTGACATGACCATGTTATGTATTAATTGGAAATTTGTTTATTTTATGTTCAAAATCTCTTCTTTGCTCTTACTGAGATTAGCACCAAAATTTCTTAGTGACAGTGAGCTTCCACCAATAATAAATTTTTAATCCGTATTTGTATTTATTGATACGAATCCATTTTTATCAGTCTGTCGATTTCTAAGGCACGTGAATGAAATATCCTTCTGATTTAAAAATTTCAAAACATACACGTAAGAATTAAATAGGGAATAGCTTGCGGCTGTAATTCTCAAGTGGAATGGAAACTTTTTATAAAAGTTCGTGAGTCGATTGATCGACTTTACCACTGTGCATTTCAAAAGAAAAAGTGAGAAATATTTATAATAAGAATTTTCACTTCAAACAAGTTAAACGGTCTGGAAATTAAATGCGATAAAAGATAAAAAGAAGGATAAAACCCCTTTAGGCCCCTATTCATTTATTTCTTAACGAGTCCCAAGAAATAGAGCACTCAAAAATGTATAACAAGAAATTAAACTAAACTAAATGATGTAAAAAACTAAAATAAAAATCTCTAAATTTTTATTAATAAAAATATTTAATATACAACAATAAATTTTTATATTTCTACAAATGTTTAAACAGTTTGTTCATAAATTTAAAAAAATTGAATTTTATTCTATTAAATGTATGACATATATATATATATATATATATATATATATATATATATATATATATATATATATATACATATACATATACATATATATATATATACATATACATATATATATATATACATATGCATATATATATATATATATATATATATATATATATATATATATATATATATATACATATACATATATATATATACATATATACATATACATAAATATATACATACATATACATATATATATACATACATACATATACATATATATACATATATATACATATATATACACATATATATATATACATATATATACATATATATAATACATATACAATATATATATACATACATACATATACATATATATACATATATATACATATATATACACATATATATATATACATATATATACATATATATAATACATTTTTAAATTCATGTTTATCTGTATTAATTTAAATTGCATTTTAATAGTCTGTCGCTTTCTCCAGCACGTGAACGAAATACCTCACTACTTTATTTTAGAAATATTTGAAAATCTACCCGAGAGTAATGAATAGTGATTCGCTCGTGGCTATAATTCTCAAGTGGAATAAAAACTTTTCATAAAGATTCGTGAGTTGACTAGTCAGCGGTGTTCTTACATTGCCACTGCGAATTTCAAAAGAAGTACTACAAAATATTTGTTATAAGAATTCTGATCATATGACTTTAACGGTTTGAGAAAGAAATGCGATGAACGATATATAAACTTCCCAGGAATCACTCTGAATTCGGATTACAAGCCAACTAAGTTCTCAATTAATCGTAGCAAGAAATTAGTAAGTATGCCAACTTCCCTTTTAAATTAATTTTCATTCAACAATAAATGCAAGAAGTAATTTATATAACTTTATATAATACTTATTATATGATACCAGCATATAGCCCGTCATATGACGAGATCAGTGAAATTTTAATTTTCCAAGATTGTAAAGTACCCTATGAGACAGGTAAAAAAATTGTTTTTTTTTTTTTTTGGCTGAGAATTATCTTTCAACAAAAATAATAGATTAAAATTATCACATATGTACCTAATCTATTATTTAAGCCAAATATAAAAGAATATTTTTTACGTAATATCTAAGTTTAGTGATAAAACGTATGGAAATACTGCAGAAGATATTTAAATAATCTAAAATAAATTACTAAATGAGATGGTTAAAGGAATGACGTCATAATGATAGAAAAAAATTATTTTTACCTATTTATTACGGGATAAATTGATAAAATTTAATCGCCTACTCTTAAAATGGGGTTTCATATAATGGCATTAAACGCTCGGAAAGGGGGACGGGGTGGATTTCGATAGTTTTAAAGATGACAGTATTTTTGCGCTGTGATACGAAGCTTATTCATACCAATTTATTTAAGAATCGGATCTATAGTTTAGGAAAAGGTAAACTTTATTCGCTTCGAATTTTGCTAACCCTAACTCATCAAAAATCCAATATGGATTCTCTATCCATTCTAGGTCCAACGGCTTCATAAATTCGCGGACAGACGGACAGATGGACAAACAACTTAGGCTATTATTACATAGGGGATTACTATCAATTCAATTTACACGACAATTGAACTGCAGTAAGATATTAATTAAAGTCAGTAACTTACATTTTAAATTAATTTTCCTGCAATGAGAAATGCAGGAAGTAATTTACATAATTTTGTTATATATATTTCATGCTGATATATCACTTTTTAATAAACTACTTTAATAACAAAAATTATTCTAACGAATCTTTTACTCATAATCTGTACCAATAAAATGGTAAAAACCATTCCAAAGCGCTATCTAATTTCCATTTCGGTTTTAACAGGATGTGATTAATTTCTTTGTTATTGGAATATGTTTCTTGTAACGTTTTCGGGAACACAAAAGTTTTTAATTGCATAATACAATACTAGAACGAATATAATGAATAAAATTAGTGCAAAATAATTAAGGAAACAAATGCAGACTCTTAAGTTTTGTAAAAATTATATATAAAATTAAAATTTATAAAATGGAAAAGTTCGGTAATTTGGGGTCTTTACGATTAATTATGAAGTTTCCGCGTTTACTGAGTAGGATAATGGCCTAGCACAGTTGGTAAATACCTTTTAGTTCTGAAGTGTTCGGATTCCGTGGAAGGCATGTAAGTTTGTATTCCTTCAGAATCAGCTTAAGGCAAGGAATCCTTGTCTAATTATCGAACATTTATTCATATATTACACAAAAAAAGAGGAATATAAGTAACGAGGAAGTGTTAATTTTGAGAGATAATCCAGCAAGAAATAAATCATTAGTTTTAGTCTATATTTTTTATTAAAATTTAAAGCTGAGTTCAGTTATGTTTCGTCTTTTGATGAAAAATTTTCTGTTTCTTTTGTTGAAAAAAGGAATGGACAACTTCTGTTTTTCGTTCCCCTTTTTAACAACTTTGATTAAAAAATTAAGATAACCTTTACGTGAACTCCAGAAACTTGGAATGAATTATCTAAGAAGCAATTCTTTTTTTAGCCTTGTGAGTATTGCCGGCTAATAACAAGGAGGAAGATTTCTAAGCTTTTTTTCGGGTTCCCAAAGTGGAAAAATTTAGCTGTGGAGGACTCAACTGTCTAGCTTCCGCATTTATAGCTGAAGAAACAAATTAAAAACAGCATCTCATTTTTATTTTTGCGAATACTTTGGGAACACAAAGTCAGTCTTTCGCAAAGACGCAGCAGAGGTTGGGCACCGCTACACTGCATTGTCCTTGCTGTAACTGCTTACACCACCTGCTAACAGCCAATTCAAGAACGAAAGCGAAATTGGAAGTCAAAAAATGACTCAGCGCCAACTAACTTAGCTCGCAACGCACTGCAAAGTTAAACGACCGTACTCTAGCAACGGATCTGTTGCTATGACAATATTCACGGTGGGATTGACCTAGTTTCTCATTTCAAGGTCACCGATGCCCACCCCTCCTAATTTGAGACTTACTTTCTTTGTGAACTTCGGTTTAACGGGACGAACTAAAATTATCCTCCACGTAACCGCTGCCAGTATTACTTTCTATGTTTATTTATGCTACCGAGAAGCATTTGACCTTAGATTTTTATGTCGTTGAACGTAGGATGGAGATCCAAGCTGGAGTATTTACAAGTTGTTGCGGAACTGAAAAGCAAGGCGGTTAAGGTTCAAGTGGAAGAGGTATTTTTTTACACCCGCTGACATCTTTGTAAATATTGTAGGTGCTTATTACTTATTATCTAGTTCTACATTTGTGCTTTTAATAATAGACATAATACATATTTCAGAAAAGGAGGTAATTGCTTGGGTTACAAAAGTTTGAATAATAGTTACCCTGTTACGGAAGTACGGAGATTTGAGTACTCACGTACAATAACTGTCAACATCTTAGCTCATCATTATTTATTAACCTGAAAAATTGTTTACTGGAATACTACACCGGAAAATGTTTCAGGGACATTCTTTTTCTGTAACTTCCTTTTAAAGTTTGATATTGTTCTCTAAGAATATAATCAGACACTTTAGTTTTATTAACACTAGAAACGTCTTTTCTGTATCATAATCTAAATTGAGCTAGAAATGTGCTTAATTACACAATTTTAAAAAGTGTTAAAAGTTAAACTTGAATCCTAATTGATAGGATTATGACTTTCAAGAATTCATAGTAAAGCTTTCTCCGTTTTTATATATACGATTTTGATTGATCTTTATTCTTATTATATCTATAGAACTAAGAAATATACTCTATGCGTATTAAGGGTAATAAAATGCGTTTAATACTAGTTTGTATGTGTATGATTATACACACATGTATCTATATATTAATAGATTTACCTACATAAGAAAATTCAAACATTTATCTCGGAAAACGGTCTATTCAAATAGCTTTAAAGCATTGAATATTTTTTATTCTATTAGGAACAGGCCTAACATCATTAGTCCTTCAGTAGGAAAATATTAACTATGGGTGTGATTATGTAATACTATCATTAAAACAATTTATTTTTCCAATCACTATATTTTTTCTTGGTTAAGATTGCTTTTATGCTCGTATTTTTGTTCAACATCTTAATTTTTCTTTTTGCATAATAAAGATCTTCAATTACGCTTATATTTTTCTTAAATTTAGGTTGTTTAATCTTTTCAAAGCAAAAATATTTTATTATAATGCATATCATTTCCATTTATAATCACAAATAAACAAGTATATATATACATATCTTAATAATGACGTTGCTACTTCAATTAGAAATAACTTCCATATTTCGTGTAAAAATGAAAGACTGGCTCAAATTTGTTTATAAGTCAGTACATAACATAATTTGATTAACTCTAATAATTAATAAGTAAAAAGAGTATTACTAAAACCGTTTTATTTCCTAAATTCTATTAAATCTTACAATAAAAGTAGACCATTTATCAAATCTTATTTAATTTTTTTATCGAACAGAAATACAGAAAATACATTTGTGTTTATTAAATGATGATAGATTGCATCAGTAAACAGAATATCTCTATAGTAATAATTGTTGGCAATCAAGGCGTTTTACCATTGTTCTTGTAAGGCTGATCAAGTGCAAACTTTTATAAGGGAAATAAATCCTGTTGTTTTTTTATGGAAGATCATATACGGAGATTTAAGTCAAGTATTATAACAGCAAATCTGTGATAAAGAAATCAAGTTTGAATTCTAAAAAATAAAACATATGAAGGTAAATTAATATAATGATGTTATTTTTAGTTTTCTTTAGTCTGTATCTGGTATGAATTATTTCTTTATTTTTTAAACTGTTTTAATTATTTTAAGTTAAGAATAATTTGTCGATTATTTTATAAATATACATTCTAGATAAATTGCACTATTAAATTTCATTTTAACTGCAAAAAACACAAAATACTTATATAACACTCATTTAGAAGTGAAAAAGAGATTTATTACAAAATTTTAGATTTTATTTCTCATAATGCATTTTTCCAAGTTTCGCGTTTAGGATGCTTTTCTGCTTAACAAGTTTTAAGATCTTCGTCCCTTAGAAAGCTTTTTAAGCGAGTTCTACCGTATTATGTTGAATGAGGACAGAATGGTATTCGTGAAATCGAATCTCGCTGCTGGCATGGATATTTGGAGTCGTCCGGAATCGGCTTAAAGCTGTAGGTCCCGGTCTCATTAGCCATCGTGTAGCAAAACCATAGACCTTAGCGCTCCAAACAGAAAAACATCCACTGTATTAAATATGTTTATGAAGTAGTGGTTAATAATAGCTGAACTGTGTGTGGTTGTAATTAATTATAAGCTAATAAAATTTAAATAACCCCTTTGACTCTTAAATATTTCTAAACTCATTGAGATAAAAATATATAATTTTAACTCAAATTTCCCCCAAATGAACATTTACTGTACCCATAAAAGGGCTGTGTGTTTCAGTACTATTTCACATCCTTTAGTAAAATAAATGCACTGCTCAATAAGTTTAATTCACTGGATGGGAAACTATTTCGAAGTTGTGACAATTCAAATTCTATCTCACTTCATCAGACACGTACCTGGAGCATGATGCGGGTTATTTGTAAAATCAGCAAAACTTTGTTTTCTCCTGAACTTCGCTGTTTACAAGGTATTTTAGCGTTTATCGTTTCACTTACACAGTGATATACGTTTTTCCTCTTGCTGCTATTGCCCCGATTCGAGAGAAGGAAAATGACCTAAAACCGAAACATAAATAATCGCGTAGTCAGAAACATTCAGCCATTGGGAAAGGAGGTCAAAATCTTCTCGTAATCTTGACATCCCGGCAAGCGCGGCAAAATAGCTCTTTTCTCAAGGTTGTTGCAATTCGGATGTAATGCTTTGTTTATTGAAATGACTTGTTATGCGATGGCGTGCCTTCAAGCAAAGGCCAGGGTCGATTTGACCTCACTTGTTAAGCTGTCTTCTTTATTATTTTTTCACATCTCTTTTTTTTCCGGTCTTTGTGCTCTTGAAACTACGGTGGGTTTTTATCACGTGAATGACTGTGTGTGGTTGGATAGGGGTAATACCCAAATCTGTTTATTTACGATGTGTATTAGAGCAAAAGTATGCGCTTAGACTTGATGCTCGCTATGGGTACTGGAAAATTTTAAAAATATTTTGTATTTGTGATTGTTGTTGTCTCTTATGCAACTTGGATGAGATAAGCTCGTAAGCCGGGTGTTACTTGATTTAAGGCAAAGAGTTACGTTTCGTTTTGAAGAGCATAGCTAGGGTAAAAGAATGATTTTTAGCTCAAAGTGGGACCTCCTGATTTCAAAGCAGTGTCCCTGTAAAGGAAATATTTAAACTGGGAGGACATTCTGACTGCGAACCTATTTTAAGTTCTCCAATTATCGTTAGTGATCACTTCGGTTTTTGGCTGTCTCGGGCCTCGAACCCACAGCTCCTCCAGTAATTTATCGACACCTTTGCCGGCTCAGTCCCCATAGCTCTACATTCCGTATTTACAGGTGTATAACGCGCATGCTTGTATATACTGCGCGTCCTCCTTTTGTTTACAAGAAAACAGATGATATTTCGTGTATTACGCGCACCAGAAATTTGACATATCCACTACATCCCTATTTTAACTCAGGGCAACACTGACCCGATGAATCAAGTTTCAACGCTCTTTCAATGATATTCTGACGATGATTCCTTTCTTAACGCAGTCTCTCACATTTTTTATCGGTCTTCTTAGGCCATGGGGGGAGTGGCTAGAGTGAGATAACTGCGGAGTCCGAAAGTGAAGACCTCGCATAGCCCCCCCATTTTAGGGGGTGTTATACGAGGGATTATATTTCTTTTATTACTCTTCATTCTATAATAAAAAAGTGTTTTGTGACAACGGGTGAATAAGATATAAATCCTGCACAAGATCTAGTTATTCTGCAGCATTCAAGTTGCAAGTATGCAATATGCAACAGAAAATAAAAACACGTTTCAAATTGGAAATTTAGCGTTCAATGTTACTAATTAGTAACACTATCGGTGTTGTATAAAAAAGTATAACAGTAGTTAAGCAAAGATAAAGCCATACATCTGTTGTGTAAGATTTTTACCTTCGAATTTTTTTCCTTGAATAGCTGTTTTCATTCATACGTATATCAGATGGTTACGGGAAGCAGTAAAAATAATTCCGTGCATATTACACACCTTAAGCGTTTGCCCTATTTATTTTATAAAAAACGTGCGCCTTTACACAAGTAAATAGGTACCGTATTTACTTGTGCACAGGGCACACTTTTTTTCAGTGTACATATGTCTTATATGCAATTCAGAAGTC
The DNA here is from genome assembly GCA_032207245.1 of Pardosa pseudoannulata. Lineage (NCBI taxonomy): Eukaryota > Metazoa > Arthropoda > Arachnida > Araneae > Lycosidae > Pardosa > Pardosa pseudoannulata. The sequence continues at coordinate 125,569,762 of CM063502.1, read as the reverse complement.
ACATTTTGTTATATAATCTGCAGTTTTAACAATAAAATACATGAAAACTGTAAAAGAGATGTCATAATCTTGTTTATCATGAACTATATTTAAGATGTGCGCAATAAATCAATTCGCCTGTTTAATTTATGTGCTCATAAATAAAATAGGAAAAAAGAGTTTGTAAAGAAATATGAATCAGTGAAAAGTCTTGTTCTTTTAATATCTAGATTTTCTTTTTTTTACTCCTGATGCTATTTATCTTCTCTTTAAATATTTGGGTATGGGGTTAATGAAACTTATGAATCTTATATGAAGAAGCCCATAAATAAACTGGAAAAAAATAAAACTGTTTTAATGCTTTCAAATCTAATCAAAGAATAAATAATATCAGAATTTCCGTTTTAATAAATACGCTTTGCGTTGCATACAATGACATCTAAATTGAGTTTTAAATAAGATATTGGATTTTAAAAAAATATTGAATACCAATAATCCTCAAAATGAACGCCTTAAAAAATGTTTATATAGTTATATTGAAGAAATGTTAAAACTGAGGGGGACTTTACAGATTAATTCAGAGATGAGCAATCTTTTTTGTAGTGGAATAAAATCAAATGAAAACAGTTAAAGAGCCAATATGATTTATAGTAAAATTTTAATAACTTAGTTTGTAAAAAACTTAGTAGTAACGACTGTAAAAGATATCTATGTCCATTCATCTTTAAAAGCACGACACTTTGAATCAATATTAGAGTTTTAGTAAACATTTTAGGGTTGAAATGTTTAACGAATATTTGCAATAAGCCAATCAACTACTAGCACTACTTAATTTTTTAATAATTTCACCGCTGCTCACATTGTCGCTATCTGTCCGTCATTTTACTATACGAAATAAGTAGAACTTGTGTCAAAGAAAAAAGCACTAGTCGGAGCTTAAAATGAACATTCTCTCACATATGAGCTCTAATTCACCTGTACTTCTACTTATCTTCTAGTTAATTCTTCTAGTTATCAGAAAGAAAAAGTCCTTACACACCTTTTGTTTTCCAATTTGAAATTAATCCAATATTTATGTATATATTTAGACATAATAAAAAGTGATTATCACTACACTTTAATTGTAACTAATCCTTACTGTTATTGTAATTTATTATATTATATAAATATTTTTTTTATTTGTGACGAGATTGCCAGCTGGCCTTAAATTCCGTAACCCTGTTCTAGGTGCATCCTATAGGGTTGCTATCAAAAATTACGGTAAATCCAACGTTATTTTAATTTTAATATACAATTTGAGATACTGTAAGTTAACTTTTCTAGTAAATTCAAATTTGAACTTCGGAACTTTAAAACAAATTTACTTGCCTCAAATTTACAGACTTGTATAGACTATTAAACACCTAGTCTAAATATATAGAAAATACTCTAAATTGAGCATATAGAGAGAGCATTAAAAAATAATGAAATTAGGATACAGCATTAGAAAATAGTGAAATTAGGATACAGCATTAGAAAATAGTGAAATTAGGATACAGCATTAGAAAATAATGAAATTAGGATACAGCATTAGAAAATAATGAAATTAGGATACAGCATTAGAAAATAATGGAAGGGTTTTTTTTACCAAATTAAATACATTAATTTTTTTTTAATTAAGGTTCGCTGAATTGAGTGTGTTAGAATGACGACACTTTGTCAGGGTTCGTTGACTATCTTAATACTGTTTATAAATACACACACGCATGTATATATATATATATATATATATATATATATATATATATATATATATATATATATATATATATATATATATATATATATATACACGTATATGTGCATTTACGCTGATATTGAACATATTTTTGACAAGTAAAAACGTAATATTTGGATCTGTCTTAACTTTATATATAAATTGAATAAAAATGTTGGGATAATAAATAATCAAAACTTATACTTATATGAGTAATATATAATATCATATACTTATTGTATGAGATAATATTATAGATATTAATATACACACACGTAATTAAGAATTCAGCTATCAGGATGTAAGATTGCATCCTCAGTAATACTTTTGTGAATCTGACGCCCTATATAAACAAAGAAAATGAATATTTCCAAGTTACAAACTTTATAGCAGTTATTCAACAGACTTTAACCAGTGCTTTTGTTTCGATGAATGCTTTTGTTATTTGCAAAACATAGATGAGTTTGAATGCATTTTTGAATATCTAAGTATGCGGGTATGTAAATGTAATTGTTTTTCGCTTAACCTTAGACCTGCTTTTCTATTTCTCTGACTGTATTATTCCTCTTTTGTGCCTGCCTGTGCAATTGAGAATTACGTCTTCCCAAAGGAGAAGATTTTGTTCAAGAGTCTGAATTTTAAGATATTAGTTTCTGGATGCCAGCTTATGTATTTTACGCTACACAATGCACAGGATAACACTGACGTATAGTAAATTAAAAAGTAACTTTTCATGACTTACGTTTTTTTTTTAATGTGAACAAAATTAATGGGTAGACCATAGATATAGTAACTGATCTGTAAATTTATTTCTAGATAGTTTAAAATATTAATGCCTAGTGTGTCTATTAGAATCATAACGATTCATCAAATATTTCATTCATATGATGAACGATTGTTAATATATAAAAGTAAAAAAAATCGAAACATAAACAGCTTATAGATTAAAGAGATGCTATTAAAATTTTCATAAAGGAAATTTACGTAAAGATAATTATTCTAATTGAGTTATTGTCTACGATTATAAAATAAAGTGTGTAAAACATACACACATATACACTCATAAATAAATGTATGTATAGACGTTGATAATGAGAAATATATACAAAATATAGAATTAAAACTCATACACACTCACACATATTCAACACTAAACATACTAATACTTAATACATACCTATTTAATTTATTTTATTTTATATATAAATTTATTTATTTTATTTTATTTTATTTATTTTATAAATTAATACATATCTATTTATTTTATTTCTATTTTAATTCATTACCTATCGCATTTTTTACCTATACATTACCTGTCATTTGACCAGTTATGGTATGTTTAGTGTCAGTATAACTATGTGTGTATGTATGTATTTATGTAAATCAGAAGTAAATAGTACTATGTCACAAACTCTAAATTTTATAGGAAAGCACAATAAAGATTTTTTACAGATTTGATTTCAACTGCGCCGTTTTTAGTGAAAAGCTTTAAAAATGTCTTTAACGTAATAGGGTATCTATAAAAATACCAAGAAACATACGAAAGTAGATACTATAATACCTATAAACATAATAAAATTTAATAAAAAAGAAGTTTTATATCAAAAGAAAGGTCTTTAATTCACAACCATGTTTTTTTTTCATAGTGCCTTTTCCAATTCGCTTTTAAATCTCTCAATTTCAGAAAATGGGGGTGCTATTTTTATCACATAAAAGAGGAGACCAAATCATGCACAAATATGCTATAAAATTCTAAATTTATTAAAAAATGGATACAGTGCCCTTTACATTCCAATGACCCGATCTAAGATCATCCGATGATTTCGATCTAAAAAGCATGCAAATTCTTACACATACATGTGCGTGTATATATACATACATATATATATTTATGTGTGTTTGTGTGTTCATGCTATTTAGATTCCTATAAAGCCACCTTACTCATGTTTAGTTATAAGATAGTATATAGGACTTAACCTTTGACTACTTTTTCTCGCTTTTGGCTATAACTCCACTTTGATAAGCCAAATGATTGACAGCTGTACTAATTGGTGTTATGATTTGAAAAATACATGGCAGCTCGTGATCTGCATAAATTCATTCCATCTATTACTATAATACACTCTGCTATCTGAAATCAAAGCCAAGAGGCGTGATCCAGTTTCCTCAGCAAAACCAAAAAGTGATTTAAATCCATCACTCCCAAATTGCGACCCCACTACTATTAGAACGTAGCCGATAACTATTATTATCCAATGTGTTCAAGTAGCGCGGATGAGTCCCAGCAACACAAAAGGGAGGGAAAAAACAAAGCAAATAAATTAGCAGCTATAGATCGATAAGCAGACTTTATCTGAAACTAGGTCGGTGAATTCGGGTCATCAGAACAGAAGAAATTGTCAGCCCCATCCACTTTCAGTCTTCTCCGTTCGTGCGCGCTTCGCAATATTTCTGATAAAAATATTGAGCGAGAAAAAAGAATAAATAACAAAAAAATTTTGTAGGGGGAAGATATTGATTGCTGCGGTATCTGACTTATCAGAGTATAGTTCGTGGCATATAGTAATATATTGGAAAGGATTCTCAAGGTTATTTTTAACAGCCTTGTCAGGTTTACATCAGAATTTAAACTGTTAGCAGGAAGGAGTTATCATAGATTTCTAAATTATGATCAAGATTCCTTGCGCTAAACTTATTTGTTTCATAACCAAGGTAGATTTTCTGAAATACAAAACTAATTTTTATCTCAAACAACTGAAGATAAAGGGATTATATTTTGAATTAAGAATTTGTTGTCCTACTTAATAAATTGCGGAACTTTTCTTTGTTGCATTAGATCCTTTACAGATGGGATTAATGCATAATCTACAAAGTGGGATTTTCAAAAGAAACTAATTTAGGTTCCCTACTTCAAATATAATTAATGTTCTTGGTATATAGCAAATGATCCTAGTTTGTAATCAATAAAGATTATATCAATTGTATAATGTAATTTTCTTGGTTTAAAAAAAATTATACATGCATATATTATTTAACCTCAAAACCCTTTATTTCGATTGTTAACTTACTCTTTTTAATTATATTAAACACCTTATATAAATTCATTTTATAATCTTACTAATTTATTTGCAACTCCCTGTGAATAAGATAAATTTCGAAAAATCTATCTACTGTTTAATGAGATTACAGTTCACCGCACCTTTTAAAGGCAAATTTTATTTACCTAAAATTTATTGCATTCTTGTTTTACTCGTATATGTTTAAGCTAATATAACTATAGGAAAGAAATGTCCCTCTTTTGTTACATGTTTTGATAGTTTATTAACTCATGCGAGGATGATAAATTTTAATAATGATTACAGGGGTAAACATTTTCTTTAATAGATGTTACGAAGAAATTAGCTGATCGCCTAATGATAATAATTTGCACACTATCGGGAATCATCCTTTACAAATATTTGCTGTACTCAATGTGTTATAAAAAAAATTTACGAGAAAATAACGAGAAGTTTTAATTGTGATTACATAGGCATAAATTTTCTTGATAAAAGTGCGAAAGAATAGCTGATCGTCTAACTAATGATAATTGCAAAGTATCACAGAACTATTCAAATATTTATTATACTTAATGTTTAATTTTAAAAGTAACAAGTTCAAGTTACGTGAAAATAAGATTTAATTGTGAATACAAAAGTATTTTCTTTAATAAGAAGCTTCGAAGAAAGCAGCTGATCACCTAACTAATGATAATTGCAAAGTATTACAGAACTATTCTTTTCAAATATTTATTATACTTAATGTTTTATTTTAAAAGTAACGTGTTACATGAAAATAAGTTTTAATTGTGAATACAAAAATAAATATTTTCCTTAATAGGAGCTTCGAAGAAAGTAGCTGATCGTCTAATGATAATTGCAAAGTATCACAAAACTATTCTTTGCAAAAATTTATTATACTTAATGTTTAATTTTAAAAGTAGCAAGTTACGTGAAAATAAGATTTAATTGTGAATACAAAAGTAAGTATTTTCTTTAATAGAAGTTTCGAAGAAAGTAATTGATCGCCTGACTAGTGATAATTGCAAACGGAATTATCTTTACAAATGTTTATTCTACTCCGACACTCTTTTTCATAAATAAACCTGTCCTTTAACATGACAATCTGGATCCAACCTACTCAGTCAAACCTACCGAAGACACGCGCATTATTTTTCACGAAGCGTAACCTACATTGTGCCGCATTTACGCGCGCAATTCCCAGTAACACAGATGTAATAACTCACCACCTAAAAAAAGGCCAAGAGTTCCCAAGTAATGCTACATTGCGTTCACTTCATGCTTATGCACTCTTTCCCTTTCTTATTGTTCTCGCTGTAGTTTTTGTAAGCTTATTGAAATTTCGTCGTTGTTGCGTTTCCCTTTTTTTCATTTTCGATAAAGACTCTCTCGACCTTTAAGAAACTTTCTTTGAAATAGTTCTAGCAAATTTTGTATTTTTTCTTTATTTCTGTTTGTCTTGGTTGCATAATAAAAATTGTGAGGATACTTCATTTTTCGGCGTTATATTATACTATTTGTGATGGATCTCTGTTTTTATTAGATTTCGCATTGATTGAATGTAGTATTAATACTGTTGCACCTCAAGCACGGTGATAATATTGTGAAAATATGCAGTTGGCTGCTTAATTCATCTGAATGGGGTAAATCTCAGTTTATTATGACAATTAAAATTACTGGGGAGCAAGAAAGTGGTGATAAATTTTCCATGGAAGAGGTTTCTCACACTTTAACTCATATCTCAATTTTAATACAGCAATTCTTATACATGTAAAGCAAACCTTATGGGAGGGCAAGACTCCTACATCCCTCTTTCGCTATGTGATTGCTGCGAAGTTTTAAATTTCTGTATATTTATACAACTTTTGCTTCCACCTAATGGGCGCCGAACGCTGGCTGATTGGTTAGGGCGCTGATCATCAGTTCCAGAGTTCGTGGGTTAGAATCCCACTTTGCCATGGGTGTTCATAGCCGTTCGGAATCGGCTTTAAGCAGTAGGTAACGGTCTCGTTAGCCCTCGTGTGCAAAACAGTAGACCGTAGGGCTCCAAACCAAACCATCCACCTAATGGGATTGGGTTCGATTTCCGGGTAAGACTTTGATATATTTGTGTTGTCCCCTCATAGGGAGGATTGTTGATCGGCTATATGATGCTTCCATAACAATATAATCAACAATAACTGCAGCATTCTAACCAAGGAAAATATAATTTTAAATTATTGTGAGAAATTTTTGGTAAACTATTTTTCGAACTTAAATAAAAGCATTTAATAGATATAAATTCAAAAAAGAAAATAATAGCATCCTGGTAAATTTGCTGTTCTATCACGAAGTATAATTTTTAAAAAGAAAAATGCCACCCCATTTTCTCATAGGTATTTTTCCTATAAGTGAACAGTGATCTAGATGAATCCAACATGGCAGGTTCAGACTCATCTTAAATTGTTAACTCTTTATAATGCCAAGCGATATTTTTCAGTTAGTGTAAGAATAGGAAGCGTGAAATTGTCTGATTTCTTTTACCTTTATCTTAGGATCAATTATTTTTCTCTCCTTATCTTTTTTGTCTTAATAGTACGCATTATTTTTATAACGATGGCCGATTGGTTAGGGCACTGGCCTTCGGTACCGGAGTTCGTGGGTTCGAATCCCTCAGTGGCATAGATGTTCATAGCCGTTCGGAATCGGCTTTAAGCTGTAGGTCCCGGTCTCATTAGCCCTCGTGTTGCAAAAAGTAGACCGTAGCACTCCAAACCAAACCACTATTTTTATTTATGTCATTAACAGCATTCAAATAAATGTGTGTTAAAATTTATATTTCAGTTAGTTGGTTTTTTACTTTCGTTATTTTATATCTCTCTATATCGCGGCAAAACTCTAAATAGAGTGTGGGTAAAAAATTGTGGCTTACATTAACTTTGTCATTAATGTTTTCATTAACATTGCTCATTAATTGTGGTTTTCAATCGATAACTGTTAAAAAAGATACCAAATTTAAATAAAATTGAGTTTTAATTTCATTCAGGTGGTCCATTAGTCTCGTTTTTTTATCACTCTATATCGCAGTAAAACTGTGAATGGGCTCAAGATCTGAAAATTTGGTGTTCATTAAGAGGATCTTCTGAAAACAAATTATCTAATTTTTAGTATCATCTTACCAACTGGTTACAATAACACAAAAACATTTTATAAAATTTCATGTCTTTCATGCTGAAAGAGTGAAATCGAACGTTTTCAATAATAAACTACAACAAATGTTAAGAAGGCTACTAATGATGATTAATAGATTCTACATCTCAGGAAAAAATTCTAAAAATATTGTTAAAGAGTAAAATTATACAATATATGTTCCCGTCAAAAGCTAGTTAAGTTAAATTAGAATTATGTTAAAATTCTAACACGTGTTTTAATAAGTGTAAATACCAAATTTTCAACCACCTGTAGTGACTGCCTGATTTATTTTAATTTTATAAATAAACAAAGGATAATAATTCGATATATTGCCAAACTGTTATCGAAACCGGTGGTTGTGCTATAACGGGTTTTGACTGTACTTCCAAATTTAAAACGCTCTTACAAACGTATCTGTAGAAATGTTTTGGCTTAGCTTCAGCTTAAATGCAATGTTCATAAACATCAAAGCAATTGCTGTGATTAGAATTTTTAATTTACACGTTTAAGTAACTAGTGATTTTACATAAAGCTTATAAAAATGCATTACTATGGATTCATTGTTTGGAGTGATAATCTTATGCTTCTGATTTGAGTAAAGGAAATCAAAGGAGCTAATTTAAACACGTTTATAGAGTTATTAGTTAAATTGAAACGATTGGTAAAATTTGAAAAGTGCTTCAGCGGGGATTTAATTCAAATTGACTCTGAATTGGATTATTTTAAATCAGAGATCTAAAATCATTCTGTCTGTGCCGGTAGTAATAGCTTAACTGTTAACCTAGAAAGTTTCTCCGTAAGGTTTTAACGCTATGTAGATAAATGCCACTAAAGAATTCTAAGAAAGATTAATGAATCAACAGATTTCCTGTTATGCATGTTAACTTACCGTAAACATCGGTTAAAATAAAAAATAACAATAAACAATCGTATCAAGATAGGATTTTAACCCGATGCATATGGTTTTTCTGATTTTTTGTGAGCGCCACATTCTTCCCCCACGGACTGCTCTCTTGACGTTTAAAGAAGAAAAAAAAGAGAAATGTCCTTCTGCGACATATGTAAATATCTGAGTGATCTAAGTAAAGCTCTAAATCGGCATCCGAGTTATGAATTTTGTGTTTTTTTTTTTGTTTTTTTTTTTTTTTTTTTCGCGTAGTCTTTTGCCACGCGCGGCCTTGGCAGCAAGTGACTCTAATAGGTTTTTAGTAGGAGGGATTTGGCATTCTCCCAGCACTCTGCCGTGTTTTTGACCTGGGCTGATCGCAGACAATCTGAGTAACCGCTGATGATGGCAAGCTGCGTTCGCTCGGAAGACCTTGGCTCGTTACGAGCATAACATCAACTTCAGACTGAGTGATTTTGCCGGAATTTTCCGCTAGGTGGGAGTGTACTTCTTACCTAAGCGGGGTCACTGATGTGGGCGGTCGTACAGGTGCCGCTCAAACTTTCCATTCATTTTGCCGTCGTGAGTACGCTTGAAAAAACAGTACGCACTAATCGACTGGGGGATAAAGAGATTAAAGCATCAGCTGGTGCTCTATGAGGGATTTGTTCAATGGAGTATTTCTCAAACCATCGTTTCTTTACCTTTCTGAACCACTTTTCTTTCTCAATTTTTTTTAAATATACTAGATCATAAACCAAATTTAAAGGAACTTTATACCCTTTGGTTAAAATAAAATTATTTATGAGGGTTTTTTAATTTGCTTTGCACACCTTAAAAGGATTTTAAATTGATTTTCAGAAAGAAAGATTTTTCCTCTAGGTGGGAGTGCATTTTTCACTTAAGCGAGGTTAACGGTGTAGGTGGTCGTACAGGTGCCGCTCAAACTTTCCATTCATTTTGCAGTCGTGAGTAGGCTTGTAAAAAAATAGTAAGCACAAATCGGCTGGGGGTTAAGGAGATTAAAGCATCAGCTGGTGCTCTATGAGGGATTTGTTCAATGGAGTATTTCTCAAACCATTGTTTATTTACCTTTCTGAACCACTTTTCTTTCTCAATTTTTTTTAAATATACTAGATCATAAACCAAATTTAAAGGAACTTTATACCCTTTGGTTAAAATAAAATTATTTATGAGGGTTTTTTAATTTGCTTTGCACACCTTAAAAGGATTTTAAATTGATTTTCAGAAAGAAAGATTTTTCCTCTAGATGGGAGTACATTTTTCACTTAAGCGAGGTTAATGGTGTAGGTGGTCGTACAGGTGCCGCTCAAACTTTCCATTCATTTTGCAGTCGTGAGTACGCTTAAAAACAGTACGCACTAATCGGCTGGGGGATAAAGAGATTAAAGCATCAATTGGGGAGTATTTCTCAAACCATTGTTTATTTACCTTCCCTAACCCCTTTTCTTTCTCAAATTCTTTTAAATATACTAGATCAGAAACCAAATTTAAGGGAACTTGATACCCTTTGGTTTAAATAAAATTATTTATGGGTTTTTTTTTTTTTTTTTACTAGTTATGCACACCTTAAAAGGATTTTATTTAAAATGATTTTCAGAAAGAAAGATTTTTCCGCTAGGTGGGAGTGCATGTTTCACCTAAGCGAGGTCACTGGTGTAGGTGGTCGTACAGGTGCCGCTGAAACTTTCCATTAATTTTGCCGTCCTGAGAGCGCTTGAAAAAACAGTACACGCTAATCGTCAAGAAGTTGGAATAGAGGGGTGATAAATGAATCAGCTGATGCACTAAGAGAGATTTATTTAATGGAGTGTTTTGAAAACCACGACTCTTCACATTCCCTGTGTTCTTTTCTCACTCAAATTCTTTTAAAAATTCTAAATCAGAATTCAAATTTGAGGGAACTTGGTACTCGTTGGTGAAAGAAAAGAAAGATTTAATTTTTTAAGCCTCCACTTTGCATACTTAAAAAATATTTTATTTAAATTATTCATTTTCAAAAAGGAAGATTTTCGTTTGGTGGACGGGCACTTCTTACAGAAGCGGGATCACTGGCAAGGATGGACGTACAGGTGCAGCTGGAACTTTCCATTCATTTTGCCTTCGTGAGTACGATTGACAAAAATACTAAGCACTAATCGGCTGATGGGGTGAGGGGAGATTAAAATATTAATTGGTGCGCTAAGAGGGTATTAGAGGAATTTTTCGGAAATCCTCGTCACTGGACCTTCCCTGCGTTCTTTTCTCCTTCGAATTCTTCTAAAAATGCAAGATCGGAAATCAAATTTAAGGGAACTCGGTACCCGTTGGTGAAAGAAAAAAAAAATAAATTTCCTAAGCCTCCCCTATGCATATCCAAAAATGATTTTATTTAAATTTAAAAAAATCATTTTTAAAAAGGAAGATTTCCGCTAGGTGGGTGTGCAATGCTTACCTAAGCGGGATCACTGGCGTGGGTGTTTTTAAAGGTGCCGCTCAAACTTTCCATTCATTTTGCCGTCGTGAGTAAAACCGTCACAGTGTCGTCGTGATAAAAACAGTGCGCACAAATCGGCTAATGAGAGGATAGTAGATTAAAGCGTCAGCTGGTGCGCTAAGAGGGTATTTATTGTTCAGTGGGGTATTTCGGAAACCGCCGTTTGACCTTCCTTGCGCTCTTTTTTCTCCCAAAATCATATAAAAATAATAGATCAGAAACAGTATCTTCCGGTAGAAAAAAATAAGCGGCTTTTTTACCTAATTTTTGTATCCTAAAATGATTTTATTTAAATTATTTATTTTTTCAGAAAAAAAAATTATTTTGTTTCCAGAATGTGTTTTATAATTTTTGGGAATGGTTTTTAATGAGCTAAGTTTTTCAAAAGAAAAAACACAAATAGTCTACAAAAAAACATGAATTCCTCCATATTCCATTTTTTTTTTTATTTCTATTCATTTTATTCAAAAATTATCCCTAATTCTGTTTTAAAAAACTTTTTGTAATAGAAGAATATATATATGACAATATATAATTATATATTAACACTTTTTTTTAAGATTTAGCATTTTAAACAACTATGTATACATAAAAAGACAAAATAAGAAAAATCACTTTACACATTTCATTAGAATAAAGTCTCTAAATAATTATAATAGGGAAGGGCAGGGGTATTCAACCTTTTAGCCCTTTGGGGAATCCTTTGGGCTTATTGTTTTCATAAAGGAACCTCTTGATCTAAGAGCTGAAAAAAATATAGAATGTCAAAGCTTTATCTTATTGAAATTTATAAAATTATTATTGTATCGTTATTTTATCACAATACAAGCATCTCAATAAGATATTGAATGGTAAGGTAAATAATGGGATTTTAAGGGTTTTTTAAATATATTCTATGAATAATAAACAAAAGCAACAATAAATAATCAGTTTTATCCATTAAGATATAAAAACTAAATAACACTCATTTGTACGCTTGTGCGTGACTGTATTTAACAGATAGAATGAGGTTAACCGAACTAATTTGTTTGGTTTGGTAGTACGTGATATATTCTGCAACCAAGGGGTCGGCTTTATTCCAAATGATTCAGCAGCATCTTCGGAAATCGGCAAGGAGAGGCAAAAAAGAACGGAGAATGATAAGTGACGTAATGCGTCCAATTCAGTGTATTTAAAGCACGTGACTTTTACAGAATTTAAGATTTTATTTTATTTTATCCATAAAATTAGTTATTTATATTTATTTTTACAAGCAAACTACCTTTAAGATTTCATTCATAAGATTTTGTAAAGTTAAAACTTTACAAAAATTTTGGCGCTTTGACTAAGTAAATAATGATCACTTGCGGAGCCCCTGACAAAGTTCCAGGGATTCCAGGTTGAAGACCTCTGGTATAGGGTATCTAAAAGAGGCCTGACACATTTTGATGCTTAATAACTCCTAATGAAATATTGATATAAATTAATAACATTAATGACAGATAGATTCAAAAAATTTTATCATCCTTGTCTATGAACAATAATTCTTAAAATTAAACAGAGTTATGAAATAATGAAAAAAATTATGGATTATCCGCCTTTTCAGAGTGGCTGGGACAGCATATGTCTGTCAGATGAATTAGTTCTTCAGAGAGCCCCTTTCAAAAGGTTAAGCATTAAAAAGTGTCATACAGCAATAGCTGCTGTGGATGCCGACATGCTTTGCATGCACCTGGCGTGAAATCGACTACCGTCTTGATATTCTCCTTGCAACGAAAGACGCACATGTAGACTCACATTACAAAGGCCATAAAACATTTTGAATATATATTACTATTTAAGTTATTAATGTATATCTAACTGTATTATCTGTATTGTTTTACGAATTATTGAACGCCAAAATGCATCACACCTTCTCTGACATCCTGTATTGTTTTTAATGCACTTCTAATTATAAGATCATTTTAAAATTTTGTCATTTTATACTGTGAAAGTATATTTCAAACAAAAAAAAATCAATATATTCGTCAAAATAACGGTATTGATTCCCGTTAATTACCAAAAATATACGTGTAGAAAAATACAAAGATACAGAATTGAGTCACAGTTGGAAAAAAAAAAGTCTATCAGATAAGAAACATTTCATTTTATTTCTGGCTTATAGATAAAAAATACTTATTCCTAGTCTAGTAACTAAAAACTCAGCAATTATTTACCATTTTTGTATTCCGATTAAATTAACTTTATATTGTTAAAGATTAAAACGAAAATGTGAAGCCGAAAGAACGTTTATGAGCTGGACTTTCAGTCAAGTAAATTTGCCAGACGTTCCATGTAGGAGAGAAATGTAAAAACATAAAAGTTAAAAACTAATCCTTTACATAAAATTATCATATATTTCATATTATAATTTTATTATCTTACAAAAATAGTGACTAATAATAGTTTATAATTTAGCTACTCATGTGTCCAGTTAAATGTATTATTTTTTAAATGTCCTTGTAAATGATTGTGGTTTTTGCACTGAGATATATTCGTGATTTAATTAAAATCTGCATGTTCGAATCCCGATACTGGAATGAACATTCGTAGAAGTTTAAAATTGGCTTTAAGCAGTAGGCCTCTGTCAAATTAGCCCTTGTGTTGCAAAAAAATTGAACTGTGCTCCAAACCAAACGAAACTGTAATTTAATTATGCTTATTATTACTAGCAGTCCTTGAGAGATAATATGCATTATAGGAGAATGAAGTATTACTATTTTAAAATGTGATAAAATAGAACCTAACAAGACTATGAAAAAACATCGTTTGATTGATAGTCATATATAATTTGCACTTGATGGAAAATAACAGTTTTTTATTTCTTGCCCGACATTTACTCTATGAATTTTGATTAATATTCCTTTTTATTATTCTAGGTCCAACTGTCTTAAGCAGTACTACAACTGTGTCAAATGGCTCCGGAGGTACTACAGTTACTTCAGGAACTCTGCCAGCTGTCAGCAGTAGTCTTTCTCAAACGGCATATCCGGGAATACTAGCCACAAACTATGCTGCAGTAAGTATTGAACAGTTTTCTCTAAATATTAATTTTTTAGTATTCTCGGAGAGCAACTTACTGAAATAAAAGTCTTGAGTGTGAGGCTTTTAATGTTTCTCCCAAGGGATAGTATAAAATCGACATGGAGGTCGAGGTCCAACAAACTTCAGACCAGGTTGGTAAATAATCTATGCGGAGATAAAATTTTGGAGTCTGAAACTTTTAATACTTCTCTCAAAGGATAATATAATATCGATGCGGAAGTAATGATCCAACTAACTGTGGATGGGGTAAACATGTTACATAAAAGAGATCAATTTCAATATGAAATTAATGCATCGTCAAAACAGTAATTATCATTTTTTTATATGTCTATAATCAGATCTTTTTATCAATAACAGAGTCACGGGGAACCGTGGCCGAGTGGTTAAAAACGTGCTTTTCACCACGATAAATCTGTTCACATGTTCACACGCTTTGTCTTGAGCTGAATCGATGGAGAGGGAATTGTATAGGGCAAAGGATGAGAAACTTTTTCTGCCGCGGCACTCCTGGCATAATGCTCGAGGCACCCCCCGGTGTCATATGACTGCCTGATTGAAAATCGCTGATTTAGAGGATTGGTCGCACCTCAAGATGAATACATTTCTCAGCACGTTTCAATAGTGGCGCAGTGGTGAAAGAAGACAATTAAAAATGTAATTTTTAGTTATCTTCAGGACTTCTTTAATAGTTTCAGACTTTTTCCTGGTTAATTCCGCGGCATCCTTGACACAAATTGATTTTTAACCGCCGTAATTAATACGTTAGCTATTTTATACCCTAATAAACTAAATTATATCCACTTTTTTTTCTAGATAAATATCTTTTCCCCTTTTAAGAAAACATTTTAATCATGACTTGAAAATATTTTAGCTCTTAAACTACTCATTTAGTGAACAATTGTTACTTGTGTTCGCAGTTAATATAAGGAAAAAAAGTTTCGTAAAAAGTTCCCCCGTTTAATGAAAAGCAAATAATGCCAACAAGAGAAATACAAGAGTGGTTACGAGTTCAACTAATGAAACCACTATCACCCCAGCAACGCCTAGGAGTAAGAATAAAAAATAAAAGCAAATAACGAACTTATTTGATACTCCACTTTGCTTTTTTGTCCGTTTCTCGTTAACTTGGACTAAGTTTCTCAATTTTGAGCTAATGTGGTGCAGCAAGACTTCGGGAAAATGTGTCTTTTACGATGTTAAGGATAAAACCTTGAATTTATTGATCTGTTTTATAATGATGTTAACAAAATCTAATTAAGTTGTTTGCTTTCAGTGATAACTTCCTCATTGCTTATAAATTTAAATAAGATAGCTACTTTTAATTCTTAATATCTAAAGTTTATGCTTCATCTACTTTATACCTTTAAGCTAATATTAAGATGAGATGAATTATTTGAAGACGTATAAAACATTTCACTTTCTTTGTGCATTTATATAAATTTTCTTATATACCGTTTGATTGAAATTTACAAATTTAGCCTCTACCTATGTGAAAAAAAATTGGTTTAAATTAGTAGAGTAACTCCTATTTTTGTTTCCGATATTCTTACTATTCATTTAACCAATTATTAGCACACTTACTATATGAAAATCAAAGAAAAACTTATTTTGTGATTTAGTATTCTTAAATTGGTGTTCTTGATTATATAGAAAAAAAATTCTCGTTATGATGCTATTAGGTAAAATTCAAAGGGTCTCATATATGAGAGATATATAAGAGGCGTCTTTTAAGATTTAAATTCGTTGAAAAAATTTTTAAACTATTTTTATTTAAATTAAGAATTTTATATAAAGTTTAGGTTAGCAAGAGGTTAAAGGGAGTGGAAATATGCGTAATGATGTAATGAAAATGCCTTACGAACTATTAGGGAGTATGCCCGTGCATCTACTGCTGTTGATATGTTCAATAAAGTGCTTTTTCTTACACCGGCAGTGACATCATACTTTGTTTTTCGTATTTTTCTCGTAAACTATGGATCGTACAGGTACGCTTCTTTGGGCAGCTTTTATGTACTCCCAACGAAGAATCTAGCTGTGCAGAGTTTATGTGGTCGTTTTGGTGACACCCTGTATATATATGCACGCAAGTGGGGATAAATTAGTTACAATTAAAACAATTAGAAAAACAATACGTATATTAAAATTAAGTCAAATTCTACACTATATGTCATTTTGTGTAATGTAAGAGTGGATAACCTACCACCCCAAAAACATTTTTGTGTGGCTTTGCAAAAAATATGAATGTTTTGCATTTGGAATATCTTCCCATAAAGCCATAACCCACCGGGCACAAGGTTAGCTTGTGGGGTTAGAATCCCGGGATGCCGGGGTCGAGTTTCCCTGCACGCTCAGAGAATGTACAGAAGAAATCTTTTGATCTGGATGTCCTATCACTTGTAGATCGGTAGGTGGGAGAAAGGTATAAAATCAAAGCAGAAGTCTTTCCTCTTGAGGAGGATTGAGGAATATCTCTAGAATTCGCATCACGTTTTATCAAAACCATAACATATATTTACCAGTTAAATTGCTTCGTTTTACAACGAAACAATTTTTATTTAAAAAATAGGGTTTAACTTTGGTGAGCTAAGCTCTGTAACTCGTTATTTTTTTTTCTTAATTTAAGTGTTTGCATATCTAGAATTA
>CM063502.1:125508158-125552611 GCA_032207245.1 Pardosa pseudoannulata | reverse complement strand
TACATAAGTGGGTAATGTAATAAAATCTGTACAAGCTGCTTTTGTCTGTAATCATAAAATAAAATTCATGTTTTCCTCAAGTTTTGCTACTTTCATTATATTTGAGCTATAATTTTCATTTTACAACATGAAGCTCTTCATTTCCCAAACTATTACAGCTGAGGAATGTTTTAATTGCCATACAGTATTTGAATGCATTTTACCAAAAATAATTTTTAAAAAAATTTTAAGCTCATTTTGTAATTGTTCTTTTTGTATATCAAATTTAATTTTTATCAGTAATTAAGCATAATTTTATACATTTGTTACTCTTAGATATCACTGTAATACATGCACAAATGTATGTATGTGTGTATGTAATATGTATCCATATGTACTTAGTCTTGTTTTATGTTAGATAAATTAAAGCTTAGAAATTGTGAATTAATGCTAAAAGTTCCGGTAGATAATAGCATTCTAATTAATCATTGATAGAACTTTAAACATAGAACATGCATTGCTTAATAACTTGAAAATTGCCATTCAATGAACTTGCTTTTTAGAGCTTCAAAGTTTTGTAACGAATGCTGCTTGGAGAAACAATAGCTTTATTTGTGATGCTTTAAAAATGTATATTCTGTTTATAATTTACACAAAAACAAAATACCCCTTTTCCTGCTTGATTCTCTAATGTGTACACAGCTGGTTTTTCTTGTTTATCACTTGACTTGTAACCAACCAACCTAGTGTTATAGGTGGCTGAGTGATCAGTCTTTGTATTGAAAGAAATATTCCTACCCTTGTAAAAATTTCCTCCCTTTTTTTTTGTTTCAGCTTACAAAATGTAAAATTTTATGAAAAACAGTAACTTGAATCAACTGCAAATATTAAGCATTTGTCAGATAATGACTTGATTTTGAAATTAAGTGTAAGTTAGCTTAAATTTTCCAGTTTTTAAGATAGTAAAAAAAAAATAAATACCAAAAAATTTTTTGAAGTTAGCAATTTTTTTCTTGTGCAATTGGAAATGGTAGTTAACATTTTTTTCATCATTCCCTATGAAGGCTATTAAAATATTGCTTTTTACCACAATCGTTATGGAAGCTTTTCAAAAAAGTTGATTAAAGTTACTTTTTTTAATTCTTAGTTTCTTTCTATAGATATATAGAACACCTGCACTCTTGATACCATGAACTCACTTATATGTATAGTTTAGAGCTGAAACAATTGAAATAACTCAAAGGAATGTATTGGGATTTTAACATCAAGTTTTGGAAGGTGTAACTGACTAGTTATGTTTACTAATATTTAGTCCTTATTATAGCTTAATACACATTAATCTGTTAAAATTAAAGGAGATTTTAATATAAATCTTTAAAAAAGGAGTTTATTATATTGCATATTATCACAAAACTAGGCACAACGGAACAGAAATTAAAATTTTAGAAATGCTTTAGGGGTAATTTGTATCTTCCCAAAATTCAGTTGCACAAGAAAATATTCCTGTTCTAAATATAAAAATTAAATTTGTTTTGAATTAATGAAGGTTACATATATTTATCTAAAAATTTCAGTTATGTTTAAAAAAGGATTTAATTAAGCTAAAATAAGGGTTCTTGGTACTATTAAACTATTATATGTTACAGAGAAGTTTTGCACTGCATTCCATTTGATTTTCTTTTTAATGATTAAGGAAAAGAAATCCTTATTGTTTGCATCTTTAACCTGATTCATTCAAAAACTGTTGATCTTATCCTCTAGTACTTAACCTGAGTTAACAATATTACAGCTTAAACAAAAAGTTTTGGTTGCCAATTTATTCATCCTCTTGTTTGTGCTACAAATTTATAAAAAAATCAAATTATCCTCTAGCAAGAGAGTGATATAAAGGGATTGCTTTTAAATCCAGGTTTATCTGATTAGTTGTGCTTTTACTAATGCCACTTTTATATGCCAAGTATTTGAGTCTACACATTTAGGCAAAGGGTCTTGTCTTACATTTAAAGAGCACCAATAGGGTGAAAATAACTTTGCTCGAAGTGAGTCATTGTTATGTAGAAGCAGGGATGTCGAGCTGAAGACTTGCCTGCCTCTTCCAGCAGTATTTTGTTTAACTTTAGGGTGTTGTGATTATGAAACTATTTTATGTGTCCCAGCTGCCATTGACCATAGGAAATCTTAGGCCAGCTCAAGTCTTAAGTCGATGACCCTCCTGTTATGAGCTTAAGGATTTTGCTGACTGAGTTACCACAGCATGATCAATTGTAATACATTTTTGAATAACGGTCTTGAAAATTAAAGAATGCAGGAGTTAAGAATATAAATATTTATACAGAAGAACAAGACTGTAACCAGAGGGAGGAGCTCAGTCCCTCCCTGTCAAAAATTATAGAGTTTGCTGTATTACATTTTAACATTGAAATAAAAGTCCTATTTCAAATATAAAAATTTTTTTAAACTACATAATTAATAAAAGTTTAGTTTTGAAAATTTTTACTTGTTTTAATATCAATATATTTATTTCAAAATGTTTATACTTTTATTGAAACATGTTACACAAGGTTGTGCATAATTTTTTTTCTAAATTGTATGTTTTTAAAATAAAAATAAAAAATAGTAAGGTAAAGGGACGGGGGAACTCAGTCTAATTTAAAGCCCACCTCCTTCCGAAACTGAGTTCATGAATGTAGGATAGCATGTTTAATAATCAGATAATTTTAAACAAATTACATTG
This sequence comes from Pardosa pseudoannulata, assembly GCA_032207245.1. Taxonomy (NCBI): domain Eukaryota; kingdom Metazoa; phylum Arthropoda; class Arachnida; order Araneae; family Lycosidae; genus Pardosa; species Pardosa pseudoannulata. The sequence goes on along the minus strand of CM063502.1, from coordinate 125,549,898 downwards.
CTTTTGAAATATGCATAGTGAATTTAAATCTCCTTGCCCCCTATAGCTTGAGTTTTGCAATTAAAAAATAAAATAGAAGTTTTTCACACTTTAAAATTTATATTAAATTAATCAAGAGGTTTTAGCATAGATATAAACTGAAGGAAGATTGTTTCCAAATGCAGGTTGTATTTAGACCAATAGGAATTCAGGATGAGTGAGATGGCTATCTGTTACAGGCAGCAAGGTACTAACTGGTAGAAAGGGGAGATGGATGAAATTTAGAAGAGTGAGAATAATGATGCAATATTAACTTCCTGGTTTTAAATAAGAATATTGAATCTAAGAAGCAATAATCTAATTCATGGTCCTTGTATTTAAAAATATGTAATCCTTGCAGTTATATAACTTACTCAACCTCTTAACATTAAGACTGCCTTTACTTAAGGTTACTTATGCAAAGTAATATAAAGAACACTAATATCACACATTTAAGGTATTCAAGCATGATTGGAGCATGTTTTTAAAAGATTTCATAACAAGTATTCTCTTCAGATGAAACATTTTAAATTTTACAGAAATGCAAAATATATACTTTATTTTATGGGAAAATTCTCATTAGTTTCAAATGTGATTGATTCAAAGCTCTAACATCAAATCTAAAGTACTATCATATTAAGTAGAATGTTTTCTTCCAGAGAAATAATTATAATTTTTAATCCTTTAGTAATAAGATTTTACGGCTCTTAATTGAAATACTTGTTTGAAATTGTGTTTATTTATATTATTGTATTTTTTAGGAAGAAGTGTCATAACTGAAAATATTCATGATACATCAGTTCTTTAAGTTCGTTCTGTAGATAATTGTTAGCAGATAATATTTACATAGTTTAAAAATTGATCATAACAGTTTAGAGTTATCACACTTGAAACAATCACATTCTATTTGAGCTCCAAAACTGGGTATACACTTAAATATGTTTTCACATAACAGGCTAAATTCTACTTTTAAATAACGCATTTATTTTTCAGTCTGTTTTTTTTCCATACATTAAAAACTATTTTTGCTTCAATGAACAGAAAACAAAGCAAAGCTAGTTAAAATTATTCACCCCCAGTCTTGTTTTAGACATATGTTTTAATTCTTTTCATTATTAAAAACAATCTCAGCCGATAGTAGGAAATAGGCAGATATATTAGAGAGAGCATGAGTTGTGGGCAGGGTCGTAGCCAGAAAGTATTTTCAAAGGGGGAACGACAATATTATTTGAGAATACTCCAGTAAAACTATCTGTTTTGATATGCACGTACACCCCCTTTGAGTCTCATAACAGAAATGTAGTTTTGCAACAACAACAAAAATTGATAAGATGAACAATTGTAAAGCTTTGAAAACATGTCATGAAGTATCTACACAAGGAATTTAATTGTAAAAATAAATATTGAAAAGAAATAAACTATACATGATATTAAATGATAACTTAAAAACAAGTATAATAGAAGAGAAATCAAAATTTGGAAAGAAAATGAAGAATTTGAAAAATTTTCCCTCTGTGGTATATATATATGCTTGCCTTCATGATTTACGAAGTTTTTAATAATTACTGTGAATTTCTAAATATACATCTTTACATCACCACGACCAAATGATGACTGATGGGTAGGGTGCTGTTTATCGGTGCCACAATTCGTAGGTTCAAATCCCACTGCTGACATGAATGTACGTAGCCGTTAGGAAGGTAGTAGGTCCTGGTATTAATATTTCTCGTGCAGCAAAACAGTAAACCTTAGAACTCGAAAACAAACTAAATCTCTATTTAAAATATTGTAATAAATGCAGTTATAATATAAATAAATATATTTATATCATAGACTCTTTTAAACTATTGAAAGTAACTAGAAGAGTAATAATTTATTTATATTGATGCAATTAGTGTATTTTATTTCAAGTTCAGTTAAAAGGCTTCTACGAGGTTTACTATAAATAAACAAAGCTCATATGTGTTGTAATAGTTTTTCATGAGTAAGGAGATTAATTAATACATGCAGGATCCACTCATAAGTAATAATACTAATTGATATATTTCAATGAAAATCAACAATTTTATAACTTTTACGTAGATTATATTAGATTTAAATTTATAATTTTATATTTCATTACGGTATCACAATAAATATACCTCCATTTTAAATACAAAAGAAAAAAAAATAGTGGCAATTTCTAATAGGTTTTTCTTTATATTTCCTCCCCTTATCTATTAATATTATGCTACGTATTTAAAAACACTTTTTGGTGAAATCTATTTTTTTTTATATCAGTTTGACACTGAACTCTCTGGTGATGAACTTTCATAGTTTAAATTTTGTTCCAATTTAGCTGTACACAATAACTAAAGTAATTTAGTTGGAGCTATTCTGTAAATAAGAATCTGTCTGCAAAAACTCACCATGAAGCCCTAATAGGAAAATCCTAACAATAGATTACGGAAAATGAGTAGGCTTCATTTTTTGGGAAGAATGACCAGAGGGGGAGGAGGGTGAAACCTTCACGAAGGCCACGGGGTGATGTAGAAAAAGCATTTTATTTCTGGCTAGCAGACCAGCAAGACTTTTATGGTCAAAGATAGAACTTTTAAGGTTTTTTATAAGAACATGTCTCTCTATATCCATGCATAACTAGGTAAATAGAGCACACAGCAACTTAGGACTGTCTTTGCAATATTCTTTTAGAATTTTAGAGGCGACCGATTCCCCAAGTCGCCCCCTCCTTGCCTACAGCTTTTGTTGTGGAGTGTCACTTTACATTGATAAACATCCAATGAAATAAAAGCATTTTCTGGGATTGATTCGTCACCTACTAATTTCCAGTTTTGATACCACTAACTGTACTATATACCAATTTCTGTGTAACTTACATTTTCATTAATATAGGATGATAAACCTTTTAATCTGAAATGGGTATTTTACTCAATAAGATATTTAAGCGTATTTAACGAGGTTTTTTATTTTCAAAATATTGGGCAAAACATCTCAATGCATCTTATACAAGGTTTTTTTTTTAAAGCAAGATGTTTGAACAAGACTGAACAACATTAATCAGCTGCCAAGCCATTCTTCAGTCCGCTTTATTTTTTAATATAAAGTAGATACATAAGGCATCCGTTATTAACAGGTTTTTTAATTTCTTCTAGTATTTATCACTATTATAACAATCGTGTTACAAAGAAATGACTGTAGTAACCCCGACCTATTCATTCTTGTAATACTGGTAAGAGGCTCATCTTTGGCTGTGATGCTAACGCACACCATACTGTGTGGGGTAGCAGTAATTGCAACAAGCGTGGGGATGAGCTTCTGGATTACATTTTGTCTGCCAATCTGTATATCCTTAATAGTGGCAATGCTCCTACCTTTGTCACTAAGAACAGAAGGGAGGTCATTGATCTCACTATCTGTAATTCTAACTGTGTTAATTACATTAGTGATTGGAGGGTGTCTGATGCAGTTACTGCCTCAGACCATCAGCTAATTGTTTTTTCTTTAAGGGGTCTAGAATGTTCTAGAATTGAGAGTAGGAATCCACGTAATACTAACTGGTGTTCCTACTATAATGACTTAGAGTGTGGACTCAATGCAGTTCCTGGTGAGTTTAATTCCATTGCTGATTTAGAGTCGGCCGTTGACTCCGTGCAACATGCCATTCTCTATGCTTATCAGCGCAATTGTAAAGCTACGTCCACTAGCTCCCCAAGGCGTGTGCCTTGGTGGTCTGTTGAGCTTAGTGACTTGCGTAAGAAATGTAGGAAGCACTTTAATAGGGCCAAAAAGTCTGGTGACTGGGAGGCCTATCGTTGTGCTTTGACTGCCTACAGTAAGGCTATCCGTAAAGCCAAATGGCTTTCTTGGCAGCTTTTCTGTGAGGGTATCAATGACATTCCTGCAACTGCCAAAGTTGTTAAGGTAATGTCTAAGAACAAAGTTTGTAACATAAATGCTATTAGGCTTCCTTGTGGGAGTTTCAGTGAAACCGGGGAGGAGGTTTTGGCTGAAATGCTAAAGGTGCACTTCCCGGGCTCTCTTGATATTCCCCATAGAAGCTGTATTATTGCTCCTTCTCAAGTGGTTGGCAAGGAGAATTGGGATGCTGCTAAGGCAGTGGTATCCCATGATAGGGTTGTTTGGGCTTTAAGTACTTTTAAGCCCTACAATTCCCCTGGTTTGGATGGGATTATTCCCATCCTTCTTAAGAAGGGTAGTACCCTTCTTGTTCCCATTCTTTGTAGGATTTTTAAATCCTGTATTGCTTATGGTCATGTTCCTGTCTTGGAGGTATACGAAGGTTATCTTTATTCCTAAACCTGGGAAAGATAACTACTATGAGTCTAAGTCTTTTAGACCTATCAGTCTCACCTCTTTTCTTTTAAAAACTTTAGAAAAGCTTGTTGACAGATACCTTAGGGATTCTGTTCTTGTTGCTGATCCCTTGTCGCCCCGGCAGCATGCGTATCAGCCTGGCAGATCAACGAGTTCTGCTTTGTATGAGCTTTCTTTCCTTTTGGAAAAAAGCATTTACGATAAGGAAATTGCACTTGCAGTTTTTCTAGATATTGAGGGTGCCTTTGATAGGGTCCCCATTGATACTATTGTTAAGGCCCTTGTGCTAAAGGGTACTAATCACATTATTTCCAATTGGATTAAGAATCTTCTGGCCACTAGGTATATTTGTGTTAATGTTCTTGGGGCTAGCAAGGTTGTTCAGGCCATTTCTGGCTGTCCTCAGGGGGGAGTTCTATCTCCCATTCTCTGGAGTATTGTGGTGGACTCCTTACTTGTTCACCTCACTAAGAGCGGCATCAGCTGTTTAGGTTATGCGGATGATGTTGCTATTATTGTTAGGGGTAGGTTTGGACAAACCATCTCTGGCATTATTAATGATGCACTCAAGCATACTGTCTTGTGGTGTAACAATTTTGGCTTGTCTGTAAATCCTTCTAAGACCAAGCTTGTTGCTTTCTCCCGGAAGAAGAACCTAAATCTTAGGGATATTATCTTCTATGGTAAGAAGCTTACTCTATCTAATGAGGTTAAGTTTCTTGGCATTTATTTTGACAAGAATCTCAACTGGGGTTGTCATGTGTCCTATTGTCTGCAGAAGGCTAAAAAGATCTTCTGGAGCTGCAGGAATTCGATTGGCAAGACCTGGGGCCTTTTCTCCTAAGGCTGTGTACTGGATCTATAATATGATTATTAGTCCTATTATCACCTATGGCTCTATTGTCTGGTGGTCTAGGGCCAGACTTGATTGTGTTAAGTCTGAGCTGAATAAGCTGCAGAGAATGGTCTGTATTGCTCTCACGGGTTGTATAAAAACTACCCCTACTGCTGCCATTGAACTTTTGCTAGGCATGCTTCCTCTTCATCTACGGATTGAAGCTGAGGCTATAATCTGTATGAAGAGGTTTAAGAGTCTGGGTCTTTGGAGGGATTACTCTTCTTATCTCTCTTGGGGACGTTTTGACTCTTCCGTGGCTAACAAGGCTTTTTTTATGATGCCTACTGATGTTATCAATACCAGGTTTACTTTCTCTAAGCCCTATAGTGTTCATTTCCCCTCTCGGGAGGAATGGCTTAAGAACCCTAAGTGGCTTAAGGGCAACTGCAGGGTTTGGTTTACTGATGGTTCTAAATTTAATCATCAGGTGGGTGCTGGTGTGTGCTGCCCTATGGACGGCACCAAGCTTTTCTTTCCGCTTGGTAAATATGCTACTGTTTTCCAAGCTGAGGTCTTTGCAATCTATGTGTTGCAGGACCTGCCTTGGCAGGGGTTTGCACAGGCAAACCATTCATATCTGTTCTGATAGTCAGGCTGCACTCCAGGCCTTGTCGAGGTGTAGTGTTACCTCTGCACTGGTTTGGGAGTGTCTGGAATCTCTTCGTGACCTTGCCTTTGGCAACAAGGTTAATCTTTACTGGGTTCCCGGTCATATGGGAATTCAAGGTAATGAGCTTGCTGATTATTTAGCTAGGAAAGGGTCCAGTACTTTCTTTACTGGACCTGAGCCTGTCCTTGGTATTGCTCCGGGGTCTATTAGGAATTCTGTCTTTAGGCATTTTAGGTGCCTTCAATATTCCGAGTGGCTTATTGGGGATGGTCATAGGCAAGCTAAAGAGCTCAATCGTGACTGCCCCAGTCTGCGTAGTAAGGAGCTCTTGTCGCTTCATAGAAATGGTCTGAGGAAAGCAGTTGGTCTTCTTACTGGTCATTGTGCCCTCAATAGGCACCTCAGCATAATGGGTATTAGGTCTGATCCCTTGTGCCGTGGCTGCCGTCTTGAGGAGGAGACTGCTCGCCACATTTTGTGTGATTGTGAGTATTTCTCGGCTCTTAGGTTTGAGCACCTTGGTCGCCACCTCCTTGAGCCTTGGGAGCTACAGGACATCCCTGTTAGCTGTTTGCTGAGATTTGCCTCAGCTTGTGGTCTTTTCTCTTAGGCGCACTTGGGTCGTGTTTTGTTCTTCTTGGGTTTGGGTACAATAGACCTCTGGTCGCGGTGCCCTGCTCTTGGTGAATCCCCCAGGGGCTGCCCTAAAGGTGATTTCATTCATTCAACCCCGACCTATAATAAACCAGTGTATATGTTAACTGTGGTTACTCTCTACTATTTTGCTACTTCAGGGTTAATGAGACCAAAGCCTACAGTTTAGAGCCAATTCTGAGCGACTACGAACTTTAATGCCCGTATGTTGGATTTATAACCACAGATTCAATACAAAAAAGCAGCGCCTTACCATTCGGTCATCGTTCGGCAATCCATTGCACATCGAAAGGTGCAAAGTGCAATTACTGTTGTTTTTTAAATTGATTACATTAATCATAACAAGACTCCCAATGTAATGGAAGTATAGCAGATCTTTTTTTGTACAATCCTATGTTATAACACCTTCTGAATCGTGTTTATCAATCCGAAGGAACTTAGAGGGATTAGAGAATAATTATACAATTTTAATTAAGGAAAATCACAGATTTCCGGAAATAAATATTCTGGTATATTTATACTTGTATAACTATTATTAAATAAATTAAAGTAATGCTAAAAATAGAAATAGTTTTCTATACTGCATACTCAACTTTATTTTTTTTTTAATTTTAATGTTAAATAAATCTCGTGGTTACTAAAAATAAATATGTTTCAAAGTTAAAATAAATATGTTCTGAAAGTCATAGAGGTGAATTAAAAATTTCATAAAGAAATAATTTTATATTAGGCTTTAGTTTCAATAATTCTTATATATATATATATATATATATATATATATATATATATATATATAGAATACATGAAAATTTGTTGCAAAAATCAGTACCAAATATACTAATACAAATTTATGTCTAGCAAAAACAAACAGCCCAAACTCGAGTTAAAATGTTTAATTTTCAACTAATTTGAAAAAAGATGTAGAAAATTATAACAATTTTTTACTTTCATAATAAGAATAGAAAATTAGAATTTTATACATTAATATAAGTATTTTATATGTGCCTAGCTACAATTAACAGCCAAAGTTTTAAAAATTATTGTTAATTTTAAATACACATAAAGCTCGTCGAGTCTCGAAGATCATACTATAAGAAATAATGGATTAAAAAAGTACAGATAAAAATATTCTTTGAGAGACTTATTTACATTTCTTTACGAAACGTCAAGAAGTTACAAAATATTTAAGTGGGGCAGTTAGAGATACAACAGTTACCGTAAGGAAATACTTCGAAATAGAGCTTAACAAAGCCATGAAAAGTTATCAGCATCTTTGTGCCTCAAGGGATAGGGGTACATCCTCAGTGTCAGTCAAAGCGGGGTTCTCAAACAATAGACTGGACCCTCCTACCACAAGAGTAAATGGAGAAAAGAAATGGCAAATTTGTACGTGATATCCACTTTCGGAGCACTTTTGAGGTTGAAAATTGTACGTGATAACCGCTTTAGAGACACCACCCTTGTACCAGAATTGTACGTGACAACTGCTTAGAAGGTTAAGTTAAATCAAAAGATTTAATATGGTAAAAACAATTATTTCTCCACCCTGATTGGGGTTCTACACATAAATAAAATTGTTTAATTATTCATGTTTTCATTAAAAGTTCTGTTTAAAAAATTGAAAAAAAAATTCCATTCATTTTAATTTAGATTACTATTAATAAGTTGTATGTTTAAAATCCAATTAAAGATATTGGATTTTTAATGGTAGAATTCGATTAAAACACTGTTTGAATGCATGTCGCATCAAAAACCCAACCCTGTACAAAGAATTTATTTTGTTCACTAAGTGAAGCATAATAAATAAATGAAACAAAAAATAATAATAAAGATGGTTTATTATTGCCTATTAAATTTTAAATAATTATAACACACATATTAAGTTATAAAATATAATTACACAAAAATGCTTTTATTTTTTGTGCATAAAAACAGATGGAATAATAATTCCTTCTATGATGTGACTCTGCTGTATTTGCTTGCCAGTGGCATGCCAGGCACATTGGTAGAGCTAGCTGGCCCAATATTTGAATGGTTGAATGGAAACAGTTATAAAAAGTAATTACAACAAACATATGGCATCACTCAAGTTGAAGTTCTTTTCATTCACTTTTACAGATTCCAGTCCTTAATCACTTGATTAATTTGATGATACCTTAAATACCAAATCTCATTTCCTTCTTCTAAAGCTTGTGTTTGAATAGCATTCAATACTGGTATTGCATTTTTATGTTTATTTTCTTCAGAATTTTGCTGCACAAGCCTTTTAAAATCAGGTAAGTTCATAACCTGAAGAGAAAAAAAAATAGAGTTTTCAAATAGATATTTTCATAGTCATAAAAAAACACATTGTACTTAAACATGTACTTAAAATTTCATTATTTCAATGTAGAAATAACTGGTATCAAAAACGAATGTGTATTTAAAATTATACTATAATAAGTCTAAAATTATACTATGTAGATAAATTTTAGACTTTTATAAAAAAGGAGAGATATGTTATAAGTATAAAAGTGAATTTTTTTTATTTATTGTTAATATCTTATATAATTTTATTTCTACTTCAAAGAGCACTATAAATACATCTGCAGATATCAAATGTGTACAGCCAAGCAAAATAAGAAAATAAACAAACCTACTTTTCAATAACTTTAAGAATTATAAGGCTTAAACTTAGTTCTTTCAACAGGTTTAGTTTTAAAGTAGCTTTTTGCTTTTAATCATCTCTGCTTAAGTAGAGGGGTCAGCTAACCAGCAAACAGTGAATTGCAGAAGAATATCATTATAGAGGGAAATTTTTATTCTCAAAACAGGCAACTTTTATACTCCTGTTCAAAATTAAGAAAATTTGGATTTTTGTCTAAATTTGATGCAAATAACTCAATGAAATGTAAAACTACTGCTTTAAGACAAAGGTGAAAATCTTATATGTCAGCATACATATGTGTGTGGGTACAGCCAATAGAGGTACAAACTTTCTAATCACATGTGACAAAACACTCATTTCGTTCTCTAGCACAGCTTGCCAAATTTCTGGGTGTTTCTATTTATGGTGTCCAAATTTCTTGGTGGCAGCATTCAGTTAAATTCAAATTCTAGATTAATTTTTTTTTTAAATGGAAATTTTAAAACAAAAGTTTCTGAATTTCACATGCTGATGACAAGCAATGATGATAGTTTTAACACATAAAACTGTAAGAAAGATATCATTTTAACATATCAAAAAATGTTATTCAACAAAACACACTTTTTAAATTTGTTATAAAGGAAAATTTTTAATCGTGTATCCAAAAATGGATATGATTATTTTGAGAAATCACAAAGCTACCAAATGGTTAAATTGAATTGAGTAATTTTCTTAAAATAATTTTTTAAAGGCAGTTGGTCAAAGAAGAAAGGAAAATGTACTCATTTTCAGGATATTGATTTCAATTGTGCTAAACTGAAGATATACAGGGTAGTTTAAAATTACTATCCACAAAAAAAAAAAAGCATCAAAACTGAATAAAAATAAATAAAAATACAAAATATTGTTCTTTTGTTAAAAAAATTTGCCATCTATTAACATACTCTTATTAAACTAAAAAATTCAAGCAGTAATATTAAAGCATCATGTTCATAAATATAAGAATATATGGTAGAGGTAAAAATTCTTTATATTCAGACACTGTATCTTAACTTTATAGACCTTGCTAAAACTTTTGATAGCAAATAAAGAGAATGCCTTTGGAAATTTTTAAAAAATATACAGACTGCCACCAAAATAATTAACATTATTAAAAACTCATATCAAGGAAGCATTCTAATTGATGGAAGTAGTACACAAGACTTTAAAATAAATACTGGAGTGAGACAGGGATGTGTACTGTCAGGATTTCTGTTTAATATAGTAATTAGGTAATGAGAGATATTCTTAAAAATAGAAAGACTGGAATAAGATGGAATTTTCATAAACATCTGGAAGATTTTGACTATGCAGATGACATTGCACTATTGTCATCTCACTTGGAATATATGAAGTCAAAAACAAGCACACTAGAGGAAAATGCAAGAAAGGTTTTACTAAAAATAAATGAAACCAAGACAAAAATGATGAAAATTAAAAAAAAAAAAAAAGTATAAATGGTAGGGAAATAGAAGAAGTTGACAACTTTATATACCTAGAAATACACATTTCTGCTAAAGGAGGTACAGATAATGATATAAAAACAAGAATTAAAAAAGCACAATAGGTATTCAGAATTCTATATAAAGTATGGAGATCAAGAATTCACGTGCAAAGCTCAAACTAAAAATCTTCAATTCATCAGTTAAAGCAATTCTACTATATGGTAGTAGCTCATAGAAAATAACAAAACAGCAAGAAAAAAATGTTGATACTTTCCAAACTAAATGCCTAAGAAAATTAATAAAATTATACTGGCCAAACCAAATTTTAGTGGAGTTAAAAATTTTCAAGTGTTTGGTGCAAATGGCAATAAGTGTTTGAGTGATCAAGGAGTAACAAAAATTACATACAATATATTATGAAATATTATTTATTAATATATGTATAACAAAATTGATTACACGTATTTAATAAGAGATATTTTGCTGTTTATTCTCAGACAGTTTTTTAATATTAGGTTCATAAACCATATTCATTAGTTTAATGAATTTATAGTTAATTCACAGTTAAGTCTATTTCTATTAAAAGAGTTTACAAAGTTCATTGAAGAAAAATTTTTTTTTATACAAATATGTGGACCCAAACATTGTTAAAAGCGCATTAACTAATTTTTTCATTTACATAAAATTATTTGGTAAAGAATCCCATATGTTTAATATAATATTTTCAATGTTTACTGTGGGACCAATATTATCTGCCCTATTTCCACAAAGTTTTCCTTCTACTTCAGAAATCAAGTCTTCAGATTTTGTTTTCTACATTACACTGCTTTGAAATTTTACTAATTCAATTTTAAATTTTCAATACCTAGCATAATGGTTTCCTAGCAAATATGGGTCAGTTAAAAATCTTGTGTGGGTCAGTATCTGACCCACAGGTCATAGGTTCACCATCAATGTGTTAGAGAGAAAGTAAATTAACGTTCTGCTAAAAATGAAAGCACAAATGCTTTAGTCCTTGGTTTTCTATCTACAGTTTGGCTTTAAGCACTATGTATTACATCATTGCTGTTAGTGAAAAGTGAATGTAATATTTGTATACTAATTATATAATTTCATAGAATCCCATAACTTGTTTACTGAAGTTCAAGACTGATTCAAAAGAAACTAAAATCATTCACTGCTGTACATAATAAAAGAGGTACACGAGACACAAAAATATTAATTTTTCAACACTAAACTAGAATTTTTTTTTTTTTTTTTTTGTAAATCTTTGTTAAGCTATTCCCATTAATTCATATTTTAGAATGTTTTAGCAAGTTTGGCAATATCATCCTTTACAGTTAAATAGTTCAATTATTGAACAAAATGATTAGTAAGATGAAATCCTCAAAAAAAGCATTACCTTCAGCTCTGTCTTTCAACTCAGACCTTTTCCCCTCAAACAGAAATTAGCTAATCCCATCCAATGTATAGAAAAAAATTTCCCTTTTAATTCTTTATCTCTACTTACTTCTGGCCATTCAAATATACTTTTAATTTATCCCCCTCTACACAACAGACTAATTATTTCAAACTGACTTTGATGAAATCAGGTTTTAATAATTTAACATGTTCAATTTTGACATATTTTAATACATAAACATATAAATTGGTGTATTTTAGCTTTAATTTGCAGAAATTCATCATAAAAAATAACATACAAAACTAAATATTTAGAATACTGTATTAATACTAAGGGCTGATATTAAAGATTTAAATGCAACTTTATATTTCTTTAAATGCTATTTTTACATCAACAACTTTACAGTATCTGTTAATAGAAACAAAATTAATACATTTATATCTGAATACTGCTTTCATGTTGCTTTGATTAGCACACAATAAAGGTTTAAGACAGGGTATTTCAAAGATAAAAATTTAAAAGAATTAGCTACTTAATGTAGCTATATTTTTTAATTTATATGAAGAACGTTATTAAAAAAAAGAGCTAAAAAATTAATCTGAAATTCTGGTATAAACAAAATTACATATATGCAAGTAATTAAAATGTTATTTGCATAAAATAAATTACTTTTGTACATGATTGATTGAAAGACATTTTTTTTTTGTAATTTTAAAAACAGAAATTAATTACGCAGATGATTTATTACATGTATAAAACTATGAAAAAGTTATAAATGGACTAATTAATACAGTTTATATTATTCAACTGTGTATAGTACAAATTAATTGAAGTTCTTCACTATTTATGTATTATAACAATATAATACTTTATAACTGTCACTTTTATTAAACAGGAAAAAAAAAATACTATTGGTCATAAAAGAGCATTTTAGCTACTGTATGTGATATACTGCTCACTTCCGAATTAATGTTTATATAAGGGACTTGCTGTTATAATATTTAACAGAACATTTTAAAATATGTGTCCTATAATTATATTTATTGAATTATATTTTTAAAGATTATAAGGACATGATTACTTAATTTTAAAACAAGATTAAAATTTATCAAAAGACTAAGAGTAAACTAAAACAGAAATATTTATTCAGAAATAATAAATAAAAAAGAACCAACACTGGTTTATCCTGTTAGATAAGAATCAGTAATTACAAAAAATAATTGTTTCTACACACCTCATCAAAATGGTACAACATGTACTTTGTAGACTGGTATTCTAAAAGTTGCATATCAAATAGTACTGAACATCTATATGCCCTTATAACATTATCTGTAGTTAGGTTTTCCATTATTTTAAAAGAACACAACCTTTTTAAGCCAGACAACATAAACATATCAGCCAAGCATAAAACATCAAGGGCATTTGTTGATGACAGCTGAAATGAAAAAATATAATTCTAGAAAATTTATAGAATAATAGTAATAAAAAAGATAAAAATGTCTACAAAACTCAAAGTAATATTGCAATCAAGTTATGACTTACATGCATATATTATTTACATTAAAATACAACCAAACTAACAGAAACAAATATTATACAGATGAATTTTTTCTATTGCATAGATAATATAAAAATTAATGAGTCAATTTTATCAAGTAGCATTATTTAGTAAGATTATCTCTAATCTTAGCATTTTAATGGAGCTATGCATTTCAGTGTAGTAAAGTTATTATTCTAAACTGATATTTCCTACAGTAGTATGAATTAGAACTCAATTATTGAGAAACATAAAACCATAATATTATGAATAACTACCATACTTTTTCAAATAATTTAAATTAAAACGTTAAATATGAACAATTGTTTATAAGTATACAGGTCTTTCTAGCTTCATTCATACAACAAATGTAACAAAAATTGTTTTAACATTTATAATTTTAATTGTTTTAATATTGTTTAATATTAAAAAAAATAAATAAAATTATGATTAAAATACCATGAAAAAATTTAAACAAGCAATTGCAACTTAATACTATGTGCAAAAATATCTTGTAACTCTTAATTGTTTATCCCTTCTATTACCGTATAACTTTATAGTACTATTATTTGAAAAAAATATATAGAGAGATTCTGGATTTATAGCTTCTCCAAGAAGTAATACACATACAGAATGTTACTGATGCTTTATAGAAATTATTTTAATAATTTTCATTAAAAAAGGGATAATTTCGTACAGTAATTTCCCTCTACTAGTCTGGATTCTGTACTATAACTATAGCTTTAATTTTTCAAGAAAGTAAACTTTTTCTAAAAACTGTCAATTTTATCTTGTTTTGGAAATGTTAAAGTCTATTCTCTGATGCTGTATTCCAAAGGCTTGTTTGAACTATAACATAACATAGCATAAATGTTCATAAAAAAGCACCAAGTTGTTTTAGAGACACATTTTATTTATGACTCTTATTTTTCTTTCCTAATAAAACAGCTAAGGACCAGATCTGTCAAGAGTATTTGCCCATATGAATCTTAACTTGATTAATAACCTTCCTAAAAAGAGTAAGTTAATAGAATGCAATTATAGACAGAAAAAAACCCTTAAATAACTATAGATATATATTGTTTTCTATGAAATATGTATAAAGTAATATAAATAACAATGAAATTTCTTCGAAGTTTTAAAATAGTTTGATGATAGTTCAGTGGTTTAATTTTTGATTTATTTTAGACCATTTAGAATTTTAATTTTATATTGTAACAAAATTCTGAAACTATCATGTCTCTTTTGGAAACTTGTTAGTACAGAAATGAAGCTGTTCCCCATGAGCATTCATCAATTAAGCAATAGAAAATTAGTTTTTTTTTTTTTTTTTTTTAAATTACAATCTCATAATCACATGTATTTCTCATTGTAACTAAAAATTTTTATTCATCAGCATAGAAGATAATCATGTAATTTATCTAATTAAAATTTGTTTTTATATTTACAACATACTTTGGCAAAAGAAGATAAGTTTTAGGTGTAAACAAATTTTTTTAACTTCAAATCTTA
Organism: Pardosa pseudoannulata; assembly: GCA_032207245.1. NCBI lineage: Eukaryota > Metazoa > Arthropoda > Arachnida > Araneae > Lycosidae > Pardosa > Pardosa pseudoannulata. The sequence continues at coordinate 125,534,822 of CM063502.1, read as the reverse complement.
ATAAATTATTTTATTTACAGTATCAAAAGACATCCCTAGTTTCGATACAATAGATTCTTGAACAGGTGGAGTTTTGCTTAGAATCAGACATTCTACTTTTTTGAATATTTATCTGCATTTTCATTAGTCTTAAGATGGGGCATTGGAGCTATTTTACATTTTTACTTTTAACTAGTTCCTTTTATTCTTCCAAATTTAAATGTATTAAAATTATTATTATTATTATTATTATTGAAATGTGATTTCAATGCGAAAATTTTTATACAACTGCATAACTTGATGATATGAATAAATGACACTGGAAAGTACTTTTATGTAACCTTTGAGCTAGATATTGATTTTAGGAATGATTTTGGAAAATCGTAAAACCCAGATAAATACTATTTAGCTTCTGTTTATTTACTTCTAGAAAGTAGATTATAATTTCTAACTGTTAAAAAAATATATATTTTTTATTAAAATTGTTATTAGGTATTATATTAATATATACAAGCAAGTAACAACTGGATGTATACTCTCTCCTGAGTTTTAGTTGCAAAAATGAAATTCTTTGCAGAACAAGTGAGGAGGTAGGGAGGAGACAATTTTGTATTATTGGTAAATGATTAAGCAAATAAATGATTTTTAATAAAAGTCTATAATAACTTTAAATTTGATATTATATGTATATATCAATATGTACCATAACTTTATTGTAACTGTACATATAAGGCTTATATAGGGATACAAGAGTTTTGTTAGTAGCCATTTTTTGGATTGTTGAAATATATAATTTAAATCTTAGGATAATTTTTTTCTTAACTGTTAGTGGTTATAAAAGCATTGATAATATATTTATATAAAAATATTTTGCTTTGTAAATATTTCTATCAATGCATAGAGTTATAAAGTGGTTCATATCTACAAAGAAATCAAGATTTTTCCTATATAGATAAGTAAAAATGCTATTTTCATTAATTATTTTCATCAGTTAAAGTCTAATTTCTAGATTTAGGGAATTCCCTCTCTCTTTTTTATGCATCAGAAATTTTAAATTTCATTTAATTTTATTGTACAAAAAATTTCTTATTTTGAAATAAACAAAGGAAAGAAACACTTGAGGTGAAAGGTTTAGAAATAAAAAATTTATACTAGGATAAAAATATTCAAATATTTGATAATGCACAAACCAACGTTCTTACATCACACGAATCTGTATATATATACTGCAGTACTTTAACAAAAAGAACAGGATCTACTTCATGGAGCGTTACCACTTGAACACCATATCTTGGACAATAATGAAACTCAGAAAAGTGATCAGCACATAATGCTTTTAAATAGTTTGATCTTCCACAAACCAAAACCTACAAAAGAAGTTTTATGAAAAAATTAAATAAATACTGAATAGTTAAATCATAATAATATAATAAATGCTTTAATACAAATAAACAAAAAATGAGGATAATAAGAAAATTTCATTCAATTAGCAAATTTTTAATAGGAATTCTATCTGCAGCCATTAATAATTCATTGCAAATCTTTATTACAAAATGATAATTATTTTAAGCCTTCTTTACATACACATGGAAGTATGCTATGTTTAATTTTAAACACATATACATACAAAATCCTTTTATTTATTTTTCTATTACCTTTTTTCATGAACTTGATACATTTATATTTTTTTATGTGCAAAATAAATATTTTCTACATGCATCAAAATACTAAAACGATAATTAAATAGATATTTTATGCTAATGCTTTTATTTAATAATGCTGAGTAAAGGAAATTTACACATCAACCATTTAATATACATTCAATTCCCAAATTTGGCTTTCATAGAAATATTTTATATAGAATTTGTATTATTTTCAACATAATTTTTAAAATAAATTGTGCATATTATATGCAAATTTGCTTCACTATTCATAGACTTATAAAAAAAATCTCTCAGCTGCTACTGTTCCTATTTGTACTTTTGTCATCTGTACAATAGAAAAAAAATTACTTTACAAAACACATGGCATATGTACCAGATTGCTTTGAAATCTCTGCAATTAATACATTTTCATGTTATTTTATGGAAGGAGAGCTTATTTTAAATTTCTCTTCCAGAAGGAAGACCAGTGCTTTATATAAAACCAAATTTATAAGGTAATCTTGCAAGGTATAAAAAATACAACCTACCAGGCATTGAGAAATTCTAAAAAATTTATAAATAAAAGAAAAGATAATTTTGAAGTGGCTATTTTAACCTTTTGACAGTTTCATTTTTTTTTTCCAGAATTCGGTCCAAAAAAAAAAAAAAATGTCACATTTTTTTTATTGCATTTTTTTTTTTGTCCATTATACATTTTTAAGTAAAGATATGTCATTAAAATTAACATTTCTAATATTTTTAAGAATTTATTACATTTTTTTTCTTTTTATGAAAGCATCATAGAACTGAAGTTTACCTTTAGTCTCATCGATATCCAAGTTAATTTTTGAAATTCTAGTGCAAGCAAATCTAGGAGGTGGATCCAAAGGATTATCGCAATTAATTTTAAAAAATTGTCTTGCTTGACTGATTCCATCTGTACTACTATCAGAGTCACTACTATCCAGGTTATCTAGTAAACTTTCTCTAATATCATTTAATTCAGTTTCTGATTCCGAGTCAAAGTTCAAATCACAAGAAGTTAGTCTCATATGCTCTGAATTATCCATTATTTAAAAGTAAAAATATATTATTCAAGTCTTACATTAACAAATTTATCAGGTAGTTAGTAAAATATAATCAGAAAGCTATACACTTACAACTGTGAAAGAGCCTTCTGATACAAAATGCGAAACCCCTCGCTTTTTTCAGAGTAGAAAATACAATAAACTGCAAACTATCATTTACTGGACATCTATACGAAAAATTTGTTACTAAAATTGGAAAAAAATATATATGGCGAGGCGTGTATAGGCAAAGGCGGGAAGGGAAAGGCATAGGAAATAGAAAGGGTTAATGTTAATGAATATTTTTTTGTGTTTTTTTTTTTTAATATATTTTTGTTTTAGTTATTTTTTTTTTTTATTATTTATTATTTTTATGAAAATTTTATTTACTTTGCATGAAAATTATTTTTTTTTGTAAATTTTATTTTATGTTGCTTATTTTTGTTATAGGGAGGAAAAGAATGAATATAAAGTGTCAAATAGAAATTCTCTGAATATTCATAATAAGTGAGATTATATAGTGTAAATAAGTTGTGTGTATTATTTATATGTTTGAAAAAGTATGATCAGCATTTTAAGCCAAAGAAAGATTATTTTTATTGAAAAATTCTGAAAAGAAAAGCAATAAGTTTCAAAATTTGTTATCCCTTTACTTTCCAAATAATTAGAGCTAATAAAAGACTGAGCCATAGTATAGATTTCTTAAAACTCACTGAGAACTAAAACTTACCAATACAAAAGAGTTTAGTAATTAAAATTAGAGATTATGCCTTAGCTACAGTATTATGATGAATTATATTTCAATTGCTTGCTTAAATTAAAATATTTTTCATTATTTGTTTTTAAATTAAAATATGAGTAAAATTCATACCATAGAACTGAACTATAATATAGTTTTAAAAAATTGAAATAAATAATTAAAAATATTACCTTGTGGCACAAAAATCTAAATCTTCCAACTATAAAATGTACATCGGGAAAACATGTTGTCTTAATTTTTCGCTAAATAATAAATACAAAATAAAAGTAATTTTAGATAAAAAAAAAAGTTAATGCTACAGATATGAACATATATTTTCACTCTTTTAGTCATTTAATTTTTTTTCTCTTTTTAAACTTTTAATGAAGCAAACTTTAGATAACATATTAATACATTTCTTAATGATTTAAGATTATGACATCACTGATTTCTTGGAGCCTTAATGAAAATTTTTTTTAATAGATAAAATTAACATAGAGATCTTTACACAACATTATAATTAAAATTTACAAACAAATAAAGAATACACTAACATTTTAAATATACTGAAAAGTAAAAATGTACAAACTGATAAATAAAACATAAGATTATATTCATGGTTTATACCTAAACATTTTACCATTTTAAGTAGCTAATAAACTATTATTTAGAACACAGCTTATCTTGTTAGCAACCTTTCTGGTAAGACAGTTATTTACATAGGCTAGAATTGCTGCAATCTCAGTTTGAAAAACAGAGACTAGTTTGCCCAAAGAGAAAAAAGACCTTGATTTTTATGGTGATGCAGAAAGTTCCAGACCCAGTTCCAAATGATGTTTTAGAACTATCTGTGAACCATATGTCATCTGCCTGAGCATTAGGGCTTTGCCACTCATATTGGGATGGGAAAATAACTCTACAATTTTCACATCCAGTTAGATCCCATCATTAGGAAAGGATGTTCAATAATCTGTGTATTGAATTTATACAAGGATTTTTCAACACTTTTCCAAAGTTTTAGAAATTTCAACCTTCGAAAATGAAGAATAACTTCCATTTCTACTTGTTTATGTGCAGGTAGTAGCCCCAGAAGTAATTCTAATGTTTGCCAGGGGGTTGTCCTCATGACACTGCTGAACGATGGCCGAATGGTTAGGGTGCTGGCCTTCAGAACCGGAGTTCATTGGTTTGAATCCCACAGTGGCATGGATGTTCGTAGCCGTTCGGAATCGGCTTTAAGCAATAGGTCCCGGTCTCATTAGCTCTCGTGTTGTAAAAAGTAGACCGTAGCGCTCCAAACCAAACCAAACCTCATGACACTAGTTACAGTAGCCATTCTTTGACGACTAGCAAGTTCTTTTACCATTGTAATTTGACAGGTTTTATCCCACCTGGTAATAGACCCATAAGTTATAAATGGAATGATTATTATGAATCCAGGTATTAGACTATTATTTTGGAGTAATCCAGTGTGTTCCGCATTTTCGGTTTTTTAAGTTTTTTATTCAATGTAACAGTTTAACAACATAATAAAGAACTGACAACAGAACAAGTATAGGTACAATTTTTCAAATTGTAAAATGTGCACACATCGCCCTCTTTTGAGATAAAATTACTAGATTATTTGGTAGGAAGATACAACAATAATTGCTTTAATAGAGATCCAGTGAGCCTTCATTAGTATTAAGCCCTAATTTAAACCAACTGCATACCTACAAGCCCAGAAAATTCTTTTAGCCTTGTTGGTGTATTGTTTGATATAACTATTCCATGTTAGAGTCTTATCAAAAGTAATTCAAAGGTATTGTACCTCATTAGAATATGCCAGTTCTGAACTAAATAATTTTATTACTGGCATATCCTTGATTCTTTTTCTGGTGAATAGAATGAGATTTGTCTTATCACGATTAACTGTTAGATCTACCTCTCTATACCACTTTTCAACATTCTTTAAGGCAGTATTCATGAGATCAACTACAGTATTCTGGAATTTGCCTCTTACTACCAACGTGATGTTATCTGCATAATCAATGCAGTTGAGACCTAGAAAATTAATATTATTGAGTAATTAATCAACCACAAGGCTCCACAAAAGAGATGACGAAACACTTCCATGTGGACAACCCTTGCAATTTATTAATCTAACTGTATCACCTAACTATGATGCCAGAAATAATCTCTTGGAAAGCAGACTACTAAATCCAATTGTACACTAAAGGACTGACATTTCTCCAAATTAATACATTTAGTATGACATCAGTAAGTACTTTATCAAAGGCACCCACCATGGCAAGAAAAGCCACAAGTGCCTTTTCTTTACCATTTACTGCATCATCTAGAATTGCTAAAAATTTATAAAAGGCAACATCAATATATTTACCAGGCATATATAAATGCAGTTGATTAGAGAGTGGGGAGAAACTTAGGATCTTATCTCTGATATCTTTTAATTTCTCTAATGTTTTTAAGAGAAATAAAGTAAGATTTATTGGCCTAAAGGCTTTAGCTTCACTATAGGAAGGTTTGACTGGTTTTGGTATAAATATCACCTTACAGGTACACTAGGCAGTTGGATCATAACCATATACCAGGCAGGATCTATAAATCCTTCACAAATAAAGGAAGTAGAGCTGGGATGATGTATGGAGTATTGAACAGTACCAATGGCCAGTTTAATATCAACAAAAGAACTGAATTTAACGAGGTTACCTGATAAGAGAAGTCTTAGCTCCTCCCGGTATAAATCCCAGTTGGTTTTCCTGGGATTCCTTATGTCCTGCCTTCGTGTTATTGCAGGGTCTGAAAGATTCATTTGAATAAATTTGTGATCAGATAACATAATCTGATCAGAAACATGCCAATTACTTATTAAGTTGGAAGCCCTGTCATTACAAAAAGCTGTCATTACAAAAAGTAATGTCGATGACCTCCTTCCTGTTTTTTTGTAACAAAGGTACGCTTCTTGCCTAAGATAAGGTTATTTAGACCATTACTCAAAATAAATTCTAAGAGTTCCTCACCTCTTTTGTTTCAGTCATTACTGTCCCAAACTAAGTCGTGTATATTGACATCATATCCCATAATAAACCTCAAACCAGTTTTAATGCACCTAGTTAAATGCACAAAATTCCTGGCAAGGGGCAATACAGGAATTTATTCCTCATAAGGAAGATATATTGGCATAAGACAGATATGACAATCTCTATTGTATACCTTGAAGACAAAGTTAGCAATCATGGCTGATAAAATTTTAGATATGACACCCTCTAATGAGATTAGCAGTGTAACAACAACTGGTAATTGCTGAAATACAGAACTGATAATGAAAATTCAATCCCTTGAAGAGTGAATTTCTCAAAAGACTATTCATCATATAATGATACTATGATTTTGGCACAACTATCAATCTGTCAGATAATCTCACATTACTTCTAGGAAAAAATTTAATTCTAAAGGATGATACTGTTTTTATCATTTTTGTTTTTGTAACAAATACCATCAGGGTGAATGTACTGATCTATGCAGTTAGTCAACTTATGCGTCCATGCAGTTAGTCAACTGATATATCATCTAATCAGGGAAATGACAATGAACAGAGAATGCAGAAAGCTCGAATGTCAATAATAATCTAGAACATTGTCAATTTTGCTTAATTATAAGAGATTAAAAAACCAAAAGTGTGTGTTTAAGTGGATAGTGGTGCAGATGTTAGCATTTTACCCACATCATCTCAAGATAAACAATCCATGGATTTCCAGTTGTATGCAACAAATGGTACCAAAAAAATTGAAACATATGGTATAAAAATGATATCACTTGATTTTGGACTAAGGAGGTATGAATTTCAATTTCCATTTATAGTGGTCAAAATTAATAAAGGTATTTTAGGAGCTGATTTCCTTAATAAATTTAAATTCCTAATTTATTTGCACAATGAAAAACTGATTGATAGAGTAACTACACTAAAGGTGACTGGCAAAATTGCTTCCATTAGTAAAAAAAGTAATATTGTTACAGTAAACATTTCGACAAAATTTTATACTCTACTGAAATAATACCCAAACCAAATTTGTTCTTATCAGGTATAAAACGTAATGTGCAACATTATATTATAACACATGATCAACTTATGCATTCTAAAACAAAATGATTAGATCATCAAAAGCTTGCAATAGCTAAAAAAGAGTTCCAACCTTCTAGTTCTCAATTGGCAAGTCCTCTTCATGTAAAACTAAAAAAATATGGTACTTTTTGCCTATGTGAGGTTATAGACAGTTCAATGATAGTACAGTTCCTGATAGATATCCCATTCCTAGGATTGACAACTTTTACCATATTTAAAAAGTACAAATTTTTATTCAAAAATAGATTTTCTTAAGGCCTACTACCAAGTGCCTATTATTAAAGAAGAAAAATTTAAAACTGCAATTACTACTCCTTCTGGATTATATGAGTTTAACGCAATGAGTTTGGAATTGAGAAATGGACTAGTAACGTTTCAAAGATTTATACAGTTTTTCCTAGTCTAAATTTCATTTTTCCCTACCTTAATTATATTCTGATTGCATCTGCTAGTGAGAAATAACACAGAATCCATTTGAAGTTAGTATTTGAAAGGTTAAATGACTATGGACTTCATATTAAAGTTTCCAAATCCATTTTTGGAAAACACAAAATAGAATTCTTGGGTTATTTAATTACTCCTGAAGGCTCACAACCTTTTCCAGATTAAGTTCAAAGTATAGTTGATTACAAACTTCTAACAACCATTTATGAGCTCAGGACATTTTTAAGCCTTATTAATTTTTATCAATGATATTTAAAGAATGCATCAAAACACCAATATCTTCTACATGACTACCTTAAAGAAGCACACACACACACACAAAAAAAAAAAAAATAAATAAATAAATAAAAAATTCAATGGACAGATAAAGCTTAGGAACAATTTTAAAAATGCAAAGATGACTTAGTCAATACTGTTAGAAGTTGCAGCCGAATCGGCACCTTCTGTAACTTCTGGTGAATACCTGCAATTTGTTTATTAGTTTGTTTGCTTTTAAGTTAACTGAGGCAGAAGATTTTACTGCCCTCTTAATCGCCACTTTGAGCATTTTCGTAAAGGAAGCTGACTCTCACTGTAAGATTGGTTGTGACGTCTGCATGGCAAATGCTAAAGTGACTTACTAAGGTTAGAGATATATTAGGCTTGAATGTTTTCTGTAGTATTATCTGAACCTTCTTTTGTGGTAATAGTTGGTTATCAAATTATTATGTTTATTTTGTTAACTGCCTTTTAAAACTTTTAGAACTTAAATAAAAATGTTTAGTTTGAATACACTTGATTTTATTTCTCATCATTTTGCGCAAGTCATGTTAGCTTCTACTTTAAATATCTTTAGTATCAGAGATGTCCAGCTGTATTAGGTAGCTGGTCATCAAATACAACACTCTTATTCTGAATCATGAACTACCTCTGTTGCTACATGGAGATGCCTCAGATTTGGTGATTGGAGCAATATTTCAACAATTTGGAGATAATGGATGGAAACCTATAGCATTTTTTTCAAAAAACTAAATGAAGCACAAAAACATTACAGTACTTACAATAGGAATTTATCTTTCCATCAAATGCTTCAAATTCTTACTGGAAGGAAGAACATTTAAAATATTCACAGCCCATAAACCTATAACCTTTGCCTTTAAACAAAACCAGAAAAAGCATCACCTTATCAATTTAGACATTTACAATATATTTCTCAATTTTCAACTGATTTACAAGACATTGACAAGGTCAAGACAGCATAGTTGCAGATACTTTATGTAGAATTGAAGAAATGTCTTTGACTGACTGTGATAAAATAGCAGATGAACAAAATGTGGATAAAGAATTTCAGAATTTTAAGACAGCAAATTCCCTGAACTTCAAGCAATATCAACTACCTTCTGGGAAGTTTTTATGGTGTGAAACCTCAATGAATTTTATCAGATCACACAATTCTGACAGTTATCGCATGAAAATATTTCATTAAATGCATAATGCATCTGTAAAGCTCTTATCTAAATTTACCTGGTCAAGTATCCATAAAGACATGTAGCTTTGGACTAGATCATGTATAGCTAGCCAAAAAAGTAAAATTAATCAGCATACCAAATCAAGTTTTGGTGATTTTCAACTTTCTTCAAAAAGATTTAGTGACAAGCATATATTGACCTCAATGGACCCCTATCATATCAAATGGGAATATTTACTGTCTTACTTGCATTGACTGGTACTCTATCTGGAAGTGTTTGCCCTAACATTTCAGCAGACATAGTTGTCAAATCATTTTATTCTAACTCGATTTCAAGATTTGGTATACCATGTCACATGGTCCCAGATTGTGAAGTGCAGTTTAGTTCAGAATTGTTCAACAACCTGTGGAATAATAAAATTACATCATATAACTGCTTATCATCCTCAAGCTAATAGTAAGATTGATCACTTCCACAGAGATCTTAAAACCACACTAATGGCATACAATAACCTGGTGTAGAGTGAATCACTTCGAACCATTTTTCTTAGCTTACTCACATCTATGCAAGAAGACTGCATACACCATTGCTCAAATGATTTACAAAGTATACGCTTAGCTACAGAATTTTTATACAACAGCATAACTCTCACACCACCTGATATTTTTATCAAGCAGCTTAAAGAAACTACGGAAGAAATTAGACCAAGAACAGTATCCAATAAATATGTCAAAAAAATATTCATCCCAAAAGACTTGAAAAAACATTACATGAGTTCATTTGCAGAAAATAGAGTTAAAAAGCAATTAGAATTGCCTTACAATGGTCCGTTTTCCAGTAGTTGACAGAAAAGGAAAATGCTTTACCATAAAAAATCAAAGACAAAGAGGTTACAGTATATATTGATAGTTTAAAATGCCTGCATACTTCTTGCAAATACCAGATATTACTACAGAACAATCAATAAAGTCAATAAGACAACTTGTCAAAACTCCAACAGATTTATATCCTAAAATTTAGAACATGGTTCGTACACTTTTTTAATGGAAAAAATTAAGCACCATTCAAACTTTTTAAGCACCTCTTATCAGAAGCATATCAGAAAAAATAATGGTTATTACATTAGGTTCAACAAAAACATGAACAAAAAAGAATGTGTATAAGTGAGAAATCATTGTATTTCACAGACACAGAAGTCAAAATTTGGGGAAAAAAAGGAGAAAAATGCAAAAAAAGAGGTAGTTGAATAACTATTAAAATTAATGTTCTGATTTACTTAAAACAAAAACAAGTGTCTAAATATGAAATATGAAAGTATCTAAATAACTTTTTATCAATATAAACAAGTACTTAAATTTCCTATTAAAAAAAAAAAAAAAAAATTAAAACAGATTCAAATCAGATGCTTCTTTATTTTGCCTAATTAAAAAAATAAATAAATTCACCAATAGTTGAACTTTATTATATTAAACTTTGAGGAACCATATTGTTTGTTGGACTTAACTTTAGAAGAAACCTTAGAAGAAAGGTTCTTAAAGAACCTTTAAAAACCTTTTCTACTCTTTAATGTTAGATCTCAGAAAATTATAACTTTATATAAGATTTACATAAGATTGCATATTAAATAAGATATATAGACAATATATTTAAATCTTTTCATAACTGCAAAAATGTTTTATAAAAAAATGAAGAAAAAAAACTTAGTAAATGACTGAAAAAAAGGATCCTTCTACCTCCTTCCTAAGATTCACTATAAATGTATAAAATGGACATTCACCATTTATGGATAAATTAGCATGCAAACAAAAGGAAAATCATGAGATCAAAATTTTCATTTATTATAAGCTGGTTTGTTAAAATAGGGATTTCAACAGTACACCAATAATTTAAAAGTCATTTCAAATAGCAAAGGTTTAAAATGCACTTCTAAACAAAACTTAAAAATTTTGTAACATTAAAATTTGTTTTTAACTAGTTTGTAAAATTCTATTAATTTTTCTTAGATTGATTTATAATTAATGTTTAAAAAATACAGTATAAGTCTAATTTTTTTTAAATGGACAATTTCAAAAAATTTTTAATAAAAGTAGTAGACCCAGATGTTAAATATTAGAGGGGAAAAAAAGGAGGAAAATGAAGAGGAAAATCGGAAAGTAAAAAACAATTTTAAAATTTATTTGATTTACATAGTGCAAAAACAAGTACCTAAGTATGAAATACGTGCTTAGTGCCGGAATATGAAATATACCAGAAGCTAAATAATTTTTACAAATATAAACAATCACTCGAGTCTCCTAATCAAAAAATGTTGAAAATAGATTCAAATCAGAAGTTTCTCAAAAATTCTAATTTTAAAAAAATAATAATAATATAAATGCGCATTTTAGATATCAAATTTTTAGAAGACACCTCTTTAAACAAATTTTTAATTTTGTGACTGCAGAATTTCTTAAATAGCAATAAAATCTATACCTTAATCGTTTGGAAAGATACAATAAGTATCATTAGATTTAATTTTAATAAATGTTTAAAAACTCATGATTTAAATAATGTATGCACTGTATAAGGCTATTTTTTTAAGTGGATGATTAAAAAATTTTTTTTTAAATAGTAATATTTGGGGACGATGATCGAATAGGACAGGATTTTTTTTAGGTATCTGAGCCAGGGGTTTCGAATTGTACTTTAGACTAACAGATTTGTAACCATTTAGTTTGGTCTTAAAGCGCTAGAGTTTTCTTTTATGTTACCCGACGGCTAAAGACATCGGATTGCTACAATTCTGAACGGCTACGAACAAAGAGTGGGATTCGAACCCGTGGCCGCGTCCTATCGATTCAGCTATAGGGCTGATTTTTATCGGGATTGCCGTTAAAAGTTATGGTTTTTCATTTCCTTGCATACCCAAAATTTCGTAAGTTATTTGCAACAGTGTCATTTTCTCACAGACACTGCTCATAGCAGAAAATTCAGTCAATAAGATAAAGTACCGTTTGAAATAACTATAGGAGGGATTGGAATCTCAATACTGTTACTGCGATATTAAAAAAATACCGATATATAAAACAGTATTACGATCAGTCTACATGCACGTGAGTTCGGGCAATATCTATAAAGAAAGTACGCAGGTTGTTAAAACATAATTCTACCGTATGAGAACCCCATATTATGATCGCACTATTAACTATAATGGTCCATTAAAAAATGCGCATTTTCTGGAATCGAAACCCAGATAACAGTTGTTTTTTTTTACAAAAAACATAGAATTACGGCTTAGTTGTACTTTTATAACTAGAACCACACAAGTTCTATATGTTTCATTTATACCGCGTCACACGGCTTTTTGACCTTGAAGCACGTGTTGCGAGCATCGACTGATAACACTTTCCTGCTCTTTGTCAGAAAAAAATTGTGGAAGCGGCAAAGAGAAAAAGGATGAGAAAAAGACAGAAAACTTTCAGATTATCGTCAAAATTTATACATATGCGAGATAAAAAAAAAATAGCTTCTCTCTTTATTAATTTCCGAAAAAATCTGTTTTTTAGAACAAATCCACAAAAAACATTCGGATCAGAATCCTCTCTGAATTCAATATTTGATATGTCAGTCCATTTTTAAGCGCATAGGCTCGGAGTAACGGTTTTTTTCAGAAACGAGTTAAACAGATTTCTCGACTCTACAATCGAATAATTTGGGTTCCCCTTTGGTTTTGACACTTTGAAAGTTAGCAAATAACTGTCAAACACATGTACCTCCAATAAATAGCCTAAGACTTTTTTTTCAAGGGGGAAGGGGGAAGTGAATATCCCACAGAAAGAAAATGTTAGAAAAACAAAGATGTTATCAAAACAGGGGAAAGACAATGTGTGTAATCCGTTCCACCATTACATAAGTCAGTAAATGTTGAGAACGAAAAAAACGAATAAAAGGAGTGAATGGCCCAAAGAAAAAAGGAATAAAAGGCAGGAATAGCTGGGAAAAAAGGAGGAATGCCGTAAAATAAGGAATAAAGGAGAGATTTCTAGAAAAAAGGAAAAAAAAAAAAAAAAGGAGCGCTGCAGTGTCTGATTTCATTCACACTGAACGATTAATCCCGAGCAACCTTTTATGATTTTCATAGACGATTTCGAAATATTCAAATAAAAACTGTCGACAAGAAAAAAAATAAGGACTTTAGGGGAAAATTAAGCACTCTTTAAGCACTTTTTAAGGCCTTAAAAACGCTTTTCGAAATTAAGCAGTTTTTAAGCACTTTTAAGCACCGTACGAACCTTGTAGAATCTGCCTGGAAACATACAGACAATTAAACTACCAATGCTATTTCCGGATTAGCACTTTCACATATCTATAATATATTTGTAAATAGCATGTTTGAATGAATCAATGAACTCACCTTTAAGAAGAGCTCTTGGAGGATTCCCCAAGAGCAGGGCACTGCGACCAAAGGTATACTGTACCCAAACCCAGGAAGATTAAAAACATGACCCAAGAGCACCTAAGAGAAAAGGCCAAAAGCTGAAGCAAATCTCAGCATACAACTGACAGAAATGTCCTACAGCTCTTAAGGCTCAAGAAAGTGACTACGAAGGTGCTCAAACCTAAGAGCCGAGAAATACTCGCAATCACACAAAATGTGGCGAGCAGTCTCCTCCTCAAGACGGCAGCCATGACACAAGGGATCAGAACTAGTCCCCATAATGCTGAGATGCCTATTGAGGGCACAGTAATCAGTAAGAACACCAACTGCCTTCCTCAGGCCATACCTATGAAGCGACAAGAGCTCCTTACTATGCAAACTGGGGCAGTCACGATTAAGCTCTTTGGCTTGCCTATGACCATTCCCAATAAGCCACTTGGAATACTGAAGATGCTTAAAATGACTAAAAACAGAATTCATAATAGACCCCGGAGCTATACCAAGGACAGGCTCAAGTCCAGGAAAAGAAATGCTTGATCCCTTCCTAGCTAAATCACCAGCTAGCTCATTACCCTGAATTTTCATATGACCAGGTACCCAGTAAAGATTGACCTTGTTGTCTGAGGGAAAGTCACTAAGAGACTCAAAACACTCCCAAACCAGAGCAGAGGTAACATTACCCCTAGACAGGGCTTAAAGTGCAGCTTGACTATCAGAGCAGATATTAATGGTTTGCTAACGCAAACCCCAAGGAAGGTCCTACAACACATGTAGATTACAAAGACCTCAGCTTGGAAAACAGTAACATATTTACCAAGCAGAAAGAAAAGCTTGGTACTGTCTCTAGGGCAGCACACACCATCACCCACCTGATGATTAAGCATCAGTAAACCAATCCCTACAGCTGCCCTTAAGCCACCTAGGATTTTTAAGCCAATTTTCCCAAAAGGGAAAATGAACATTATAAGGTTTACAAAAAGTAAACCTGGTAATGAGAACATCAGTAGGTATAGTAAAAAATGCCTTATTAACCCCAGATGAGTCAAAACATCCCAAAGAGAGATAAAAAGCATAATCCCTCCTGAGACTCAGACTCTTAAAATGCTTCATACAGATTATATCCTCAGCTTCAATCCGTAGATGCAAAGGAAGCATGTCTAACAAAAGTTCTAGAACAGCAGTAGGGATAGTTTTATCCATAAGAGCAATACAGATAATTCTCTGCAGCTTGTTTAGATCAAGTCTAGTCCTGGACCACCAGAAAATAGAGCCATAGGTGATAATAGGACAAATAATCATATTATAATGGAGCAGGGTAAATGCACTCCTCCTGCCTCGGAGCAGGAGTATAGCATTCACCCTCATCCTCCTCCTCCAGTTGCTTCAGTGCCCTATCAATCTCCAAAGTGAAGCACTCGGACATCTCATAGTAACATCAGACTTTGAGGTGACCTCAAGATCCTCAAACTCAGGTATGCTTGAGGAGCTTGCAAGGTAGTGGCTTCAGAGGCAGTTACCTTAGGCTTGTTCACAGAGGGCTCACCTTCAATACCCTTCCTTTTACTTCTATTAAAAATCCTATAGCCCAACCCAGAGTAGGCTCTAAAGTTGAGCAGTTTGATGGAATCTACATCTGCTTCTTCCACTTCGAAAATCCACCTGTAGCTACCAGACTCTGACGAGACACGTAGGGCTCTCCAGTGGTCAGTAATAAGGCCTTCATTAAACCTTTGAAGGCACTTAAGTATGATGCTAGAATCTGTGGTGTAAATGTTTCTAGCCCTGTAAGCAATCTTGTATAATTTCAGTAGTTCATAAGCACTCAACACTTTGAATGCCTCCCCATCCAAAACTTGCCTACCCCCATCAAGACTGTTTTTTATCCAGTCCACTGTGGTACAATCCCCACACTGGACTACCAAAACCTCTCACCAAAACACCATACTAACAACTTTGAGAGGCATATTGTTCAAATAGCGTGATTTGAAAGGTAATAATATCCTGTATCATAACTTAGTTACTGGGAGAGGAATGCTTTTATGGCTGAACTTATGCAGAGATTTAAAATAACAGTTAATATTTTCTTTTCTTTCGTTGTTAAGAAATGGCAACAAAAAGATTTTTTTCAGTCATTATTATTAAAAAGACATAAATTGCATATGGCTGTTAAGAGCTGTAATAAAAGATTATGCTAAAGTAAAATGTAG
The DNA here is from genome assembly GCA_032207245.1 of Pardosa pseudoannulata. NCBI lineage: Eukaryota > Metazoa > Arthropoda > Arachnida > Araneae > Lycosidae > Pardosa > Pardosa pseudoannulata. The sequence goes on along the minus strand of CM063502.1, from coordinate 125,518,755 downwards.
ATATAAGTTATTTTAAATCAATGGAATTAAAATAATTAAGATAAATTTGGAGTCAGGCTCAACAAACTTGTAAAGCAAAGTTATTCAATAGTTAACTCACCTTTGGTTCAAATTGTCTTGGTACAGTTGACAAAAATAGCTTTAATAAAACTTCTCGAGATAGAAGCTTATTTGTGAAATGGTAATAAAGGCTTCTTTCGTCTACGTTAAATTTCAAAGCATTAGAACTTTATTGAGACAAAAATTAAATAAAAACTGAATCACAAGTAAATAAAAATTAGAAAAACATTCGTTACTCAAAACTTAAATAACAGAGAAAGGCCCTAATCATGGATATATGGAGATCTGGAAGGGCATTTGGGATATCCTCTAATCTACTATTAATGGAATGTATCAATGGGGTTAGCTAGGAAAGAATAATTTGACTTATAATATCATGTGGTTGTCCCTGAATATATTATGTATAAATAATTTTTTATTTTTATCTCCAGGTTTTATGGAAAATAATTATTTTATTTTTTATTTTTTCTATTAAAGAACAATATGTAACTGAATGAGTTTCTTTCAAGATAAAAAAAAATGAATTATTAAAGTAAGAGTGGCTTCTTTTCCCTCTTTAAAAGGCCAAAATAATGATAGTTTAAGGATTTAGCTACTGATCAGGTCAATCACAACCAAAGAATAAAAATGTCAAGGACAGAGAATAGCTGAAGTCCATTGTAAAACACTACATTCAATTTTGAAATGTAACCAACTCTAAGTAAAATGAATGATAAAATAAAATTAACAGATTTAAATCACATGACACAAAAACAAAAATTTCCGTAACAAGAATTTCATCATAATGTATTTAACAAGAAATCATTATTTCATTAATTTTTCTGATTCACTAATGGAAGTTTAATTTCTATTATAAAATGTATTTTGCAGTTACTTTTTCTGAGAATGAAATTAATTTTTAACTGAAAAATGAGAATATTTCATAGAGTAGTTTTGAGAGATTTGGGAATCGCCTAAGATTTGGGGCCTAGAGTAAAGTTCTAATTTACCCATGAAATAAGGCTCATAAAATATATGAACATAATTAAGTTTTACTTACCTATTAACAGGGCCTGTATGATTTCAGTAAGTAGGGATGTCATTTTGAAATACTCAACTATTCTGATAATTTCCCACTTATCAAATGAATGAATAGTTAGTCGCTCTATGGAAAAGAATATTAATATATTTAGAATTAAAGTTATTACAAAATAAAAATAAAAATATAAACAAGCATTAGAATATAAACTAAGCACTATGAAAAAAATGTTCTTTTAATGTTTTGATTTAAATATAAACTAACATAAAACTGAGAATAGAACTTTCAATTTAAAATATTTTAGTATTTCCCCTTAAGATTAGAACAATGACTTCTATATGATACTACTATACTTTAATAACATAAGTATTGATAGCACATATATGGGCCATCTTAAAAATAAATACACCTCATCTAGGATATATGAGAGTTCATAACAAGAGTGAACCCAGTTCAATTTTTTTAATGAAACAAAATAGTTTACTAGGGTTAATAACTTGTTATTTCCTATGTACATATGTTAAAAAATAGCCTAATTAGTAGGCATTTCCCAAAATAAATTTAAATTTTCAGGAATTAAATATCAGATAGAAACTTTAAAACTTAATTTTGCTATATTATTTCAAATAGTATTCATTCACTTTGATTGTGAACCTCTCATCCAAATCATATTAACATGTAGTAGACTATGTTTATTAATGTATTTTAACCATCCCAAATTAAAAAAAAAACTCTAAAATAATATAATACATTGGATTTTACTATGTATAAAGCACAGTAGGTTAGTTCTGATTCTTTAAAACTCAATTCTCAACAATTCATCCTATCTAGATTCCAAAAGGAAGTTTATAAATTCCTGGTTTGCAATCAACAGGAAATAACTGCTTCATCTCAACCACCTGAAAGTGGAGATAAAGTAACATGTGCTACAAATTCTTAAACAGGTTTTAAAAAATTTATAAATATGATTACAATTAAAAAATAATCATAAAGAAATATATATTAGATATTGATAACATAAGAAGAAACCTTGTTTCAATAAAACAAATATGTTCTCATACCAGAATCTCTAGATTTACCTTCAAGTTCTGATTTTAGAGAAATAAACATAACCTTGATTAGTATGTCTTAGACTAATAATTACTATTGAAAACCTAAAATGTCAAGAAATAAGATTGAATTTGTTAGATTTTCTTAGAGAGAGGAAAGTATAGAATCCATAACACACTAGTTAAGGATCTTCATACTATTGATCAGGAGTTCTATTTCGAGTAAGTAATTCTTAAAAAAAAAAAAAAGTCTTTGTATTTTTTATTTTGCTTACATAGAAATTTTATAACACACTAATATTGTATTACAGCTTTATGAGTATAACGCCAGATGTGTTTGATGAAATTCTACATACTGTAACCACCCTCATCGAAAGAAAAAATACTTATTGGAGAAAAAGTTTACCGGCAGATACCAGACTTGCATTGACATTAAGGTATATTTGTGTAGTTTTATGCTATGCATTAATTTTACAACTTTTTATTTCATAAAAACTATGAGATTTACATTAAAAACAAACACAATATTACATCTTGCATTATATAAAATATTTAATTTAAATATGAATCCTATTGAATTACATTGAGAGTAATAATACATTTGCTGTTTTTTAAAGTTATTTTATCTAAATAAAAAAAAAGAAAATGTTCATTTTGTTTTTAAATGATAAGGAGCTGATAATGGAAACTAATATGAAATATACATTTGTTTGAGTCATTCTGAATGCTTAAACATGAATCAATAAAATATTTTAGAGTTTAAACCCTGAGATAAATTGCACAAATTATCTATTTCTAAGGTATCTTTGTTCAAAATTATCTTGTTATAAGCAATACTGTATCCAACTTTAAAAAGTAAATTATCTCCCCCCAATTTAAATTCTAGAATATTTTGTTATGAATTCTGATAGCAATTTTTATTTATTAATGATAAAGAGCTGATAATAGAAACTAAAATTCAATATACATTAGTTGGATTTATTATGTATGCTTAAGTCGTGGCTTAAACATGAATCAGAATCAAATTCAAATATTTCAGAGTTTAAACCCTGAGATAAATTGCACAAATTATCTGTTTCTATAATAATTAAATAGGAACCATGAATAATAGCCAAACATGATAACCCTATAATGTTTATATATAATAGGCCTAAAGCTAAACTTATATTTTGTACAAAAATCTTAACTAATTTTTATTAAATAATAATTATAATTATTATATTAGTAAAAATTTAAACTATAATTTAAGAAACAACCAGAATAATATACTTATACATTTACCCACTTATTAAGCTTGCTTGCTCGCTTTGAGTTTCCTTGGCGAACAAGTTTTATTTCGCACTAGGGTCAATGGGATAATACATAAGTACCAAACTTAGTAACATCAGCCAAATGAGTAGGAAAAATAGAATTAATTAATTCAATGCAATAATTTTGCCAAAATATTTAATGCATCTCAATCAATAATAATTATTAACATTTCTATATGAATCTCAAAATTTAATGCCTCAAAATAAAAATCTTATTTACTGAAACTCCTAGTAACTCTCTTGAGGAAAAATTACCTCTTTTCCTCCAAAGTATAAATTTTCGAACGGCTGTGAACATCCATGCCAGCAGTGGAATTCAAATCCACGAACTTCCGTGCCGAAGAGCAGCGCCCTACCCATTTAGCCATCGCTTGGCCGAATGGGTAGGGCGTTGCTCTTCGGTCGACCTGATATTTGTTATGGCATTGTAATCACATAATCACTGTTACTGCTGCTTTGCCATTCTAAAACCAGTTCTTACATGCTTAACAAATTTCTCCCTTTATATTTTAAGTGACCTAGATAAGTTATCATAACATTTAACTGGAAATTAAAAGCAAAAATAATAATTAAATTAATTATAAAAGAATTTGTATTAATTCTAAAATTTATTAGTATACCCCAACAAAGTGCCTTGCTTTTCTGTTTCCATATTTAAAATTCAAATATATTTTCTTTCTGAAAAGTAAATAATAGCTTTTCCATACCCGGTGTTGCACGGGTATACACTTAATGAGGTTTACTTGTATATTATGTAAACTTGTATTTAATACCAGTCGATCTCCCTCTTCACCCATGCTGATGTTTGCATTGATTTGTGTTCCTTACATTTTAAGCAAGAATCTTATGGATATCTGTAACAGCATTTAGTAATTAAATCTAGCATTTAAAAATTAAAATAAAATGTTCCGATCTTCGCTGCTGGTCTCTCAATACTAACCGGAGATTATCGCGTGGAGGTGACGCTGGACTGGTAAGAGTGAAATCGCTGCGTCACGTATACAAGATGGGTTAATGTTTCTGGTACTTGCTAAACAGTGTATCTTCAAGTATAACAAAAGACAAAAAACATACATAGCAATGTTACATATTAATATTATATTTTATTATGAATGTTGACTTGTAACAAATAAGTCAACATTCATAGTCGCCGCCATTGCTCTGACTATGTATGTAATTAGACGAATTCCTATTGGCTGTCATAGAATGGAAAACGTCGACAGAAACAGAAAAAGTTCAACATTTCCTACTCCGTATTCTGCTGGCATTCTGTTGGACAGAAACAGAAAAGACCGGAAGTGCATAGGATTTCCGTTTCTGTCGTGTTTTCTGGTGAAGTGGAGTCCAGACCTAACAGAGAAGTGATTAGAAAACCAGAATGTATGGTTTTGGCTGAAATCCCATTTTCAGCAATTAGATGGTGTGTCTTCATCTGGAACAAGTGTGTAGAGCTAAATACAATACTAACAATAACTAGTGGCTAGACATTTTACCATGTCTTTCATCTGTATATTTTTATTATGCCCCTGACCACAATTTACTGTCTCTGGAAACTTATGCAGGATTAACAGCGGTTACCTTGAGAACTGAATAAAACACATCCTGACCTCCCTAGCATTATGATATGAATTTTCACAATAATTCATGTATAAAAATAAGATATCAGTACCATCTATCCTATTTATTCCAAACCCTAAATTTTCAGTCTATAAAAAAAGTCTAAACCAAAATTAAACATTTGCCATATAATCGCTTGGAGAAAGATCTTACAGGAGGAGGAGAGGACTGCAATGACATTGTCAATTTGTAAGCCTTTCTTATTCTGTATAATCACAAGATAAAATACCAATCGTACAGGAAAGTGAATAAGCTAGACAACAATGAAGAGTTCCAAAGGCAGTAAGCAGATATTTTGGTAAAAGAATCATGTATCTGTTTTATTGTAAAGCAGCTTACTGTGGTGATTAAAAATCTTATGTGTATGCTTATTGTTCATGACTATAATAGTATTCATAAAACCTAATATTTTCAAGAATATCCAGTTTTATTATGTTAGTACAATATCAGCATAACTTTAAATATGAAGCATGGCTAAAGTTAGCATTGTTGATTATTGTCCTGAAAATGAATGATAAAAAATATTGATATAGTAAATCAAAAACAAAAGATTCTATTTTTATTGAACAAAGGTTCATAAAATGACTTCTCTAGACTACAAAAACCTTGACTGCGGATAAAGGAGCTACATAAAGTATAAATAAATTTTACCTTCCTCTTACAAGTTAAATGTATACAGTCCATCTGTCTATCTGCTTTACCCAATTTTTTAGTGTTTATTTACTTTTTACTCATTTATCTCCTTTACTATGCATGTAATGACTTATGTAAGATTGTTAGCAAATGAGAAAACATCAGTACCACAGAATGGACTTTTGAATACCAACATGGAAGACAGTGATTCTGACTAAGAATTTATTGATGAACATTAAGATTGCTTAACGGACTATCAGTAAATCACAGAAAATTGCTTCAGATACAGCATCAGATGACAAAACTGGCAAACAAACAGCTTTTCAAAAGCATGACACTACCTGGATAAAGAAAGGTACTCAGATCAGATGAATCCTGAACCAAAATGTACTGTTATGAGAAAAATATCACTCACCATTTAAGATCCATACTGGAAGTTATGAAGTACTGTTAGAAAAATATAAATTTATAATCTCACTTACTTCACTTAAATGGAAACTTGAACTACCAAAGTGAAATAACAGGACAGTCTTCCAGCAGATATATTAATTTCTTGGAATCCGGATAAAGATTAAATTTAATAGAGACTTTTAAAGGCTCCAAATATTTACTGCCATTCAAGTTCAGTATAAAAAATTGAGAATAAGCCATGAGAGAAGAATTATAAATAAGGCAAGAAAAATATGCATGGAGTTTAACTCCCTTTCATAACAATTTTAAACTGATTAAAAATAGATGGACCTACACAGTTAAAAGAAACAAAAAAGGTATCATTGTAGTCTATGATACTCAATTAGTCACTCAATGTGTTAAACAAATATAAGGTGAAGCCAATAATAAAACTTTCAGCTCTGTTCTAAACTTTAAGTCTAATTCATTTTTTTTTTTTTTTTTTTTTTTTTTTTAATTTTGCTAGTTTCAAGTGAAGGTTAGTAACGGAAGGTAGGTAAAGTTTTAACTAAAATAGGTTTTATTAAATTTGAATGGTGCAGTTGTGTATACGATTTAGGTCAGACATTTTATTATGTCATAATAAAATATAGTACTGTTCTGAAGAAGGAATTTTAACCCAGTTTTAAAACAATTATGGAATGTCCCTTGTTAGGTCTTGTGAGGGATGAAAATGTAGTCTGTTAGATAATCTTTGACAGTTGATCAGTATGAGGAGACCAGTACAAGATTGTTTTTCAGGCATCTTATTATTATGTTTGTAAGATCTAAATTATTAAGAATTGAACTACCAGTAGGACTTTTTTTTTTTTTTGAAAATGTTTATAAAATTGTTAATGTACTAAAAATTTGTAACTACAGTTTTACTATCAGTTGGTACTGATTGATAAGAGTTTTATTCAATAGTTTTCTCTATCATAAAAAATATTTGTTAAATAAGGTTTATTTGTAATCTATTTAAGTATAAGTAAAAGCTGAAAATTTAAGAAATTTATACTATTTGTAACAAATAATTTTAAAACTTGTCTTGTATAAAAGTTTACCGTGAAAATTTTACATAATATTTATATATTTTGTTTATATACATTGTGCAATAAATGATGTTTCATCGTTTACTGCACAGTAATTAAATGAGTTTAAAAGCCTTTTTTTAAATTTTTTTTAAGTAATGGAGCATGTTATATTTCAACTTAAATAATAGAGTATAATTATGTTTTATATCATACTGTGTTCTCATGACAGGATCATTTAATTTTTAAGTGTTCACAGGAAAAAGAAGTTTGTATTTCTTTTGCGGATTGTATATATTTCTGTAATATAATGCAAGTCTGTTATTATATTAAAAACCTCTAGTCTAGATGAACTGTTGAAATTTAAAACAAGTTTTTTTTTTTTTTTTGTAAAAGTGAAAACCAGATGGTAAAAATAAATAAGATAAACCAAATGTTTTTTTTTTTTTTTTTTTTTTTTTTTTTTTTTTTTTTTTTAAGAAAAAAAAAATAGATGTAATAGAAGTAGAGAAAAGATAACAAGTAGATTCTTTCCTTCAGTAGAAACTTTATGAATTTTCCTTGTAAATAAAGAGAGATAGGACTCTTAAGCCAAATAATCTTTTTAATATCATCATTTACATACTTACTTTTCCTATTACTTAAACTTTATTCTTTAGTTTAAAATAAACATCACTTAAATTTATGATAATTTATATTTAAACAGCCATTTTAAACTTATACTTAAGAAGGTGATTCCTTGCACGATAATCTTTAGACATTTTCTAACTACAAAAGCCTTTATGTGATCAATAAGAGTTGCCCAATTAATCATAAATAAGAAGAGTAACTTATATCACAACACAGTTTCACCTCTAATTTTGTATTATTGTCCAGTTAACTGGAAGCAGAGTGACAGACAGGAACAGAAGACGTAGCCATTGTAACAAGATAAACTTGTATGCAATAAACAATATTTATTTGGGTATAGGTGTAACACCTGTATTGAACCATACTCAGCAAAGAACTATGCTACCTTTTATTCTATTATTTTCCATGGTTTTTACTTAATTCACTTGTATTTTATTTTGTATTTATTCTGGATTAATAATATTTTGCTTTCAGCTATTTTATGTTGACTTTTTTTACTTTGTACTTACTTTGGAAATATGTATATATATAGTTTCCAAGTATTTAGTAAAAGCCTACTGTTAGTTTACATAAGGTAAAAAATAAGATTTGCTTTTCAAAGGATATTGAAGTACAGGGAGTGAGAGAGAGAAAAGGCAGTTGTGAATGTGATAATGTAAAGTTTATATGTGGTATGTAGCACTATCCTATTGAAAGTTTACTAATGGAATTTATTTTTCATGTTTATTTTTTTCATACATTTAAAAATGGTTAAAATGGCCAGGAAAATTCAACATAAATAAATGTAAATAAATCTTCCAAGATTAAAAAAAAAAAGAAGTTTGGGTAAAAATATACAAAATTCTATAGTAAATTCTATAGTAATTAATTCTTAATTTATTAATTTAGTATTTAAGAAAATGCCTAAATATTAAAATCTACTGTTATAAAGAGCATAAAAGCTAATAAAATAATAATCATGGGTTTTCTTCACCTAAATTATGTGAATATGGTGATTTGATTAATATGTCCCAGGATTAAGACTATGTTTATCCAAGGAAAGTACACATGCATTAATATACTATGTACTCTATAAAAGTATTTTTTGATGAAATAAAACTTACCCCCATAGAAATATGCAATGAATCTTTTGAACATTTCCATAGAAATCTATAACACAAAAGATAGAGTTAGAGATAAGAAAAGGCTAGTTAGCTTTCCTTCCTTTATAATTTCATAATAATCTAAAAACTTATAATTTATATTACAGAGATATTAAATTTTATCATACACATTTACTTACTGAAATACATGATATATAATACCATACTCTGCAAGGACATTCTTGTAAATATCTTTGTGAAATATATAACTTTCAGCATTTAATACTCATCTTTTAAACCTTAAACAATTAAGTTATGCATTTTACTTACTTTGTTACTTTCTTACTAAGTAATAATGAGAATTAACTACATTTATAAGTCTAAAATTTAGAAAAAGAATTAGAAGATTAAAAAAATTACAAAATAAATTTTATAGTTAAAATTATGTTTAAAAACTTTTCTGACTTTGATTTTAATTTTGTGAATTTCCTTGACTTAACAAATTACTTTTTTAAAAATTTCATGAATTTTAGTTTTGTTATTACCTTACCATTAAAGCTCATTCTGAATTAAGATAAATGTTTTCTCATTAATGTCAATAAAATTTTACTCCATACCTTTTTCAAAGAATTTATTTCTACAAATTAATAAAAATTGACATTTAAAGAAAAACTGTCAAGGTGGGAGAAATGTTGAGATGTAATTTAGTTTCTAGAAGGAAATAAACCTTGAAATATAAAGAATAAGAAATTTCAGGATGTGAAATTTTTCTAAAAATTAAAAAAAGTGAGCTATAGCAACCCAGTAAACATCTTAAGTTATATGTGATTTATGACCCATTTAAATTTAAAAATATGAAACAGAAGCTTACGTTCATGTAAGTCAAATCAATTCTACTTTGGTTCTTCCAATTTTTGTTGAAGAGTTCTTTAAAATAAGGGCTTTGGATTGCTAAAATTAACTTATGAGCCCTTAGTCTTTCCTTTTTGATGACGAATTCAACATCTGTATACTCAGGTACATGGAAAATTCTAAACAAAGAAATAGAGAAAAAATGATAATAAATTCAGTATAATTATTACTAAAGCTCTTTTATTACACAGTCTGAGATCCATAATCATTCATCACCAGAAGCCTGAAAATATAGGCAGTTACAGCATAAATATGTTTACTTTAAGAAATCTAATAATTTTAGAATAAGTGCATTCAATTTATTTCAAAATCAGAATAAAATTTTAATATAAAAAAAAGTGGTTGTTATGAGAACTGAAAATAATACTATGATTAGGAGGCAAGATTGAGACAGGAAATATATAGTAATATACAACATTATAACATTTCTGTGAATCATTAATTTTTTTTTTACTGGCAATTAAATGAACACTAGAAGTACCAGAGAGGTCATTTTAATTACATTATGTGATATGATGTTCTTTAATTTATTAAAACATTATTCCATATTCTATTTTTAGAATCTCCCCACATAAATACAGACATCCATAAATTTAGCATTAATATATGTTTTAATATAATACAGCTTTAGTAATCCTTTGTATCTCAATTACCAGAAATTAAAAAATATTTTTCCAAATGTTAGAATACAATATTTAAAACATATAAAAAAATATTTTTAAAAATTTTAATGGAAAAAAAAAAGAATTTTTTACAAACAAAAAACAATAAATAGTTTTTTATAAATAATATAAATTAATGCATGAAAATTATATTTATATAAAGA
>CM063502.1:125405658-125505658 GCA_032207245.1 Pardosa pseudoannulata | reverse complement strand
AAATATTTTTGAACAAATTTTTAAAATGTTAACATTTACATAAATAAACTCAGAATATGAATAACCAAAACAGAATTACCTTTTTAACAATTCGGAAAATGGGTCTGACATTGAAGGAGGCAATAATGACTTAGTACGAAGAAAAGTAACAACATATTTAAAAACTTCTAGGACTGAATCTGTTCCATCTGGACTAAAATCACTTTCCTTAGCTCCTTTATAATGAACACAATAAACTTACATTAAACCATGAAAAATGAAAATACAAATTATTATAAAACATATCAATTTATAATTAGAAAAAGACCAATGATATCTCTTATACCATTTATATTTCATACATAAAATTTTTTATTTAAGGGAAAAATGATAGTTTTAAGTAATGTTACCATGGACAGAATTTTGGTGATTTTTCTTTTGAAATAACTTTCTTCTTTAAGATACTTTGTTAACTTACATCTAAAATGCACTTTTGATATGCTTATAACATATTATAAAATTAAGTCCTTACACAACAGTAAACTGTAGCTTTCCAACCAAACTAAACCAAATTTTCACACACACACATCTTTACATTATAGTTTAGTTAATCTAAATTTTAAAAAAAAATTGACTTTTGATACATTGAAAAAATTGGACTTCAGGCTTATTTAGGTAACAAACTAATTAATTTCATTAAAGCTGATGATATTTATTTCTTTCAAAAGTGTACCAAAATTTCCACTCTATAATATTCTTTTTGCCTTATTATTCTATTTAAAGAATGAAAACTAAAGGCCTGTTTTCATTTAGTGGTATATGTAACATTTTATCACAATATTTATATAATAAAATGCATGTAATCATATTTAAGGTTTTAAAATTTTCAAATAAGAATAATACATAACATTGATTAAATATATTTAATAATATGAATGATTAATAAATATAACAGTAGTTCAAAAGATGGAATATTTATGCCCATCAATTATATAGAAATTAAGATTTTTAATTTTCTTGAAAGACTGCCAAGATAAGTTCAATGGATTATGTATTTTTAAAAGAAAATATAAACACTGAAACAAGTAAAAGATCTTAAGTTGTAATAGATGAAATTAAGAGAGATTTACCTTAAAGTATTGAAGCCAAAGGTAAAGATAAGTTTAGCAGTCAGTTTATTAATCCCACAATTACCTCAACTCTCCAAGCAAGACCAATGAAACATGAGATAAAGTCCTTACACATAGACAAAAATGTATGGTTTAGGCAATTTAGAACCCCAAACTAAGATGTTAAACAAATTCTTACTAACAGGAGTAATATTTAAATCAGGCTGTACATATACGACTTAAGATAATTAAGGGTTCTAAGCAAAATTTATCAGATAAATTCATTGATTTTCCCTGATGAAAACTCATAAAATTCCTTGACCTAATACTATGTAATATTAGTTCAGATATAATCAAATTTAAAAGAGGTAAAAGCTATTGTCAACATTAGTAAAATTAATAATTTAATAGCATTAATATTTATAGAAAAGTACTTAAAACAATATATTTCATTTTTTATATGTTCCTATTTACAAAAATGAACAAGAATTCAATTCAAAGTTAGATGTGATGAATGCTATTAAAAAACTGCAGGAACAATATTGATGCAAGTACTTTGTATGGCCTCATAGATTCAATGAACAAGAGACTAGTCATAGTCATCGAAAAAAGGGTATCACATGGAATACTGATGAAATACAGGTATCGACTCTATAATTGTTTCTAACTTTCATTGTACAGAAAACTTTCTGAAGTTTATTAACCTTTTGTTAATGTAGTTATTAATGAACTTATTTTTCTTTAGTTTCCTGTAGCATAATATATGTATGAAATTTCACAAATGCTTGATCTGTTCCATTTTAATTATATCATATTTTCAAGTAGCTTTATAATTTTTTCCACCATTGTATACATGTATTATATACACATATTTTTTAACCCAAAGGATATGTATATGTGGTAAAGAAAGGATAGGATGGAATTTAAATTAAAAAGTACCATTAACTTGTTTAGGACCATAATAGTGAATCAGGCTATTCAGATGACATTGATATATTTGATTATGTATATAGTTATGAGAACAATTAAAACAGAAACGACTGGCACACTAACATAAAATAATCACTATTCCTGGTATTTGCATGGAGATACATATCAATTAGTTTGACTAGTAATTTGTTCAAATTTTATAACATTAATAATTTTTTCTTTTAAACTGAGAAAGAATATAAATTTTATTAAAATGACAATATTTAAAAAAAAAACTTTAAAATTTTAATTGTTTTTCAAAATATTACAGAATTTTTATTATAGAAAATTCATATACTGTCAGTGATTATTTATCTAGAAATTTCGCACAATGAATTAAAATTATGATTCTTTATTAGTTTTTTAAGTAAAATTATAATATTAACATTTAACAGGAAAAATAGTCTGGGCTTGGGGAGGCACTTGTTTCTCCTCCAGGCAGTCTTGAGCAGGTTAATAATTTTTTTAAATATAGTTTATTTTCAATAAATAATTTTCTTCTTTTCCTTTTTTTAAAACTTATTTGTACAAAATGAAGTATTGTAATCATAAAAAAAAATGTGTTTAGATTTCAATAGAAATGCTCATTTGTGGACCATCGTGCAAATAGTGAATGGTTTCATCCAGATGTCTGTCTGTATATATATATTTCTCATAACTCAAAAATGTTTAGCCATAGAAAGTTGAAATTTTGTATTTAGGACTGCTATAAAGTCTAGTTACTACAACTTCAATTTTGAATGAAAGGTATAACCTATATAATAAAAATTTTCAATATAATATACAGTAACACTATGGGACAAAACTCAAAAAGGATTAACCATAAGAGTTGAAATTTTACATTTAGAACTATTATAACATCTGGTTGTGCACCTCCCTTTTTGATTACAATCTCTACAGTATACAGACATGCCAACGACTCCATATTATCCAGAGTTGCTATGGAAAAATTAGAAAAATTGATAACTTCAGAAACTTCTCAGATTTCTCCAGAAAATACCACAATTTTTGAATAACTAAAAGATCACAACTCAGCAATTAAATACAGAGTTTTGCAAAAAAAAAAAATGAAAAAAAAAAAAAAAAAAAAACAAAAAAAAAAAAAAAAAAAAAAAAAAAAAAAAAAAAATAAAAAAAAAAAAAAAAAAAAAAAAAAAAAAAAAAAAAAAAAAAAAGGCTTGAATAAATTACTCTTTCCACACAGTAATCCTGCATGTTAAATAGTTTTCAGTACTGTGCACAAAAACCAAATTGAATTTAGGTTAAATTTTGGTAAACAAACTGAAGAATCCCTGATGATGGAAAAATGTAAATCTTTTAGTCAGGGTCAATGTTGCTACAAGAAACTGAAAAATAAGTTGTTATAGTTAAAGCTACTTACACATTGTTCAATGTATAAATTTTGATTTACCCTATACAATTTACTACTGTGTATTTATTTTTAATTTAATTTGCTTTTATAAATTTAATTTTAATTTAGAAACCAATAAGATAAGTACTTATGTATAATCTGTGTTATTTTGTATTGTTTATAATGTATGTAAATTACACAAGCATGTAATTAGCATGTAATCATCTAAAGTCATGCTGTTGCTCCTGACGTGGGTGCCTGAATGTTGGCATGTCTGAGTATACAATGAAAATTTTCAATATAATATATATTAATACTGTGTGGCATAATTAAAAATAATTAGCCATATAATGCTGAATTGTTTAATTCAGGAATATTATAATATATAGTTGTGGAACTCCCTTTTTGATTGCAATATGCACTCCAACAAAAATGTCACTATAATGTATAGTAATGATTTGGGACATAAATAAAAACAATAAGCCATAAAATGTTAAAATTTTTAATTTAGAACTGTTATAATATCTAGTTGGTCACTTCTATTTTTTGTTTGCAACTCATACTCTATATAATGAAAAATACCAAAATAACAGATATTAATGCTACCAGACTATAAGACTGCAACTAAAATACATAGATGTTTTCATATGTACCTGTAACAGTGCTTTTTAAATAGTAGAAACAAATTTTTAAAATACTAGGAAAAGCACAGCAAGACACAGATCATCAACATTAAACTTTGCCACTGATATTAGAAAACAGATTCTTTTTGGTCACTTCGCTCTTGTTTTCACCCACTTTTCCTTCCTATGAATACCATCCTACACGCTAATACTGAAATCAACATAAATCTATTACTACTGTGCTAAAAAAAAGAACTAACTCAGATATTATTACTCAAGGATGATGACACAGTTTGTCTATTTGCCAAGAATAATAACATAATTGTCTTTACATGTCATTTTTTAGATAAAACCTTAATTAGAAGTGGTACAGGCATTTTTAAAATTTATCCCTCTGGCAGTAAAACTAAACTCACAATTCCTACTGGCCAAATAGTCTCCTCAAACTTTATTAGTGAATTATTTTCTATTAAATAAGCTCTTCCATTTTACCTTTTTCAGTATTCATATGAGTCAAAAGAACTAATAAATTTCTTGGACTCAAAATCAGCATTCAAAGCTATATTTAATGAAAACACACACTTAACACAAGAAATTAATATCTTTCTTGGTCAAATCAAAAAGCCCTACATTCAGCTTATGTAGGTATTGAAGGATATGAGTGTGCAGATGTCCTTGCAAAGGAGGCACAAGATTTTGAACAACCTCTCACTGCCATACCAAATGATACAAATCCTGTTCAATCAACATTTTTGAAAAACAACGATCCCAGATTTTGATTGCTCAAGAAATTTTTTGTCAACAATTACAAGACTATGTACTAGCCATTTTAAAGTCATGAAAATATCCCCAAATAACATTAGATCCTATCTAACCTACAGAAATTGTTTACAAACTTCACTTATTACAGACCACATCTATAACTTCCAAGCCATTACAACATTTCTTTTCTAACTTGGTTCAACAGCAATAAGAAATCCACTAGGCTCCAAACTTTTGACTCTTCTCATCAAAACTCTTATATACATTCAGCACACATAGTCAAGACAACAACAACAATACTTTTAATGTTAAAATTTAGAAAACAAAAATAAAAATCTATTTGCAGAGAATAATTGACTTTTTTACAGTGTTATTTTTTTATGATAATACTTGAGCTTGACTAAGACAGCAGAGATCCATCAAGAAACAAAACCTACTTTGAATCATTAAAAGGTATAAATAATAGTTTTTATAAAAAAATTTTGAAAAAATAAAAATAAAAAAGATGTATTATATAATAGGCATACGAGGCATGGTATTTTCATTAGATTTTTGAAAATCATTCTCTTTACCTCTTTAAACAATGATTATGAATTAAATTTTTTTACCACATGAAGGCTAATTAAACCAGGATCTATCATTTAAAGCCAATTTAAAAATATGAACATCAATACAAGCAACATGATTTGAACTCATGGAATTTGGTATGAAAAGGAAGCATCCTACCCATTTTTACCATCATCTAGCTGGATATCTGGTTAAATTGAGTCATAGAATGGGTTGTTTGGTACAGCCCTTCAATGAGAATAAAATGTAAATAAAATTGGTGTGATAAGTGACTTTCACAATGAAGTGTAATAAAGTTCAATTATGAATACAGTAGAATTTATCATTTTATATTTTCCCTGAGTGCTTCCAGACAAAATCATTTTCTTTGTTTCTATCTCTAATAATTATTGAGCAGACATTTACAGCTTTTTTAGTGCTAAAACACCAAAACAAAGTTAATAACTACTGACTTACAATTAAAATCAGATTCAATTTGTAAAAATGTTTTTAAACTATTGAAAAAAACATCTTTAGCAAACTGGATCAAAAAACATACAGCACAACAATTAGATATAATTTTTTTTTAAATACTTGCTTAAAAATCCAACTGTCATAAATATAATAAAAGACATATTGTATACAAAAATTCAATGTGTTTATAAAAATTGATAAAAAACTGGTATCCTTATAATTGTTATGCTAAACTCATTTAAAATAAGATTTTCAAAGCAGGTGATACCAAAAATAATAAAATAGATGATATCAGTCATTTTATTATAGTAATGTAAAAAATATAGCATGCCATTTTCGAGAAGGAACTGCATCACCAAATAGTTCTCAGAGGAAACAGCAACATGCCTGCAAAGAAATTATTAGTAAATTTGAAATTTATAATAGCTCTTTAAGAAAATGTTTGTTTTTACAGTTAATCAGAAATATAACATATGCATATATATAAGTACATATAAATACATATCTTGTATGAAAAGTTAAATTAGATTCATCCATATGCAAAGAGTTTTTTTAATACTTTAATAATGATTTGCAGACCATACACTTTTTTCCTTGTATTTCTAGAAAGAATCTGGAACCCCATTTGTCATATAGCAGGTACAGGAATCATGTGAAGTCTGAAGAACATTTATTTTTGCCTACAACACTATATGTTAACCCATGATTTTTTCAATCTTGACTGCCCAAATATACGTCATAAGAGTTTGATCACTGTATCCTTAGAAGGCATCTTAACATGACAGGGTTGAGTCCCAATTCCTTGTATCATGGCTACCATCTTGAGAAGCAGACGGTTTGCCATATTTTGTATAATTGTGAGTTTTTCTCGATTCTTAGGTTTGAGCACCTTAGTCATCACCTTTTCAGCCTTAGGAGGTGCAGGATATTTCTGTCAGCTGTTTGCTTCAGCCATTGGCCTCTGTTCTTAGGTACTCTTGGGTTGTGTGTTTTTTTTTAAGTCTGGGTACAATAAACTTCATATCACAGTCTTCTGCTTTTGGCGAATGCACCAAACAGCTACCATAAAGGCGATTTCTTTTATTCATTCAAAACATGATTTGATAGCTTAAAGGTAACACTTAGGCAAAAAGTTATTTGAATATATTATTAAAATGTGAATTTGTTTTTTTATATGCTCTTTTAATAACTGTTATTTAATAGTCTTCTAATTATTCTTTTTTATGTGAGATTTAATAACTGTAATAAAATCTTACAACTTCCTAATATGGAATAGTTAATTTTTAGCACATCTCAATTAAGCCCAATGTGGTACAGGTTAACCTTTACATGTCTGAAAAATATTTACATATTTCAATATTATAATAAAGGGAAAATAAATTAGAGGATGTGCATTCAAAAATGTTAAGAAAAATTTTCACAATCATAATAAAGCCACCCTAATGCAAACACATACACTCGGTATAAACAATTTGTTTTAATTGATTAAAATTTTGTTAAAAATAATATAAAAGTAACAAAAAAGTTTTTTTAGTTTTAAAGTTTTACTTTAATATGTACAAGTGTCTTGTCAATCACATGTTTTAAGATGACAAACATACAGTAACAGTCTGTTACCCAAAAATGTAAAAGGCAAAGAAATTAAATCTAAAGTTACTTTACTTTACGATTTCTAAACATTATTATTCAAAACAATTACTTAGCAGTGAACCCTTTTATGTTTGGTTACAGTCTGTAACCAAAAAATTCATTGAATTAACAAGCTTTTTATTCTTTTAATTTATATATTAAATTTTCTTTAGATTTTATGATATGTTTATGATTTTTTAACAAGTTGTCCCTATAAATATTCAACTAGAAAGTCTGGGAGTTGTGTAGTTGTCTGGGAAAATTACACAATATATCTTTTTAAATAATTCTAGCTATATGCTTCAGATAACTGCCTTACTAAAAAATGAAATTATCTCTTAGTACTAGTTTTTTGGCACTTCTTTATAAATTTGTCTTTAATAAGTCTGAATAAAAAAATCTATTCATTATTATGTTTATTATTCATAAATTACCTACTCTAATTGATGGCATCAACCTCTAAACAATGACACTCCTCCTCTATGTCTTACAGTTAGAAAAAAAAATATTTCATATCTACCTCAATATTCAGCTTCTTTGAAACTAAAAAATGACCATTTATTTTTTAAAATAGTAAATTTGTTTTTATCAAACCAGATAACATTTTTTCAGTATTCAGAAAATCTATTTGAATGACTTTTCACAAACTTAATAAATTTTCCTGATTAAGCTTCAAAATGGATAGTTTTGTTCTGGTTATTCTCCCATAAAAACCACTATTTCTGAGCAGATTCTCATGTTGCGTTTAATATTCCTATTTAGTATAAAAAAGTTTGGGATTTGCTTAAAAGTTTCTAATTTTTTTTCTTTCTCTCTAACAGATAATTTCCTTCCTTGTCTACATCTTGCTCTTACACTACGATTTTCTGTACCTAAAAAGTTCTTAATTTTATACTGAATACTTGAATGAGGTTTGTGGTAAACTTTACCTAATTATTCTTTAATTACTTTATAAAAAATTAATATGAAAGGTTAATACGATATAGTTAATTTTTAGCATATCTTTTTCTGCTACAACTTGATTCACTGTAGCTCAAGGAGGTACAGGTTAATCTTTATATGTCAAAAAAAATAATTTATAAACTTCAATATTATGTTTAAAAAAAGTGGGTATACATTAAAAAAAAAAATGTCAATTTCTTTTCACCATTATAAGGGATACCTTAATGCATACACAGTCAGTTCAAAAAGTTTGTTAATTTAGATTAAAACTTTGTTAAGAACTAGATATCAGTAATAAAGTCTTTTTAGCCTAAAACTTTTACTATAATATGTACAAGTCTCTAATCATCTATATGTTTCAAAATGACAAACATATAGTAATCAGACACAGAAGTCAAAATTTTGGGAAAAAAGAAGGAAAAAAAAGGAGAAAAATGTGTAAAAGGAAAAAAAGGAAGTTAAATAACTATTAAAAATTAATGTTCTGATTTACTTAATGCAAAAACAAGTGCCTAAATATGAAATATGGAAGTATCTAAATAACTTTTTATCAATATAAGTAAGTACTCAAGTTTCCTAGTAAAAAAAATATATTTAAGATAGATTCAAATCAGATGCTTCTTCAACGTGCCCCATTAAAAAAATAAATTCACCAATACAGTTGAACTTTATTATATTAAATTTTGAGGAACCATATTGTTTGTTGTACTTGAACCTTCAAGAAAAATGCTAGATCTCAGAAAATTATAACTTATATAAGATTTACATAAGGTTATATATTATCTTGTATAAAATTTATAAAAATATTATCTTTAATGTTTTTAATTGACCTTAACCAAACAACTGAACGATTGAATATTAGAATGACCAAAAATGTAGACAAATGCAAAACTAGTTTTGTCTTCTAGTTATTTCTTACTACTTTAATACTGAGTTAATTTATAATCTTCTATATTAAGATAGTTTAAGGAATTTCTTTGTCCAATACAACAAAAAACATTTTCTTTCCTTGAGTGGCTGGACAAGATGTTATTAATTTCATGCACTTTGTTTTTAAATCTAGAAACATATTTAAATCTGATTTTATAACTGCAAAAAAGTTTTATAAAAAATGAAGAAAAAATACTTAGTAAATGATTAAAAGAAAGGATTCTTCTACCTCATTCCTAAAATTCACTATAAATGTATAAAAAAGAGATTCACCATTTACAGATAAATTAGCATTGTAAACAAAAGGAAAATCATGAGATCAAAATTTTCATTTGTTATAAGCTGGTTTGTTAAAATAGGGATTTCAACAGTACATCAATAATTTAAAAGCCGTTTCAAATAGCAAAGCTTTAAAATGCACTTCCAAACAGAACTTGAAAACTTTGTAACCGCAAAA
Organism: Pardosa pseudoannulata; assembly: GCA_032207245.1. Classification (NCBI taxonomy): domain Eukaryota; kingdom Metazoa; phylum Arthropoda; class Arachnida; order Araneae; family Lycosidae; genus Pardosa; species Pardosa pseudoannulata. Next base: position 125,495,887 of record CM063502.1, on the reverse strand, counting down.
TTTGTTAACTAGTTTGTAAAATTCTATTAATTTTTCTTACATTGATTTATAATAAATGTTTAAAAAATACAGTATAAGTCTAATTTTTTTAAATGGACAATTCCAAAAATTTTTTAATAAAAGTAGCAGATCCAGAAGTTAAATATTAGAGTGGAAAAAAAAGGAGGAAAATCGGAAAGTAAAGAACAATTTAAAAATATTTATTTAAGTATACATAATGCAAAAACAAGTACCTAAGTATGAAATATACCAGAAGCTAAATAATTTTTACTAATATAAACAATTACTAGAGTCTCCCAATCAAAAAATGTTCAAAACAGATTCAAATCAGAAGTTTCTCAAATATCCTAATTAAAAAAAAAATCTAATAATATAAATGCGCATTTTAGATATCAAATTTTTAGAAGGCATTCCTACAAACAAATTATTAATTTTGTGACACTAGAATTTCTTAAATGCAGTAAAATCTATACCTTAATAGTTTGTAAAGATACAATAATTAGCATTAGATTTAATTTTAATCAATGTCTAAAAACTCATGATTTAAATAACATACTCTATATAAGGCTATTTTTTTAAGTGAACAATTAAAAAAAATTTTTTTTAAACAGTAAGATTTCAGGACGATGATCGAACTGGACGGGCTTTCTTCCGGTATCTGAGCCAGTGGGTTCGATTTCTACTTTAGACTAACAGATTTGTAACCATTTAGTTTGGTCTGAGAGCGCTAGAGTTTACTTTTATGTTACCCGACAGCTAGTCATCGGAGTTTACTACTTAATTACTAAGATTCTGAACGGCTGCGAACAAAGCGGCGGGATTCGAACCCGTGGCAGCGTGCTGCCGATTCAGCTGGATGGCTGATTTTTATCGGGATGGCCGTTAAAAGTTACGATTTTTCATTAGTAAATTTTTTTCATCAACTTCAATACAGATGCAAACTTAACAACAAAAAAAGGTGCGGACTTTTTAACAATAATTAACTTCCGTAAGTTATTTGCAACAATGTTATTTTCTCACAGACACTGCTCATAGCACAAAAATTCAGTCAATAAGATGAAGTATCGTTACAAATAAGTATAAGAGGGATTGAAATCTTAATACTGTTACCACGATATTAAAAAAATATTGATATATAAAACAGTATTACGATCGGTCTACATGTACGTGCGTTCGGGGGATAATCTATAAAGTACGCAGGATGTTAAAACATAATTCTACCGTTTCATAGCCCCCATATTATGATAGCAGTATTAACTATAATGGCCCATTAAAAAAATGCACATTTTCCGGAACCGAAATCCAAAAAACGGTTGTTTTTCACCAAAACATACAGTTATGGCTTAGCTGTACTATTAAAACTAGAACCACACACGTTCTATATGTTTCATTTGTACCGCGTCACACGGCTTTTTGACCTTGAAGCACGTGTTGCGAGAATCTACTGATAACGCTTTTCTCCTGCTCTTTGTCAAAAAAAATTGTGGACGTGGCAAAGTGAAATAACAAATGGGAAAAGGGAAGAAATCTGATTATCGTCAAAATTTAAATATATATGTTTAAAAAAAATCGCCCCTTTTAATTATTTATTTATTTTTTTTAATTTCCAAAAAAAAAAAATCTGTTTAACAATAAAAAAAAAAAAAAAGAAAGAAACCACAAAAAATTTCGGATCAGAATCATCTTTGAATTCATTCAATATTCGATGCGGCAGTCCATTTTTTAGAGCATAGGCTCGGAGTAACGTTTCTTTTCCCTCTCTTCGGTTCAGAAACGGGGTAAACAGATTTCTTGACACCACAATCAAAATATTCGGGTCCCCCCTTTAGTTTTGACACTTTGATCGTTAACTTTCAAACATCTGTAACGCCAATAAATTGCCTTACACTTTTTTTCTTTTTTTTTTGGGGGGGGGGAAATCTAACAGAAAAAAAAATAGAAAAACAAAGATGTTACCAAAACATGGAAAAGAAGATGTGTGCAATCCGTTAGGCCGTTACATAACTCCGTAAACGTTGAGAAAGAAAAAAGGAATAAAAGGAGTGAATGGCCCAAAGAAAAAAGGAATAAAAGGAGGGAATATGCGAAAAAAAGGAGGAATGCCTTAAAATAAGGAAAAAAGGAGAGATTTCTGGAAAAAGAGGAAAAAAAGGAGCGCTGCGGTGTCTGAGTAATATCCTGTTATACAAAAATGTAAAAAAAAAAAGGCAATGAAATTAAATGAAGCAGTTGCTGTACAATTTCTATATATTACTATTAAAAAAATTTACTCAGCAGTGTACCTTGATTACAGCCTGTAACCTTTGTTAATTGAATTGACAAGCTTTTCATTCTTTTATTTTGCTTTAAAAATAGTAAATTTAATTTTAAAACAATATATTTGTTTTCCTCCAACCAGATAACATTTTCAGTATTCAAAAGTTCTATTTAAATGACTTTCCCAAACTGTATCAGTTTTTTGATTCATACAGTAAATACTTGAATGAGATGTCTTAAAAATGTTACCTATCAAACAAGATTTGCCCTTGTCTTGTAATTTTATTATCTAGCATCTGATAGCAAGAGGGATTTCCTCTCAACATAATATGGTGGTTAAAGGCATTTTACTACCTCACATTTTTTTAAAAATAAACTGAGTGAATGAAATTGTTTTTAATAAACTCAGTTCTGACTCATTAGAATGGCAATAGGATTGATGATATGCAATTTTTTTCTATCTTTAATAGCACATACATAGACTTTTGATTACTTTGTTACTTTTTCTAAACCTTGTTTCTCTTTTAAAAAAATTATTAAACTAAGTAATAATTTGTTCAACTTATCTTGCTTTCCAGGGGAAAAAATGGTTGTTCAGAAGATTTATGCATTACTTAGCAACTGTACACAATTTTTTTTTACTTACCGTATATATAGAAAATGCTATTTTTAAATGATGCTATGTTTTGAATTCATTCTACACAGGACAGCAATTTAAGAGAAGTTATGCATACTGTACTGAAATTATTTAAATTCCTACTCACACATCTTAAAAATACAAGATTATGAACTAAACATATAAAAGAAAATCTAGCCTTATTATCTTATAAAGATAAAAAATAAATATTTAATACATAACAAAATTAATCCTTATCCTAACGTTAATAATTTAGTTATATTCAAGCCTTTTAAGTATGATAAACAAAATTATAAAACTTCATGATAGCTAAAATATATAAAAACTAAACTTAATATTCTTCCTTGAAAATAATAAAAATCTTTTATTATGAGGAAATATAGGTTCAAATACTTACAACGGTGTACGGCCATTAATAGCTTTGTTCAAATCCACATCTGTTTCCGCTACTAAGTATCTATAATTAGATTACAGTAGTGTGTAAAAAATAAGTCTAAAATTTCATAAAAATGTATACAGATAGGAATCACATTTAATACAAACTAACATATCCAACATATGTAGGAAAATGCTATTAAGAGAAAAAGTGATTATTATTGAACAGTATGATACATCAAGTCTGAAATAACAAGCTATTTATAGTAGTTGTAATTTATTAAGTGTTTAGTGTCAACATTCTTTTCATTACACTAGTTAAAATACAGATGGAAAATTTTAACTACATTCTTAATAATGAATCTTTTGTAGCATAAATTTAGTCAAAGAAAAGTTACTAAGATACATGAAAATAATTTTAAATACATATACACAACGATGTTAAAGATGAAATGTTAAACTGATTAAAATTTTTATTGACTAAGATAAACATTTTTCTAGTTTCCTCATTGAACAGTTTTAAGTGGATTTAAAATATGATAAAATTCCCTTTAAAGGCAAAATAACATTGATAAAGTTTTAGAGGTATGAGATGTTGGTTCAATCTATTTCCATTTCAATCCTAGTATATCCCTTTAAGATCCTTCCACCATGATTGTGCTGGTTACACATTCCTGTATGTTTTTGCTTCTGGAACAGGTATGTCAGAAAAGCCTGAATGGAATGATAGTTCTGGTTAGCAAAAAGTATAAAATATCAATTTTTTATATCAACAAATGGAAGCTGTAGTCCATGGTTTCACTTTCAGCCTTCGGATTTAACTTTGTTTACAAGTACAACAGAAACAGCTCATTATTTTATCTGTCATAAAAAGGTAATTATCAATATATTTCTAATTGCTTTGAAATAATAGTTTTAATGTATAAATAAATGTAAAATAATAAAAAATATTATCTTCTTTAATGTGTCTCTTAGGCCTCGAGATTTCTTTACTTGTGCAATCATACCACTTGAGCGTTATGCCAATCACAGCTGCAGTAAATGAATTATTAGCTATGTATGTTTTGCTGAATGCTTCAATATTTCTCATTTAAGACAAATATAAAACAAAACCGTGTGACATAAATAAATTAATACCCTATAATTTTCATGGTTGTCATCATAAATGAATCCTTTTACTATTATTTTCAATATCCTCTTTCATTTATCTGTTGAAGGAGTGCAGCATTTTCATCCCTCCAAACATAAATTTACAACCCTATTGACCATCCTCCTCTTCCTCAAAAAATAAATAAAATAAATAAAACTCTAAAAAATATACATTTTTGAATTTATTATTTTTTATGGAATACTATGCTATCATTTGACAATGTTTTTTCAGATATCTAAAAGAAAAAGATTTTTCATACAAGAAGAAGCACAAGATTTTTTTAAACTTACCTGTTGCAAATTCTTGGTTTCAGTACAAAAAGAATGTAATGTCAAATAAAAATCAACCCCCAAATCATATGAATCTCTTAAAATTTATGCTGGAGGTATCCAAAGCTCTAGTGGCATCTCTATCTGCTAACGGAGATGTTTTAAGTGAGGGTGAAGAAAACAAATTGTAATTTAATGAGTTGAAAATATCGAAATATTATAAACCGCCTGCTAAAAAAAAAAAAAAAAAAAAAAAAAAAAAAAAAAAAAAAAAAAAAAAAACAGGATAAAAGGTATGATATATATGAGCATTTTCCATGTGTTGATAAAATTCCAAGGCCTCACATGTAGAGATTTAAAATTTTAAAAAGTAGTTCGAAAACACGTTGTGAGAATTATAAAGTACATTTATGTATCCAAAACAAAAACATGCTTTAAAGATTTCACCTGTTGATAAATAATCAGTTTTATTTATATGAAACAATTCAGGTCCAATAAAGTATGTATCTTCAATCAACTTTGAGCCTGAAAGTATATAACCTTTAAAACTTACTTGAAAAGCACATCCCACAAGAGCGATTTTTATAGAAAATGCATAACCAACATTTCATGCGGATGATTCCCCCCAACCCCGTTTAAAAAATGTTTATATTATTTTTTCCAGTATCTTTGGTGTCAGCATAGCGTTAATAATTAAAAGAATTAAATATTAAATGATAAACATTTTTTGGGTTATTAAAGGGTTACCAAAGTTGATACCGCATGTCTAACAAGACAATATAAACAAATATTGCATTGCTGTTGATAGCAGAGATGACAACTTAATTTAAAAGAATAATGTTGAAACTCTTAAAACAGTGCTAATATTTTACCGAATTCGTGTAAGATCTCCTCTTCTACATGCATCTAAAAGATCGATTTGATGCTCCATGTTTACCTTTTCCAAAAACACGTTTTCATTTTGACAAGTGAACAGTGTTGCCAACCTTCAAAGGCAAAATTATGGATTCTAGGTCCTAAAATTATGGTATTGGCTTATAAATTATCGCACATTTTTGTAATAGTTAAAAATAGTGTTAATAGATGATGCTTGTACGATATATTTTTCTCGATATACATTTCTCTCCCCCCCCCCCACTTTTCTTTTTTTTTTTTTTGGGGGGGGGGGGCAAAAAATATGTAAATATTTTAATATGATTCATTAAATATTTTTCTATCATCCCGTATTTTACTTTAAATGAAACACCAGACATGTGATTTTTCTTTACTGTGTAGCAATCGGAAACAAAAAGAGAATGAGACATAACATGCATAACTCACTCTCTTATTATCGCTATCTTTTCGCGCCGAAATGAAGTCACATCGAAGTTATGTCGACAATAGTGTTAATCACCTACATTGAAGAGAGCCAATCTAGTCTACCTAAACACATTTAATTATTCAAAATTATTTACAGGAATATATACAGAAATTTTAGTATTAACATGAGCGATGTTGTTGTCACACCACTCATCGTTCAAGTCTTTTCATAGAACAGTTCCCACTTTTTCTGTCTTTGTTCTATCAGAGTTGAGTAGTCTCAGTAGAAGTGGAAGTGCTTTTCGTGACATACTCCCCACCTTGAGTTTCCCCACATTGGAACTCAATTCTCAAAGAAGAAATGCTCTAGAGATCCAAACGATGAGGAGTACGTAGAGTTCGGCCATAGCGGTTGATTCGCTGAGGTTGAACCGGAGAGGCAGGAACTGACGATGTTGCTTCCTGGGAGACAGGCATAGGCGATGAGTTCCTCAGATTAAGGTCCTCTCCTTCATCACAAGTGTTGGGATCTCCAATTCGCTGGCGAAAATCTCTGTCGATGGGAGAACTTACTTCAAGAGGATAAAGTCGCTGGATAGGTCGAAGTAAATTTCCTTGCTTGGTACGAACTTTGACAAGACGCACCATTCCGTCTTTTCCTTTGATTAATTCAACAACTTTTCCAAGAGGCCAACTGATTCTTTTGGCAGTGGTTTCTAATAGAACTATATCTCCTATGGAAAAGAGGTAGATGTTTCGTGATTTTTTCGCATAACTTCTGAGCTGTCCAAGATACTCAGACCGAAACCGTTTTCTAAGATCCTCACGAAGTTTCAGTCGATAAAGGTATCTTTTTCGCAAACTTGAGGATTCGATTTGATCCATATCTGGAACTCCACTTTCTTTAAGATCTCTCAGAAACATCGCTGGAGTCAGCGGTTGAAGTTCCAGGTCATCGGAGGCATAAGTTATTGGTCTGGAATTAATGACATCCTCACAATCGCAAAGGACGGTTGAAAGTTCCTCATACTTTAAGCAAGCCTTGCCAAGGACTTTTCTTAAGATAGTTTTCATTAGTCCAATTAGTCGTTCCCAGAATCCACCCCACCATGGTGAGCTGGGAGGGATGAACTTCCATCGTATTCTTGACACAGATGTGTCACTTTCGATTCTCTGCCAATCGACTCTCCTTAGAGCTTGGTTGGATCCTTGGAAATTAGAACCATTATCAGTATAGATGGTTGAAGGTCTTCCTCTTCTTGCGATAAATCGATGTAAAGAGAGAAGGAATTTGTCAGTCGCAAGCGATGTTACTAATTCAAGATGTACTGTGCGGTAAACTGCACATGTGAATAACACAATCCAAGTTTTGGATCCGTCCTTTAAAACCAAAGGACCTGCGAGATCAATACCGGTAGTTTCAAAAGTAGCCGAGTCCCTTAAACGGTCTTCCGGCAGAGATGCAGCTTGTATCTCGGGATGTTTAGTCTCAAATCTTTTACAGGTGATACAAGATTTTATAATACTACGAATTGTTTTACGACTTCTAATCAACCAATAATGTTCTCTCAAACTTGACATTAAAGTCTGAATTCCACAATGAGATAAAGTTTTATGTCTATACATAATCATCTTATGAACTACAACGTGATCAGGAGGCAAAAGGATAGGATATTTGAAATTTTCAAAATCTTTTCTCATTAAAAGTTGTGTCTTTATTCTAATGAGACCTTTTGGATCAACGAATGGTCGAAGGTTTCGAAATTTCTCTTCACTACTTGTTCCAAATGAGGTCTTTTGTACAATTTTCCAAATCATGGTTTCAGCTTCTGTCAGTTCTTCGCTTTCCAAACTTTGCGAGGTGTACAAAATCAACTTTTTACATTTTCTGACAAATCTAAGTATCCAGGCAGTAATTCTCACGATCTTCTCGAAAGATGAAACATTAGTCAAGTAATCAAATTCGTCGTTCTTTGTAACTGTCAAAGTAACTATAGTCTTTTTCTTCTCCGAATTTATAATTTCTTTATCGACCATAGCTTCACTAACTGGCCAATGTTTCTGATCTTGCTTCAGCCAAGATGGGCCATCATGCCACTTTTGAGTTAGAAGTGTGACTACAGAACCTCCTCTAGAAGGTAAGTCGGCTGGGTTGAATGCTCCAGGAATATGATTCCACTCCTCCTTTGAACTGTGGTTTCTTATCTCTCTTACACGGTTCATGGCAAAAACTTCCCATTCTTCTTCATTTTTGATCCAATGTAAAGCATTCATGGAGTCCGTCCAGTAAAATTTAGTTATATCTTCCATGTGTAAATCTTGTTTGATTGTTGTCATGAGGCGTGTTCCTATAATGCACGCTAGCAATTCCAGTCTGGAAACTGTTACCGGTTTCAATGGAGCTACTCGGGACCGTGACTGTACCAGTTGACAGGAAACACCTTCTTCATTTTCACTTCTCAAATATATGCAAGTTGCATAAGCTAATTGAGAGGCGTCACAAAAAAACATGGAATGATAGATTGTTCCTGTCTTTAAGATTGATTGCCAGTCTTCTAGGTATCGTTAAATTATTAACATGAGTTAAATCTGCTTTAAATTTCAAAATCTTTTTAGCAAGTTCATCAGATAATTCTGCATCCCAAGCCAATTTAGCTCTCCAACAGTCTTGCATCAAAAGTTTAAACCTTAAAGTCACAGGACTCAATATTCCAAGAGGGTCAAACAGTTGATTTGCTGATGACAATATAGATCTTTTAGTTAATGGAATTGCATCAAGAATATCTTGTTTATAGGCACATCTTAAGGTGTCATCTTCTGTGTTCCATTCAAGCCCCAACACAGAGACATTTTCTTCATGCGCAGAAGATTCTTTGTCAGTTAGATGGAAGGTGGATCTGTCCCCATTAAATCTCCATCCTCTCAAATCAAATTTAGCACTCATCATTATTTCTTTTGAGAGTTCGATAAAGGTTTCGACTTCTTCCATGGTATCTAGACTTGTGACACAATTGTCAACGTACATAGAAGTCTTCAGTTTTTTCGTTACCTCTTGAAGAGTTTCAGGGACATGATTTAGATGGTACGAAATTGTCGCGCCCAGGAGGAAAGTACTTGCATTTATCCCAAATACCACACGTTTATAGCGATAAATCTTCAACTTATCAGGATCTCCGTTTTCAAACCATAAAAATCTTAGATAGTCCCGGTCTTTGTCGTTGACACTAATCTGGAGGAAGGCTTTCTTGATATCAGCGATTACGCCAAACGCTCCAGATCAGAATCTATTCAAGATGCTCGGAATCAGTTCCACTAAATTAGGTCCTTTTTCAAGACAGTTGTTCAGAGATAATTCATTCTTTTGTTTTGCTGAAGCATCATAGACCGGACGAATCTTTGTCGTCGAATTTTCTTTGATCACAGCCCGATGAGGTAAATACGTGCAAAGAAGATCATCTAATTTTGCAATATCCACAGGTTCTATTATTTCTTCTTTCAGCCATTCATGAAAGACATCTTCATAACTCTCTAGCAAATTCTTTGCTTGAAGGTTCTTAATTGTTCCCTTGAGTCTTCTTTCCGCAATCATCCTATTATTGGCAGGTGGTTGCATACCTTCCAACCAGGGCAGAGAAACTTCATACCGGCCACCTGGAAGTCTCTTCAGTGTTTTCGAGAAATGCTGCATGGAAGCTTCTTCCTTTTCAGTCTTTGATTGTTTCTCGGCTTGATCTTTGATTCCTATTATATCAAGACTCCATAAATCTGTTTCAGAAATTCCTCCTGCAAGCATTGAAGTAACAATCAGATCTGTGTTTTCATCTCCCTTTACTCTTCTTGTACGACCCATAACCGTCCACCCTAACTTTGTCTGGATGGCAACTAAACCAGAAGGTAAAAGCTTGTAACCTCCGGTCAGAAGCTTTCCAGCAACATCTGCTCCAATCAACAATTCTATGGGTCCATGGTGTTGATCACTCAAATGGATATTGTTTTCTGAAAGTTCTTTCATCCACATCCCATCCGCAACTGGTGGAATTGTTGCACAGATTGTTTCTTGACCGAGGACTTCAAAGTTACAGTTGTAGGTCAGATCAAAGTCAGTGAGGAATGCTCTATAAACATCGTGATGGCAGACCTCTGTACTCGCTCCTCCAAACAAGGAATGTCGTAGACTTTCTCTTCGGTGGGGTTGGTAATTCAATCTCTGGGCAGTACTTTTCAAAATGTACGATCTTTGAGAAGCTGAGTCGATTATTGCCCTTATCTTCACTTTACCCCTTTCTCCTCTTAAGTGAATCACAAGAGTCTGCAACAAAACATGTGGTGATGTCGAAACATTTGCCAGAATCTGATCTTGTACGGGATTATCATTGTCAGATTTGGGCTTTGTCATTTCTTTTGGAGACTGGGTTTGATTATTATTGCATAAAAGATAATGGTGTAATCTTCCACAATTTTGACATTTGATTCTGGATTTACAAGAGCTAGAAATATGATTAATTTTCAAGCACCTAAAGCAACCTCCCTTTTTCATTAAAATATCTTTCCTTTTATCACCTGGTAAACTCTCAGCATATCTACAGTCAGCACTTAAATGGTTCTTATCACAAAATATACATTGAGGGTTCTTCGAGGCTGTGTTGTTTTGTACTGAGCTATAGAGTTCCATGCCCGTGGTAATATTTTTTTTTACGATTAAAGGATCTAATTGGCTGATTCTTCTTGTTCTTATGTTCTAGTCCAAACCCACTTTTGGCCAAGTTAATCTTTTCTTCACCCTCAATTTCATTTCCAAGGAATTTCATTAGCGTTTCTAACTTGTTAATTTTTTCATCTTTTTTAAACGTTATCGTAGACAAATGTCGTTCCCAAATCCGTAAAAGATCAATAGGCAAACACGACTCGACCAAAGGGTAAAGCATGGACGCATACTTGTCACTTGTTACACCCAGCATCTGCAAAGATCTTAGCTGAGTTTCGATTTTGTCGTACAATTTAACTAATGGAAGTTTATGTTCATTATTCAAGGCATTATTTAATACCAAGCTCAAAAGTTCTCTTACATAGACCTCCACTAATACATCCTCACGTCCAAAACGAGCCTTTAAACAATCGATGGCTTGAACATAGTTTTCAGCCGTGGGTGGGAAAGACTCGACTACCTCCCTAGCTCTTGAACCTTTAAGGGTTGTTTGTATCAAGTACTGATATTTATCTTCATTTGAAATATCCGGATCAGAATCTATTTTTTTAAATAATCCCCAGAAAGATAACCAATCTTTCAGAGTCCCATCAAATTTCTGTAACTCGATCTTAGGCAACTTAAAATTTCGTTTTTCGTTAATTGAATGTGTATCAATTTCGCTCTCAGATCTGTTTATGCAGCGTTCTAGTTTCGTTTTAAAATATATGAATTTATCTTCATAAGATTCGGCACTTTCGATTTCATCACGAATAATTTTCTCGGTATGCGTAGCATCCTTTGTGATTAAATCAAGTATATCTTTATCTAAGTTTTGAATTTTCAAATACTTCTCTGTTAACTGATTCAGGTTTACTAGCATACAAATCAGAATCATCTACTTTCGATTTCAAAAATAATTCCAAATTCCCAGTAAATTTAGTAAAACAGCCTCGATAAGAACCTCTCAATTTAGTTAATGTTTCCATTTTAAATATTAATAAAATTGTCTGAATATATCAACACAAATCCTAATATAAATATGAACAGATACTCAATACAACATACACTTCTGTTTTCAATAATAAAATGCAATATTCAATTCAATAAATACTAATCATAAAGAACTGCATAATTCAAAATATATAAACATACAGAAGTATTCTAATTCTTAAATTAAAAGCTTTCCAGTAAAAATCTTCTCAAAAAGAATAATAAACTTTCAAGTAAAGTACAAGCAATTCTAAAAACAATGTTCAGTTAATTCAGCATCAAATAACTTTTGTAACATATGCTCATGGTTATCAGAATAGAAAATAAATTTAACATTCTAGATATTTATTAAATCCTGTATTCTCAAAATTGCATCAAATTACTCTAATCCAAATTATATCAAATGTATTCAATCCAACTTTATCAATAGAGCAATTTCTTAAACACTCTCTTCTATTTTATCAATGTTCGCTTACTACTTAAATTCCAAAAAGATATTCTCATTAATTATTCAAAATACTCCACTTTCATTTAATATATTTCAAATATAATTGATGAGCCAGTTAAATATTTAAGCAGCAAGAGTTCTAAATAAATTCTTTTCCAGTTGTCAAAACATATATTATGACTCAATTCCAGCGTCCCTGTTCGGGCGCCAAATTATGTAGCAATCGGAAACAAAAAGAGAATGAGACATAACATGCATAACTCACCTCTCTTATTATCGCTATCTTTTCGCGCCGAAATGAAGTCACATCGAAGTTATGTCGACAATAGTGTTAATCACCTGCATTGAAGAGAGCCAATCTAGTCTACCTAAACACATTTAATTATTCAAAATTATTTACAGGAATATATACAGAAATTTTAGTATTAACATGAGCGATGTTGCTGTCACACCACTCATCGTTCAAGTCTTTTCATAGAACAGTTCCCACTTTTTCTGTCTTTTTTCTATCAGAGTTGAGTAGTCTCAGTAGAAGTGGAAGTGCTTTTCGTGACAACTGATCTAAGCATAAAATTGTGTGTGTGTATATATATATATATATATATATATATATATATATATATATATATATATATATATATATATATATATATATATATATATATATATATATATATATACTTTATGTTATAATTCATTATTTACTGTGGTTTTTTTAAATATGAAATATTCAGTAATAAAACCGATTATTATTTAATAATTGGTTTAATTACTAAAAATACCATATTTAAGTGAAAACTGCAATAGAACAAGTAAAATGCAAAATTACTTTTAATTATCCCTAATTATGTAATCATTAAAGAAATATCTCCAGTATAATTGTGAATATTCAGTAATTTTGCATTTAACAATTTTATGTTTTAGACTAATTTAAATAATTTGAAATAGCTAACAGATAAAAACGCTGGACATAACAATTTTTAAAATTCTTTATTTTATATTCGTTTAAAAAAATATCAAATATTAGTACCTAGGTCATATTATATTTCACAAATATACATTTTTTTTATAATTGACACTTTCCTTTCTTTTATTACACAGTACATATGGGCTTTTCTCAACCTCTGTGTCAGGATCATTTACTTTCATTTAATGAAGAAGCACCTCAAAACATGCTCCTTAAACTGCTCTAAAATCTACAACAATAATTATTTGATGGGAAAAAGTGATAAAAAAATTAGACATTCTCTATTTTTAGTTGTTGATCTTTATAGAGTTACAGTTAAGTTACCCGTTCTTTCAATTCTCCATTAGTCTAATGTTGTTTTATCGTACAAATCAGAAAATTATCGTACAGTTTTTCAGAATTATGTCACATAATTTTGAGATTATTTTTCATCGTACAGTGTCCTAAGTTATCGTACATATACGATAATTATCGTATGGTTGGCAACACTGCAAGTGAAGTTTCTGGGCTCAATGGATGTACCTTACAGAGCATGCACATTTACTTTCAAAAGCTTTGAATACATCGGATGCAACCACCTTCTTGGGCCCAAACTCCATGTGTTCAAACGCCTTAATGCCTTTTAAAAATGTTCTTAATACTCACAATTCTAAAAATAATTAAAACTTTTGAACTAACTATGTGATATAAAAATTAGTGAATGGATGTAACTAAGTATAATAAGCCTAGTAAACACAATGCTTGTAACGTATTACACGCCTTTGACGTCACTGTGAACTTTAATATTTAATGTTTGTGATTTGTAATTTTAAATTTGGCAACAAGTGAGTTTTTCTATGTATTAGTTTTGGTTTACAGAGAGTAGCATTTTTCCATGTTCGTATCATGAGTAATAAAACGCTATTAATGTATAAATGTAAATATTAAATGTTAAGTAGTAATAAATAATGTGGTTGTGATAACAGTCTGCACGTCTTTAGAGTCTTGAGCATTAAGAATACCAATCTATAATTGAGTTGAGTTTTGAAACCGGTATTCCACATCGCTAACAAATACCAATGTGAATCATCATTTTTAGCTACTACAAACAACCTCTTTAAAAAATCAAATTTAATTTAAAATATTATTTGTCTCTGGTACTTTATGAGCTTGTAGTTTCCATTTTATCACAGAAATTTAATCTTGACTTTTGAGCATTAAGCAGTTAATCTAAGCAGTAAACCATTAACGTTTACTGTTATGGCACATATTCGCTCTCAGTCCCCCCCCCCCCGAAAAAAAAGGAATGTTGCAGTAATAGCAATAATTAATACTATCTAGTTTTTGTAGTAAATGATTTTACATTTTCCTAAACCAGGTCAGTAACTAGGGAAGGGAAAAGGTGACATTTACCACAGACATTTCAGTCTTAGATATGCTGAATAAAAGTGTTGTGTATTAAAACAGAGGCTGTGTAAAGGCTATACGCGTTTATTTACATGCTGCAAAAACTATGTACACTGAAACAATAGAACAGAAACTACACACAAGCCGGAACGCTCTGATAGCGCCATCTAGTGTATACATTACAATCTCACACACTTAATTTGACACATTAGAACTATAAGTTGAAATATAAGATTAAATTGTAATTAGTAATTTGGTTGTAACAAATAATAACAAAAATAAACAAAGAATGGTTATATTGTTCATTAAGAGTTCTACGTAACGTAATCGGAGAGATAGCCCGGAGGTCTCCGGTTCTGTGGTTGGACATAATCGCCTCGGGTGCTCGGTGTGATTCGGTGATCGGTCAGGGGCGATTGAGTTGTCGGCTCTCGGTGTCTCTCACGCACTTCAGTGGGTAAATCGTTTCCCCAATCTGCATCTGTTGGTATTATCTCCTTCTTCGCGGCAAATGTTACGTTTGGTTTGGAGGTTTTGGGAACTTTGCACTTCCTTAGTTGATTTATATGCCTCTTTTGGTCATATCCTTTATCCAATTCAATTATGTAATGGAGTCTGCCGATTTTCTTTTCGACTGTACCAAAGTCCCATGACAATTTGTTATTTACATAAGATCAAGATTGCACGCGGTCTCCCACACTTAAATTTCGACTACGTGGAAGTTGTGGATAACATACGGTGGAATTTGGCTTCTTTATAACTGGTGGGCGTAACAAGTCTAATTTTGTTCTAATTTGACGTCCTAAATATAATTCTGGCGGTGTTCTGCCAGATTGTAATGGTGTAGCTCTGAATCGAAATAATATCTCTCGAATTTTGTCAGGAATTGAAGAATGTTCACCAGACATGGATTTTAATTTCGTTTTGATAGTTTGTACATTTCTTTCGGCCAACCCATTTGTTGCTGGGTGCCCTGGTGCAATGAACTTTTGAAGTATACTGTTTTCCACACAAAATTCTTTGAACTCAGTACTTTTAAATATAGAGGCATTATCAGAAACTAGTACTTGAGGTAAACCATGAACACTGAAAATATCTCTGAGCACATCGTTGAGCACTGATACACATCGTTGACTCGCTGGTAGGAGGATTTCGTTGCATGCGAATTTCTGGCCATTTTGATTTAGCATCGATGAGTATAAGAAAATTAAAACCGAAAAATGGTCCTGCGTAATCGATATGAACGCGTTCAAAATTTGCTGAAGGCTCTTCCCAATGGTGATTTGATATTGCTGCAGGATTGTGTTTTACTTCGGCGCAATTTTTGCATTCATGCACTAACTCTTCGATATCGCGATCGATATTTTTCCAATAACAATATCTCCTTGCAAGATTTTTCATTTTCACAATTCCTACATGCGTGTGATGGAGTTCTTTTAAAATTTCGGATCCAAATGTCTTTGGAATGCAAACTCTATGTCGTCTAAAAATGATATTGTTTTGTAATGTATATTCGGGATCACATTTAGCTCCTGATAGCAGTTCATGTTTTAATTGTGATATTTCTGGATCATTTTCAGTTTCTTGAGATATAGTTTCGTGTGTGATAGTGACTGAAGATATGTGGTTCACAGTCTGCATCTGTATAATGTCATCGTCGAGTAAAATATTGGGATCTCTTAATTTTAGAGATGCTCTCGATAAATAGTCGACGTTCATGTGTTTATCATTGGTTCGGTGTTGAACTTTATAATTATATTCACTTAAAAATGCTGCATATCTGAGTAAACGGGATGACGTAAAAGTAGGTATTTTAACATCATGGTGAAAAATTCTTGATAAAGGTTTATTATCAGTTATGAGAGTAAATTCCTTTCCGTATATATAAGTATGAAATTTCTGAACTGCAAATTTAATAGCTAAAGCTTCTCTGTCCAGCTGACTGTAATTTTGCTCTACTGATGTTAGGGATCTTGATACGAATGCTATTGGCTTTTCAATACCGTTAACTATATGGGATAATGCTCCAGAAATACCTATTGGACTTGCATCACATGCTACTGTTATTGGCAAAGTTGTATCATAAGGTATCAGTACTCTATCACTTGATATTTCATTTTTTAATTTTATAAATGAGGATTCGCAAGCCGCAGACCAATGAAATTTATTGTTTTTCCTCAATAAAGATCTTAGCGGATAAGTCATAGTTGAGACGGTAGAAATAAATCTGGAATTATATGTAACCATAACTAAAAAGCATTTGACACCCTCAGCATTTTTTGGTGTGGGCCATTCCCAATTGCTTCAACTTTCCTTGGGCATTTTGAAATTTTATTGTGTTGAATTACATAACCTAGATAAGAAATCTTCTCTTTGAAAAATTGACATTTTGAATTATTTACGTGTAAATTATAGATCTGTAGACGTTTTAGACATGCAATTAAACGTTCACGACACTCCAGCAATGTTTCCCCGTGTATAATTATGTCATCGAAATAAGTTGTTACTCCATCAAGATCTATCAGAATTTGATCTAATATTCTGTGAAATTCACTAGGTGCAGTTTTAATTCCAAAGGACAATCGGTTAACTTGAAATGTTCCCCTATGGGTCGAAATTGTTTGAATAATTTTACTATCATCATCAACAGGTACGTGTAAATAAGCTTTAAAGAGGTCAAGGGTGCAAAATATTTTTGAATTTCGAAGACTATTTAATATTTCATCGATACGTGGAATTGGATAATGTGCAGTCTGAAGTTGAGGATTTACAGCAACTTTGTAGTCAACGCATAAGCGTACAGTTCCATCAGATTTTGGTATTACCACAAGTGGAGAACCCCAGTCACTGCAATCTACTTTTGTGATTATACCGTCGCGCTCAAGCATCGAAAGTTCTTCATCAACTTTTTCACGCAATCAAAAGGTACTTCTCGAGCTCTAAGAAACACTGGTTTAGAATTTTGTCGAAGTTTTAAAGAACATGTAAAATTGGGAATTTTCCCTACTTTTGATTCAAATATGTCAGAAAATTGATTGATAATATCATTGATAGCATCAGAAACATTGATAGAATTTATTTTTAGCTCTGCACATTTGGTGGCATTATCGATTTCTGATAAATTTATGTTTAAATGTCGAATCCATGTTCTTCCTAAAACAGGTGTAAACTCATTCGGTACTATAAATAAAATTTCTGTACATTCAATGTTTTTGTATTTCATTGGAACGCGAACTACCCCTAAAGGTTCAAAAACCCCATGAGTGTAGGATCGAAATTTTATGCCTGTTGGATAGATTTTACATTTTAATTTCATACAATCAAAATCTCGTTTAGGAAGCAAAGTATAACCTGCTCCGGAATCAACTTCAAATTTCTGAAGCTTATTTTCGTTTTGCACAGTTACAAAATATTTTTCAGAATTTGATAACAAATTAGATGTTCCTCGAAAAATGTTTACAATCTTCGAAATACCGGAAAAAATATCAATGGCATCAACATCAGTAACATGATCATCACTTCCGCTTTCAACTGATTGAATACCCGTGTATCTCTTTTTTTTTTAGTAGAGTCGAAAGACAAACTTTTTGCACATGGCTTATTCGATTGCATGCCTTGCACTGAAGTTTTGACGCATCTAGTCGACAGGCACGAGACAAATGATTTCCTCGACCGCACCGTAAGCACATATTTTGAATACCAAGGTCATGAAAATTCAATTTAGTATATCGGGATTTTGAAACGGAACGATGTCGTTTATCAGGAAAAAGGTTCTGTCGAAAATTAGATTTACTTCTGGATCTTGAAACTCTGTGTACATCTTCTAGTGTTTTATTAGGAAATGTTTTCGATAATTCCTGATTATTTAATTTTGAAGCTTCATAAGCCAATGATCGATCCACAGCCTCATTGAATGTTAAATCACAAATTAATAGTAGTTGCTCTCGAATGTTATCATCCTTTAATCCGCGAATAAATTGAGCTCGTAAAAACAAATCTGACACTGAATTTTTACATTCACAAGTGAAATCACAAGTAGAAATAAATTTACGAAGAGCAGCAACATAGTCTGAAATGCTTTCGTTTTCGTTTTGAAAACGGGATAAAAATCTGTGTTGTTCGATAATAACATTAGGTTTTGGACATAGATGCTTTTCTAAGACAGATATAATATCATCGTACTTAAAATCATTTGTAGATTTGGGCGAAATTAAAGAGCATAATAAATTGTAATGATGGGAACCGATACAGTTTAGGAGCATTTTCGAACACAAGTCTTTATCGTTGAATACATTTTTAATTTTTAAATAATTTTCAAATCGTTCTCTGTACTGAATAAAGGTTTCCTTAGATGAATCAAATTGTTCAAAATTACTCAAAAATGTCACAGTACCTGAGTCTTCGGCAGCAGATTTTCCTTTCGATTCGGCATTTTGATTTGTAATTAAAGCTGCCAGGCGTTCATTACTTGTCGTAATTGCCTGTAGAAGGGCTTGAAATTGAGCAGCATCCATGTTTAGTTTTCGAAATTTTACCTCGTCGCCAATTCTGTTGTGTATTAAAACAGAGGCTGTGTAAAGGCTATACGCGTTTATTTATATGCTGCAAAAACTATGTACACTGAAACAATAGAACAGAAACTACACACAAGCCGGAACGCTCTGATAGCGCCATCTAGTGTATACATTACAAAAAGGTACTAAAAGAAGAACCGACCGAGGATGATTCGCATCCAGACACGAATAAGGAAAGATTATAGCATTATTTTTTCGAACTCGAGTTAAAGTGTAAGGTTAAAAGATAATAAATTAGAATTATAAAAAAAGATTAATCGTAAAATTTTATATTTTAAAAAGTTTTGGGTGAGGGCTAAATGTTTTCGAATCTATAGAAACACGTAGGCGCTTGCCCACTCCAAGAAAAATTCCTGAAGAAAAAGTACACATCTATAAAAAATAGGCTAGGGGATCAACAAATGAGGAGTGGATTGGATTGGATTAAAGCGTCCCGAAGTTTAGTGCAGCAGAGTGAAATTGAGAGGGGGTGGCCACGGAGTGCAGTGGAAGGGAGTCAATTGCTTTGTAATGCTCAAAACCCTGTGTCCTAGCAGATGTTTATAGGGGAAAAAAGAGAAAAGGCAGGTAAAATTTTTATTCTGCTCACACTTGACTGCGGTTAGATCTTCAAATTGTAATTGTTGGGAAATATCCCGTACTTTCGGTTTCGTCTATCAATGGAATTCTTCTTCGTAAACAAAATAACTTCAATACACTCGTGAAAGATTCCGTATTATAACCGATCACTAAGGAATTCTGATACGAATAACTTCAATAAATAAATACGCCAAAATAAAAACACATCTATTGTCATAGCGTATTTCATTCTTTATTCTAAACATTTTTTCCCTCGCAATGTTACACTGTTGCCACTACTCCTATCCTTTTTGGAAAAGAAAAAATATCTAAAACCATGGAGGTTACATTCTCCCACCCTGAATTGAGCACAATTCAGCAATAGTAACAAAATGAACATAAAATCTGGTGAAAACACATTTAAATGACAAAAAATCAGAACCTCGTAAATGTTTACATATTCAAATATACACAAATGTTTTGTAATAAGTTTATAAGGTCAGTTTTTCAGGCACCTTCACTTGTCTACCAGATCGAGTCGTTTTTGGCTCACTCGTAACCTTTCCCTGGTCCGTCACTGAAACTTTATTCGAAGCACTACTGAAGTCACTTCTACCTGGGAAAATTACTTTGTCAGATAAAAGATTGGCTATATCTTCGTTCGAATCGACTTCTAACGGATAAATCCTCTGAATAGGACGTAGTAAAGTAGAGTGTGAAGTATTTACTTTCACCAAACGAACCTCTTTATCCTTTCCAGGTACAATCTCGACTACTCTTCCCATAGGCCAGTCAATCCGTTTGAGATTATCACTTCCTATCAATACTACTTGACCTACCGTAATTGGGCGAAGACTTCTCTTTTTAGGCGTTTGTACCAGCAACCCTAGATACTCAGATCTAAATCTGTTTCGTAAATCTTTTTGTAATGCTTGTCTATACTTCAGTCTTCTATTCAATGCTCCTTGCTCGACTGCATCAATATCTGGTACACTACATTCATGAACGTCTTGCAAAAACATGGATGGAGAAATCGGTCGTAAGGATTCATGTTCTGATGCATATGTTAACGGCCGAGAATTTATAACGCTCTCGCAATCCGCCAATACAGTAACCATTTCTTCATGAGAAAGGCATGACTTTCCTAACACTTTCTTCAGAAGATCTTTTAAAACTCTGATAAGCCTTTCCCACCAACCGCCCCACCAGCTTGCGGTTGGCGGATTGAATTTCCAATGAATTGAATTAGAAACTCCATGATTTTGTGCTTGATTCCAATTTAAATTCTTCAGATAATTGGCTGCACCAACAAAATTAGTACCATTATCTCTGTAAATAACTGTCGGCCTGCCTCTACGTGCTATGAATCTTCTTAAAGCCATTAGAAAAACATATGATGAAGCAGATGTAACCAGTTCGAAATGAACCACTCTATAGACGGCACTACAAGTAAATATCAGAACCCAACATTTTTGATTACCCTTGAGAAAAAGGGGTCCCGCCATATCGATTCCTGTGATTTGGAACACTGCTGCATCACGTACGCGATCTTCTGGAAGTGGTACTGGAGCTGTTTCTAAATTCTTTGACGTAAATCTTTGGCAAGTAGTACACTTAGACAAAACCTTCCTAACGGACTTCCTACCGTTTAATAGCCAATACTTCTCCCGGATAATATTCAAGAGGATTTGAACTCCAGCATGACAATTTTTTTACATGAAGATGCAATATCAGACGTTTTACAACTTCATGCTTTGCTGGTAGAACTACAGGGCATAGAAAATCTGCATCATCTTTATGGTAAATAATTCTAGTTTTTATGCGAATAAGACCTTCGTCATCCTTAAATGCTTCAAGAGTCTTCAATTTTGTATCTTTCTCTGTAACAAAAGATTCTTGTTGTATCATCTTTATTATTCGTTTTTCTGCTTCCTAAAATTCTTTTGTTGTCAATTCTCCTTGAGTAATTTCTGTAGGTACCAAACAGTTATGCATAAAACGGGAGATCCATGCAACAAGTCTCACAATTTTCAGATAACTTGAGAAATATTTATAATACCAATCACTTCGTGAAACCTCATGTGCGTTGTTCAATAAACAACTGGCCTTCTTCTTTTTTCTTTATTAATTTCGTCATCATCAACATTAATATATGTATTTGAACAAGGCCACTTTTCTATAGAATTCTTCATCCATAGTGAGCCTGTTGGTTTTCAGCTTTTTTAGGAGAGGATATAATATAACTCGGTTAAAAAAATACTCAGATAAAAAATAGAATAAGCTCATAAAATCTTTCTTACATGTTTTATTTTCACTTTCTCTAACCATGCTCTAGTTTAGTTTTTAAACTTCTGAAAACACTGGCAAATGTTGCCAAAATACAAAAAGGAAAAGTTTTAGAAACAAAATAATAATTTACAAAAATAATATTTACAGTTAAGAATTAATTCTAAATTAAATATACCGTTATATTTACTCCCCCACCAGTAACGAACGTTACGTTGGAAGGGTTAAAAAAAAGTAATATAAAAATACAAAACAAGCAATATAAAAATACAAAACATCAGGTTTGGAATCGTAACGGGGTCTTCAGAATTCTACCAGTTCTGGATTGTCTTAAAGCTGATTTGAGTTTAGGTTGAGTCACATTTGAACTAGGTTGATTTTCAGCTGGTGTAGGCATGCTGTTTATACAGTTTGGAGTTGTAGGATTGTCTTGTTCAGTAGGTTGTTGTGGTAGGATATATGCTGGCTTCAATCTGTCTACTGTTACAGTTACGTCTTTATTCTTTATCTTAAGAGTAAAATATTTTGATGAACGACGAATAACAAGATACGGACCTTCGTATGGAGGTTCGAGTGGCTTTCAAACTCTGTCAATACGAAGAAAAACGTGAGAAGTTGATCGTAAATCTTTATGTTCAAATATTTTGGGAATACCTTTTTGATGAGTTTCTCTAGGCCTGATGAATTCCATACACTGTTGCAAATTATTTATAAAAGTTCTAGGTGGAGTATGATGTATTCTTGATTCAAAAAATTCTCCGGGAAGTTTGATGTTTTCTCCATATACCATTTCTGCTATTGTATGGTTAGTATCGTCGTGGATTGCCGTTCGTAGACCTAAAAGAACAGTTGGTAACGTGTCACTCCAACTTATGTCATTGTGGGCTTTTAAAGCAGTCTTAATAGATCTGTGAAGTCGTTCTACCTTGCCATTGCACTGTGGGTGGTAGGCTGTGGTGTGTGAAACCTTAATGCCACACATTTTTGACAGGGTTTTAAATGTATCAGATGAAAATTGGGCTCCTCGATCTGTAATTAAGTGCAAAGGGATTCCAAATCTTACTATCCAATTGCTGTAGAAAGCTTTCGCTACTGTTTCAGCTGAGACAATTTCTATTGGAATAACTTCCATCCAGTTTGTGTATCGATCTATACATGTGAGACAGAAGGTATTACCATTTGAAGGTGGTAATGGACGTGGTAATGGACCAACTAGATCAATATGTACTTCACGGAACCTCTCCGATGAGTTTTGAAATTCTCCTAATATTGATTTTGTATGTCGAGATATTTTTGATTTTTGACATGAAATACATGTTTTCGCCCAAAGCTGGATATCTTTCTTCATATTTGGCCATACAAATTTGGAAGAAATTAATTGTATTGTGGATTTTATTCCAGGATGGGATGGTCCGTGAAATTGTTGAAAAATTTTCAATTGATAACTCTTAGGTATATAAGGTCTAATATACTGTGTTGAAGTTATCACACCATAACTTCTTTTCAGATGGAAGAGAATACTTTTTAAAACTCAAACTTGTAGATTTTCGCAAAGTCTCAAATTCGTCAACTTGCTCTTGTTCTTCAGCAATTTCATCATAATTTATTATATCGATTTCTTCGATTCTGGACAATGCATCTTCTACTACGTTTTTTTCTCCTTGAATATATTGAATATCTGTGGTAAATTCTGAAATGTATTGAAGTTGCCTAATTTGCCTTGGAGATGCTTTATCGGGCTTTTGAAAAAATGCATAGATTAAAGGTTTGTGGTCAGTATACAAAGTAAATGTTCTACTCTCTAATAAATGTTTGAAATATTTAATTGAAAGATAAATTCCGAGAAGTTCACGATCACATGCACTATAATTTTGTTGTGTGAAATTAAGTTTCTTAGAATAAAATCCAATAGGTTTCCAACTTTCATTTTCAAATTGTTGGAGAACTGATCCTATCGCCCGATCCGAGGCGTCTGTACACAACGAAAGAGGTAACTCTGGATTCGGGTGAGACAAAAGAGCAACAGCTGCTAAATCTTCTTTGCATTTTTTAAATTGTTTAATGGCTTCGTCCGTCCAAGATATTTTCCGTTTGTCTCTTTTCTTCGAGCCTTTTCAGTATTCATGCAAAATAGCTTGAGTATTAGCAGCGTTTTTCAAAAACCGACGGTAGAAATTAAGCATTCCGAGAAAAGTACGTAATTGATGTACAGTTTCAGGCAATTTAAAATTGAGGATAGCTTCTACTTTAGCAGGAAGAGGTTTCGATCCTTCACTAGTAATTAGAAAACCTAAAAACTCTAACTCATTAACCGCAAAAACAGATTTAGAAATATTAAGCCTTAATCCATATTTATTTAATCTTTCAAAAACTAATTTTAAATGTTTTTCGTGTTCCTCTTCAGTATGTGATGCTATCAAAACGTCATCCAAATATGGATAAACAAAATTTAGTCCTCGAAATACCTCATTAATAAACCTTTGAAAAGTAGCGGGTGCGTTGCACAAACCGAAATACATTACATTAAATTCATACAAGCCGAAAGGGGTTATAATAGCAGTTTTAGGTTTATCGTTTTCATTAATAGGAATTTGGAAATATGCTTTATTCAAATCAATTTTAGAAAAAATTCGAGTATTTTTTAATACATGGTTAAAATCGTCTAATCGGGGAATGGGGTAGCGATCTGGCACTGTTTGTGCATTTAAACGCCTATAATCGCCACATGGTCGGAAAGAACCATCTTTCTTAGGAACCATATGAAGCGGACTAGCCCATTGTGATTTTGATGGACGAATAATGTCATTTTGTAACATATACTGAAATTCCTGTTTTGCTATTTGCAATCGTTTGGAATCCAGTTGACTAGCCTTTGTATACACAGGTTGTCCTGTTGTATTAATATAATGTTCTACATTGTGCTTAAAATTACATGCCGATAGATTAGGTTGAGTTAAATTGGGATATTCAAGTAACAAATTATAATATTTTGAATTTTTATCAAGTGTACTAATAGAATTATCAAAAAAACACTGTCGTTATATCACTTTTAACAGACAGGTTAGTTACCCCCTCAATTAGTCGTTTATTAGAAATATCTATTAAAAGTTTAAACTTATTTAAAAAATCAGCACCTATTAGAGCTTTTTCAACTTTGGCTAAAATAAAAAGAAATTGAAATTCTCTTCTAAGCCCTAAATTTAAGGTTAAAATCTTTATTCCGTATGAAGGAATTTCGGTTCCATTTGCTGCATATAATTTAAAGTCACTTACGTTTGTTTTAGAATGAGTTGCCGGAATGAGACTGACATCCGCGCCAGAATCCACTAAAAACCGAAGTCCTGTATTTTTGTCCTTCACAAATAAACGAAACTTGCGGATCTCATCAATATCAGCAACAGTAGTAGCCGCTAATCCTGCTGCGTCATGGAGTTTACCGCCTTCTTTTCCCAAGCACACGGTAAATAACATTTTTCGGGTCGACAACGATCTCCGAATTTGAAGTGATAAAAACAAAATTTTCCGTTAGGATTAAATCGTTTGTTCGTACGGCTACGACTGCGTGATGAATTTCGGTTTTGATATCTACATCTCGATCTGGAGCGATCCTGTATATGAAGAGCATCGATTTTTTGTTCTAATGCAGCTATTCGTGCAAGTAAAGCATCACTGGAATTTACGGTTGGCGAAACACTACAAATTTTGTTTTCAGATTTCATATCAAATATCTTGTCAGCCATTGAGGCTAATTTGTCCAAATCTTCTTCACACACAAGAAGAATATTTTTTATAAAATCAGGCATCTATTGTCATAGTACTACCGGTTTCTGTAGTTATCATAAATAACGAAGTTGAACGAATCCCAGGTCACCAGTGTTGGTTTTCAGCTTTTTTAGGAGAGGATATAATATAACTCGGTTAAAAAAATACTCAGATAAAAAATAGAATAAGCTCATAAAATCTTTCTTACATGTTTTATTTTCACTTTCTCTAACCATGCTCTAGTTTAGTTTTTAAACTTCTGACAACACTGGCAAATGTTGCCAAAATACAAAAAGGAAAAGGTTTAGAAACAAAATAATAATTTACAAAAATAATATTTCCAGTTAAGAATTAATTCTAAATTAAATATACCGTTACAGGCCCTCCCACCATCTGGTTTTCATTAGGTAAGTAGCTTTACAACCTCTAGAAGGTAAATCTGCTGGATTCTCTTCTCCAGAAATATGTCCCCAAGATGAAGGATTACTGAGTTTTCTTATTTCATCAACTCTATTCTTCACAAAAACAGACCAGTTTTCATCCTGCTTTATCCAACTAAGAACTGTAGTTGAATCACTCCATTAGTATCTTTGAATCGATTTCCAACCAAGTGCTTTAATTACCGAATATGCTAATCTTGCTCCCATTAGGGCAGCTAGAAGCTCTAACCTTGGTATCGTAGCTACTTTTAATGGTGCTATGCGAGATTTTGAAGACAAAAGAAATACTTCGTTATATTCACCTAAATGAACGAGGAACAAAACAGCTGCATAAGCATCTTTGCTTGCATCGCAAAATATGTGGAGGGCACAGTTTTCGAACACATCAAAATTGATCTTGATCCACCTGGTAATGGAAACTTGTTTCAAAGCATCAAGATCTTCGAACCATTGTACAAATTCTTCACGTAGAGTTCCTCCTATCTCATCATCCCAGCCTAAAGACTTTTTCCAAGTTTTCTGCAGCATTAACTTAGGACAAAGCATTACAGGAGAAGCAAACCCGTACGGATCAAACACTTTATGTGCTACCGACATCATAGTTCGCTTCGTAATGTTTTCAAGACGTATTTCTTGTAACCAATCCAGATTGAACATAAGTACATCTAAATGCGCGTTCCACTTAATTCCTAATAATTCAGAAACTTCCGTGTGGTTCATTTCAGTTGAAGAGGATACCCAATCTCTCAGTTCAAATCCACCTCTCTTAAGTAGATCATTTGCACCTGCAAAAATTCGTTTGCAATCTTGTTCATCATCCTCACTGGCGATAAGATTATCAACATAAAAACTGTTTGAAAGGCATGATACTACTAAAGGACCAAACTCAGAGAATCTATTAATATGGTGCTTCAAGACAGCTTCCAACAAAAAAGGCCTACTACTGACTCCAAACTCAACTCTCGTATGTCGAAACATTCTGAGTTCTTGACAGTCTCTATTTTTCCACCAAAGAAAACTCAAGAAATTTCTGTCTTCTTTGCAAATGCTAATTTGCAAAGAAAGCCTTTCTTATATCGGCTATCATACCAATTTTATTTTCTCTAAATCTTATCAAAATATCTGGAATCAGCTCAATTTGATTGGGGCCAGTTTGTAAGCATTAATTCAATGATGGTTGGTTTTTCATTTTAGCTGAACCATCGAAAACTGGACGGATAGGTGTTGTACTGCTGCTCATCTTGATAACTGGTCTATGAGGAAGATAATTTCCCGACAACCCAATTTCTGACACTGGAACATCTTCAATAATTCCTTCTTCGAGCCATTGCAGAAGGACCTTTTCATAATCTTCAAACAAATTGTCTGAAAGTAATTTTTTCGTTGTGGAATTTAATCTTCTCTTGGCTAATTCCAAATTGTCTGGCAAGGGGACGCAATCTTCCTTCCAAGGTAACTGAACTTCATAAAGTCCGTCTATATATTTAACCGTCTTACGGAAATGCTCGATAGTTAGCCGTTCTTGTTCTTCTTTCGATATTTTTTCTATTGGATCTTTTATTCCAATTAAATCCAATTCCCAGAGGTCTGAAATA
This sequence comes from Pardosa pseudoannulata, assembly GCA_032207245.1. Classification (NCBI taxonomy): domain Eukaryota; kingdom Metazoa; phylum Arthropoda; class Arachnida; order Araneae; family Lycosidae; genus Pardosa; species Pardosa pseudoannulata. Next base: position 125,468,208 of record CM063502.1, on the reverse strand, counting down.
TTTGCTTCTTTTACAAAAAGTGAGGTTACTAGCATAGCTGAACTAGAATCACCTTTTTCCTGTGGTACTTTACCAAGCAAAGTTCAACCTAAAAATGTTTCGATGGCCACTAATCCACTAGACAGAACCTTTTGTTGACCGGTCATCAACCGTCCCAAGACATCAGCTCCAATGAGTATAAGAATTGGCTGAGAAGTGCTACCTACATCTGTTAATTTAATTTTCAGTTTTCGAAGTTCTTCTAACCATGGTCCTGTATTAACAGGAATGATACTTTCACAAATAACTGGCTGATCCATGGCTTCAAAATTACATACGTAAGTTTTATTAAAATTGTCTAATCTTATCTTGTAACATTTATGTTTACACTCTTCAGAGTCGATACCACCAAATAAGGAATGTGTTAGTCTCTTCACGTGTTGAAATGTATCCCATTTCTCTTGCCATATCACTTAAAATATATGATCTCTGAGACCCAGAATCAAGGATTGCACGAGATTCTGTCTCTTTATCATCGGATATTAACTTTACCTTCAATGTTTGAAGAAAAACTTTGGAATACTTATTAAAATTAGATAGCGTAGCTTCACTTTCTGTTGAATTTGGCTCATTCTTTTCCTGTTCTGTCTTATTTAGAGAGTCTAGATTTTCACACATCATAGGAACGTGTTTTTTCCCCTCAAATTATACATTTCAGAGAAACACGACAGAATTTTGCCCGGTGACCTGAAGTAAAACAACAAAAGCAGCATCCTTTTCCTTTTAAAATATTTTTTCTCTCAGCCAAAGTCATTTTTTGCGCTAAAAAACATTCAGAACTGTGATGCTTACCTTCACAAAATGCACAAGGTTTCTTATCTTCATGTACTGAAGTTGTTAATAGTCCAGCTGCCGTAGGTATTTTGTTCTTATAAATTGTCAAGTTGGTTTTCTTTACTTTGAAATTTATCTTTTCTTCGTTTTTCGTTGAACCAAAACCTGACGTTGCCAAAGATATTCTCTCTTCCCCCTCAACTTCACCTTCGAGGAACTCGAGCAATGAATCTAAGTCACTCTTCTCTACAACGGTTTGTACATTTTCATCTAAAACTCTAGTTCTACGGCGAGCTGCTCGGAAACGCTCCCACGCTCTCAAAGTTTCGTCTGGTAATGCTGATTTCACGAGAGGGAGTAACATCGCAGCATATTTTTCTCGTGTCACTCCAAGAAATTCGAGAGCACGGAGTTTAGTTTCGATTTGATCATATAATGTTCTTAAAGGTTTCCTCGCCATCTTTCGTTTTTGTAAAACCAGCGTTAATAACTCTCTTACATATACTTGGATAAGCATCTCTTCTTTACCAAAACGGTTCTGTAAATGTTTTAACGCTCTCTCGTAACTATCGCCAGTTGGCGGAAAACTTTTGATTAGCTCTTCAGCAATGCTCCCTTTTTCCTTGGACTGAGATAAATAGGCAAATTTATCATGGAGATCCAGTTTAATATCCTTATCAATTTTTTGGAATTGGCTCCAAAATCGTAGCCAATTTCTTACATCTCCATCAAACGAAGGGAGTTGTATTTTTGGATAGCGCAATACCGAATTTTGGCGTGATACACTACCACTCTCAACAGAACTTACATCATCTGACAAGGATATTTCTAAAGATTTTAATTTTAATTGCAACGAACGCCATCGATCTATATACACTTCGGATTCATCTATTTCTGACTCAAGCGATTGTTCGTCCATATCTCTAATGTAAAGCATTTGTTTAAACTTTTCTTCACAATCAATCATAATTAAAGACTTTTCTTCAACTAACTTTAATTTTGCTATTTTAGCAGAAACATCTAATTTACCTTCCTCGCTATTAAAATCATTATAAGATTTTGTAAATAATCTACGATTCTGCATTCTAGCTTTCTTTAAAGCTAAAAAGTTTTTATCATCTTCCATACTCGATATAAAAATAAACACAATATGCAGTGAATTCAAAGCGAAACAAAATATTCACTTACTCAGCAAAAGCATGTAGCCGAGTCCTGTCGCGGACGCCAAATGTTGGGAAATATCCCGTACTTTCGGTTTCGTCTATCAACGGAATTCTTCTTCGTAAACAAAATAACTTCAATACACCCGTGAAAGATTCCGTACTATAACCGATCACTAAGGAATTCTGATAGAATAACTTCAATAAATAAATACGCCAAAATAAAAACACATCTATTGTCATAGCGTACTTCATTCTTTATTCTAAACATTTTTTTCCCTCGCAATGTTACACTGTTGCCACTACTCCTATCCTTTTTGGAAAAGAAAAAATATCTAAAACCATGGAGGTTACAGTAATGCTTTTTTAAATTTTATGCTCTTTTAGCTAGTTTTTGTTTTGTTTTTAATGTTTATTTTGTACTATTATTTAATACCATTTTATACTCTTTTATTGTCCCTTTATGAACACTGACATGTGATAATGTAATTTAAGAACACTGTGATTGATTTTATTAATTATATTTCATGTTTTTTACCTGATAATTAACCATAAGTAGTATTAGAATTTTTCAATAAGAAAGAAAAATTACTTCAAAACTTATATATGATCATTCAACAAATATTGATACTAGTTCAAATTACCTCTTTGGTAATTTCTAAGATTATAGTGACATGTTTGCTGAATCTATCATTTTTATTACTAGAATTTTTTTACTTTTTAATTTGTATGATAAAACTTTTTTGAAGGCATTACTTGCCTATTTCAGATTGATCTATATTGCTAATTAGAGAAATGATAATTATTCAGATCTAAAGACTCTAACCTAAAACTGTTTTCTAACTCTTATGAATCATTTTAATAATTAGCAAATACAATTTTATTATAATTTGCATAAAACACTCAATTTTTATATTGGCAGCTGAATATGTGAGTTCTCAAAGCAAATATTCCTTTACATTGTATGGACAATTACTCATATTGGTGGAAGCGCAGTTATTGCATTTGTTTTGTCATGTAAAAGATGATAATTAAAACCTCTCATCTCCTTTAAAACAATATTCTGTATATGTTATCTGTAAAGAAAATATATTTTTAAAAAATTCAATATGGACTTGAGCAAGATTTAATTTTAGGAATTAAAGTGATGAGAGTTGTATATTGAGAGTTATACAAGAGTTATTTTGCTGTACTGTACTGAATTGCAATATTTGCATATTGATAAATATGATTTAGTGTTTTTAGTAGCATAACATATGGATATTTTTCCATGTTTGTTGGGCTGTGCAGACTTTTCTAACTCTTATCTAATGACTGTTTAGTATTATATCACATGTGTCCTTTTTAAATTATTTGATTGTATATTTATATAAAACATATACTACTTAGATTCATTATGTTTGTAAAAAGATTATTTAGATATAATAATTAACTTCACAATTTAAATGGCTTTATTACATGTGTCCATATTTCATATAAACCATGTTGAATTCATGGGAAATATAATTTGGTTTATGTAATTTTAACATTGGTTTATTTCAGGGAAGTTTTATTTATTTATTTTTTAAACATTTATCTGATATGGATGAATTATTTCTCTTCAGCATTTCTGAAATGTTGAAATGAAGTATTTAAGTATGTTCAAAACAGTTTCATTACTTAAAAAATTCCTTTTCTTTCAGAATATTGTTTTAGGATGTTTAAATTCATTGATATATTGTATATTTTAACACATATGTTTTGTACTTTATTTAGAATCAAATTCAGGACCAATATTGAATCTTATAATTAAAAATATTTGCTTTATAGTGTTTTACATTGTGTATTATTTAAATCTCCCTTTGTCTGTAAGTACAGTTTTCTACTGTTTCTACATCTGAATTGTGTAAAGATTTTTAACAGTATTAAAAAACATGAAAATTTAATTAATTATTAGAACCACAAAGGCTGCTAACAAAATTCTTTTATATGAATCATTTAATAAAGTCTTCTGTGCCTTTGCTCTTATGTGTACATTATGTTGAATAAATTTAATTTAACATTTATGAAAAATCAAAAACCAGTATGATTAAAGGTTATTTCTATTTGGGTTGACTACATTGTGGTACTTAAATTAATATATCTGTGAATTATAGGTTGCATTTTTAGTTATGATGTATATGATTATAAAGTGTTAGTACCAATCCAAAGTTTTAATATCTAAAATTGCTTAATTTTCTTTATAATCTGAAAATTGAGAAATTTCTTTAGAACATTAAGGATAAAGATCTGACTTATTTTACATCTTACACTTTTACTTAAAGGAAATTAATACTTAAAAGTAAAAATACTTAACAGTTTTTAGCGTATATTTGTAAAACCTTTCACTAATTTTCCCCCTTGAATAATATGGTTTAGTTTAATGGATTCAAGAGTTAGTTTTTCATATAACTTGAAATACAAGGGAGAATTATCTTTGGATCTACATTCTGATTTATATTTCACATCTATATGCTGTAGAAAAGGGGAATTACTAAACAAAGAGAGGGGAAAAAATAAAATGTGTCACATCCCTATATTTTAATTAGTTTATAAAGCTGTTTGAATAAATATTTTTTAACATATTTTATATTTTAATTAGCTAAACATAAAGAAGGTCAATTGTTATGTACGATATTCTGCATTGTTTTAAAACTCTAAACAAATCCAATATAAGGGCAGATGCCTCTTCTATAGATTGGAATTGTATTATAGTGTATTGTAGGTACTGAAATATGCCTGTAGGTAGGACTAGTGGAATGAAAATAGTGTCCTGTCAGGGACTTTTGTTAAAATAACACACACACAAAAAAGTTAATAAAGTTTTGTAAAAATTGATTTGTGTTCAGATTAATTCTAAATTGGAAATTCAGAGCTAATTTTTTTTGTTACAAAACAGATTTATAAAGCTTTTTTTTTTCTTTTAAGACTGATCCTCTTGTAAAGTTATGTTGTAGTGAGATATCCTTAGCTACTCTTATGTTTGCACAACCCAATTATAAATTCTTATTGTATATTATAAGTGTATGGACTCCATGGAAAATGTTCATCCATATTAATTTAAATGGTTTATTATGTAAAGCAAAGTATCTATTTAAAACTGTATTTATTTTCTTATTCATTCATTTTTTTATTTATTATTTGTCTAAAGATTAACCCAGAACAAAATAAAAATAATTTGATGAGTTAGAGTTAATGTAAGTGCAATTAAATTTTATTTTATATGAACACTAAAAAATATATTTTAAGGATTTGTTTCAAAAATTTAAACCTATTTAATTTTACTCATGTGGACATATACATTACTGAAGCATTTTCTTGATCTTTGAAACTTTGTGTTCTATGTATTTAGTCATGGCTTTTATTACTGTGTCCCACTTCTCTTAATCAAATCATAAAGTGAAAATTGAATGCATGCCTTTAGAAAGAACATGATAGAACGATACTAGAGTTTAATATAAAGTCATAATTCCATCAAGTTTATAAGATTAGGAATTGTGGAATTGTAAGTTATGTTTAGTTTTGTTTATATATGAGTATTATGCACAGAATATGGTTTTCCTTTATAGATTAAAGAAGTTCATTTTTAACTGGTTGAACTGAAATGCATTTCCACTACAACAAAACTGTTAATTTACCATTTTGAACATTTTACTTATTAATTGCATCCCTTAATAATAGACTATATCAGTTTCAAATAATTTCTTTGTCACAATTCTAAAATGGATTTTTATCAAATTTGTATATCTTTTGTTTCTTGTAAACTTGTTTTTAGTATCTGTTTCAATCTGTTATTTCGAATTTTCTTATACCTCAACAAGGTATGATTTGCAATACGAGATTTTGCCTTTGAAGTTGGTACCCTTGTTATGATGTCATATACAGAATGTTCAAGAATCTAAACATGATACTTGTACATGAACAGGGGATCTATTTTTGATAAAAGATGTAACTGGTGATTTGTTATAAAATCAAGGTGCATTATTCCCACATTCTTTTATATTTTTTAATTTGTTCAAATTTTCAGCCACTCGGGCAATTGAGTTACTTAAGCCAGAATTTAGTTGTTTTATCTAATTTTATATAGATTTTTGTTGGGAAAATTAATATACATTCTTGTCTTTAAAGTAAATGAGGGAATTATTTTACAAAACTTTGTCTTAAGTAAGTTTTTCTATTTAAAAAAATAAATAAAATATCTGAATTTTGTATCAGAAAAAATGTTTTTCCCCATCATTTGAGCCATAAGACTATCCATCTAGTACCATTTAAAACATGCAATCTTCTGTTGTAGCAACTCATGCTTGAATTCATCAAAATACTTTCCCATTTAATATTCTACAAAGCTGTTGACGTTCATCCATGAAGAAGTGTATACTTTCTCAAATGTTGATGTAATAAATGTTCATTATTTGAAATTGATATTTGTTAATTCTGTCTGCATTGTGAATGTTTTGAAAGGGTTATTATGATTTAATATTGATGGCTATCAGAATTTAGTATAATTTGATATTTTGAGTATCATTTAAATTAGTTCAATTTGTTCATACTAGGGTTAATCATTCTACCATATCACAGCATATCACTCCAATATTTCGCCATACTTTGACAAATACATTTTCATAATTCACTATTGATTAAAATTTCAAATGAAGTGTTTATTGTTTCATTAACAAAAACTGTCTTGAAAGTATTTGATATATTTTGCTCATGGTTTATATGTCAGTTATTTATGAATAAAGAATATTATTATTGATTTAAAAATAGTGTATCTAAAGTTATATGAACCCAAATTTTTCTATATTTCACTAATATATATATTCTTTTCAAACATTATTATATATGTGTGTATATATATGCATACATATTAAAAATCTAACAAAATTGATTATTGCAGAATTAAAAAAAAAGAAAAAAAAAGGTCTTTCAAGATGAACATTACTCTAAATAGCTTTTAATATTCCATAGGTGCCAATGCTTCTGATATGCTCAGAAGTTTTCCAATTTTTCGGTGTGTTTCTGATCTTCTGATCAGAAGAATAATAATTCCGATTTTCAGTCATGCAGTCTAAAAGCCCTAAAATTTCCCTACAAATCCCGTTCTCACTTTGTTCTTCCCTCTATCAATAAATCTGTATTTCAACAAGAAGTAAAATATGAATGATGAGCACATATTCTTCCAAATTTAAAAAATGAGAACTGATTTTAGACAATCTCTGTCTAATATAACATTAGAACAGTTATTAATTGTGAAATGGAATAAAAGTTTAAAATGTTTTGAAAATGAGTTTGACAAACAATTTTTAAAAATAAAATATTGTATGCAGCATTTATAAATGCTAAAGACTAATATATTTGTTTTGTATATTGGATAAACAACATTACCATTTTTCACTTTTTAATTATGTTTTATGTATACGCTAAAAATATTATTTCTATAAACTACATTTAAAAAAAACTTTTAAAGCATTTGTGAATACTAAATTAATATATCTTTCACAGATTAATTAAACCCTGCCATTTTCCCCTATTTTTCCTTTCTAAAATTTATATTTTTATCTTTATACTAAAAAATGTCGCTACTTCTATAAACTACAGATTTTTTTCTTTTGGAAGTTGGCACCTATGATATTCAAAAATATGGTCAACCTAGAATAAATTTTCATTTGCCATAATACTTTTATAAAATATTACATATCTTACGCTAACCCAGCTAATAGTTTTAAACTCTCCATTCTTCTCTGTGGTGTACTAAGGTAAAACACATTTTTATTAGGAATTACATGACATACTAAATTAATATTTATCTCACTAGAATATCCCAGTTTTCATCATCATTAAGTTCTCATATCTGCTAAAGTCTAGTATCCTAACACCTTTAGTGATTGGAAGAAAATTCATTGAAAAAATAATTCAGTACTAAGGAACTGCTGAATTGGTAGTTTGCTGCCTTTTGGTACCAGAGTCCGCAAGTTTATATCTAAAAGCTAAGATGGTTCTTCAACACCATTTGGAATTGCTTTTACGCAGTAAGGCTCCAGTTTCATTAGCAATAAATGGTACCAAACACTTCATACCACACAAAAATTGAAACTATGATACTGTTAATATGCAGAAGCTCTCATTTGTACTTAATAGAGAGTATTTTGACAATTATTTGTTATTTATTATATCTAGTTGCAATTTGCTTATAATAACCTTGATTCTTGGCTGTATCTGTTGCTTGAATTTTTCATTAGAGTAAACTTCTTTATAGCATCCTTATGCAATTGTTATCCCATTTCTCATTTATCCCTTTCCCAAGCCCATTCAGTATCCTCAGATGTTGTTTTCTAAGGTTAATTAGACCTATTTTTTATTTACAAATGTGGGGCACTTACTTTTATCAGCATTTTGCCATATAATCCATTGATTTGTTGCTGTTTTTATTATGGGAGCACAATATAGGTAGGGTAATAATGCTCCCTATTAGAGGTCAATACACAAAAACACCCAAGCCTTTCTTGGGAATCAAACCCAAATCAATCAAGTGGAAGCACAATATGATACCTACTATACAATGTGGGCAGTGGTTAATTTGGCTTATTTTGGTTGAATTAGTCCTTGTGTAGCAAAAAACTGACTGATATATTCTAGAACCAACCCAATTGACTAAAACCAAACCTAAGGCTCATTAACAAAATGAAAGCTCAGAAACCTATAGCAGAAGCATCAAGGGCTTTAACAGATATTTCCTTGAATATGATACATTTTATTACTGTTTCTGATTTTTTTTTCATTGTTAAATAAAAATAAGTTAATATAGAGCTGTGATGTAACAGGATAACTGACTGACCCAGTCCTGCAGCCAACAAACATGATGTATCACCATCATATGACCATGAGAGGCTTTAGCTGTATGAATTTCAGACCTTCCTGTATAAGGCTGATATTGTTTATAAAATATTCTGATATTACTGCAAATTAATATTTGTTTTATTTTATTAAGCTTCTCTGAACCTTATCAAGTTCAGTAACATTTCTGTCAGTGACAAAACTGTTCATTTAAAGCAGATGTTGGATTCTTCTATGAAAATTAAGAATATCTACTCCTGAATTCTTAACTCACATACTAAACTAATTCAAGATTTAGCTTACTTAAACTCATAATAATTGTAGACATATCATATGAAATATATTGAAACTCAAAAGAAAATGCCATAAAACTAGCTTATATCAACACGACCTCTTTTTTTTTCTTTACATGGTACATCAGCAAAAAGAACTTGCCAGATTTCAAATAAGTTTTACTCAGTGTCCTTTTATATACAGTTACAAGGGGATAAAAAGTTGGTTTATCTTCTTGGTAAAAGAAAGCAGTTTTACAAAAAAAATTGTCTTATGAATATTTTTAAAACGAAAATATGAAATATGAAGTAATACCAATCATTTCCTATCATTCTCCTACCTTTAGTTGGGGAAGGCACTACTCAATCAACTGTTACAAATTTAATCTTTTTGGCATTTTAACAATTTATCCATGTCTGGCTTTCTGTATCTCTTTCACAGAAACTACAGGCTTCTTCTCACGTTGTTGCAATAACTTTGTATAAAGGGAGGAAAAATGTATGAACAATCGCCGACTATTTATTCTTTTGTATGGCTGTCTTAAAAATGGAGATATATTTATTTTGATATATATGTAAACGATACATAATTTACATGACACCTAGTTATCACTAAAAAGCAGATACATTGTTTAATTTTAAACTGAAAGTAATGGAAGAGTTTGGAAATAATTTATTGGATGAGTAAACTTTTGCTTCACATGGAGAAACATATCTTTCTTTTCACCAAAAAGACAGTATATATATATATATATATATATATATATATATATATATATATATATATATATATATATATATATATATATATATATATATACTGTCTACCAATAAGTATTTGGACACCTGTGATAGAAAAGAAAAACTAACTTTATTCAAAATGAATAGTTGGTAGAGCCTCCACGAGAGGCAATTACAGCGTGAACCCTCCGGGGCATACTTTCCACAAGTCTTTGTATTACAGCTAGTGGTATTGTCTTCCACTCGGCTTGGAGTAGACATACAAGTTCCTTCACCGATTTTGGACGGGTAGTGCACCCCTTAATTCGGCGTTCCAACTCGTCCCAGAGGTACTCGATAGGGTTCAGGTCTGGGCTCTGAGCAGGCCAGGCCATTCAATGAACATCATTGGCACCATACCAATCCTTGGTTAACCTCGAAACATGACAACTGGCATTGTCGTCCTGAAAGTAACAGGGGTCCAACCTGTAAAACTGCCACAACGTAGGAAGCCCATTGTCATCCAGAATAGTGCAGTAGGCATCGGCGTTGAGCTTACCATGAATGGGAACCAAGAGCCCCAGTCCATATCAGGAGAAACACCCTCAGACCATAATTCCACCTCCTCCGAACTTGACTGTTGGCACAATGCATTCTGGCAGGAGACGTTTTCCAGGCACACGCCAGATCCAGACCCTGGCATCCAAACGGTAAAGGGTGAACCTTCATTCGTCGCTCCAAAGAACCCGTTTCCACTGATCTACGATCCAATTTCGATGTGCTTTGCACCACATTAACCGAGCAGGGCTATTGGACTTTGTGATCAAAGGCTTATGGGCAGCAGCACGACCATGAAAACCAAGCGGATGTGCTTCCTTACGGATGGTATTCATTGAAACAATACTCCCGGATGCCTGTTGAAACTCCTCGCGAATGAGGGCCATTGGTTGGGTGCGGTCTGAATTTTTTTTATTTATTTATTTATTTTTTTTTTTTACAACATTCGTCGGTCTCTATCTCCCAGTTTTGTTGGTCTGCCTACTCGGGGCACATTCCGACAATCACGCTCACATTCCACTTCTTAATGACATAGGCCCCTGCCGATTTTGTGTACTTCAGATCGCTAGATATGTCCCTTAAGGATCGGCCACATTTGTGATACTCGATAATTATACCTTTCTCGAAATCTGAAAGATCCGAACTGCGCGGCATCTTGCATGCGACTAATGCCGATGCTGTTTCCTACACGATGTATACCGGCGGAGGCCGTGACGTACCACAGGACCGCAGATATCGTCATTTGCATAGGTGTCCAAATACTTATTGGTAGACAGTGTATATATATATAACAAACGTACAACTTTATCTTGAAAAAAAAAATGGGATAAAACTAATGATCTTAATAAAAATGGAAACTTACACTATATAATTTATAAATAAACTTTTCAAAACAAACATTCTTGTTTTGAAGACAAATGCCATCTGAAATGTTTTCAGACAATTCTTTTATAATTTTCACCTTTTGAGATTTTTCAGTCTCCTTAACAGTATAAGGGAATCTCTTCTGCTCAAAGCTGAGATGATACATGATACTTTTCTTCAAATTTTTCAAACCACCTATTGCAGTCACAAATGAATATATGCAACGTTGAGCAATTAAAGAATGTTTTTGGAGCTTTTCACTCTTTATTAAAGAAAATCCACTTTCAACTTTGGCGTTACATGGAATACAGAAAGACACCTTTTTACAAATTTTAGATATGGAAAACAGAATCTTCATATAGGTGTTGCATTAAAAAGAAACACATCGAGTCTTATCTTTTTCTCATTGAAATGCTTTAGTTCAGATTGAAATGTGCTTCTTTTACATATACACAAGTACTTCTTTTTGATTAGATCTCCTTCTGTTCGGCAAGATATTCTTTACCCTTAGGATTCTTTGGTTAGCAATAACCTCTTAGGAAGCAGTAACCTCTCTTACATATAAGAGAATGTTTACCACTGTAGGAAAGGTAAAGTGCCTTTGGGAGCTGAGAGAGGTAAAGGTTAAGACCCTACCTCTCTTAAGGGGTAACGCTTGATCACTTCCCTTGGGTAGCCAAAACTTCTCTAGGAGAGGTAGTTTTACTCTTAAGAGAGAGAGGGGGGATCTCTTAGGGAGCTGAGAGGTAAAAAGTAATTTTTCAATTAAGATGTAAAGACCCTATCTTAGAGGTAAAACGCTTGATTACCTCTTTAAGAGACTTCTAGATTACTTACAAAATTTTACAAAATATATATATACATGACATTATTATGTATACATGACAGAACCGCGCCACAAGGTTGTGTCCCGAAGTTCGATCATCGCCTTCCACCGTCGTCCGCCTAGGGATTTAGGGGATATCATCGAAACTGATTTTCAAAGAGAGCCGAAACAGGAAACATACCATTTTGAAGCTTCCACAAACAATTTTTTGTTATCGCGGATAATCGAACCGCAGACTGACAATACTCGCGCTCTTACCACTGGGCCAAAGGAGGCCGTGGTATTATAGTCTTATTACATCTATTTGAAGCTTACCTAATCAACGTCTAAATAAAAACTTCTGTATTTAAGGGTGGGAAGTTAAACTCTAACACCGCACTGAAGTATCCAACTATCACCGTAAAATGCATTACTATAGATTCGAAACATCCAAACCAGAATTCTTATTTATCCGTGATTCAAGAATTTATTAATTTTCTGCAACTGCGGGAAATTGAACTCAGCAGACTCACTACTGTAAGCCTTTCGCTCTAACCTCTCAGCCAAAGGAAGCCGTGGCAGTAAAGGCGTATTAGATTAATTTAAAGCTTGCTCAATCAACGACGAAATGAAAACTTCTGTAACTTAAGGTGGAATATGCAACTCTAACTGGGTGCTGAAGTAATATTGTTATACTTATTTTATAGTGGATTCCGAGCATCTAAACTAAAAATATATTTCCGTGGTCCTCAAATTTTTTTTTTTTATTTTCGTCGTCGTCTTCAGGGAACCGAAGGCGAAGACTCACTACTTAGAGCATTGCACTCAACCAAAGAAGGTCGTTGTAATGCATTTTTATTAGTTTTACTTGAAGCTTGCTGAATCAATGCTCAAACAAAAACATCTGAATTCGTCGGAGGATAGAAAGCTCAAATATACACATATGGCGGTTCTGAATCTAATCTTTACTTTTTTTTCGATCCTTGCATTTCGTAATCCAAAAATTTATTTTCATTTATTTATTTATTTTTTATTTTTTTTTTTTTGAGACAAACAGGATAGGCAGTGATAGATTTTACCTTTTTTAAAGTTGAGAAAAATATTTTTAATTTCTTGATAAACTAGAAAATTTCAATTTTTTTAAATTCCCAATGGCAGAGAACAATGAGGAATTTTCACGTTTTCTAATTTTGATTTTAAACGATAGAAGACAAAAAAGTAAGCAGGACAGTAGCTATTTTTCTTTCATTTGGGGGCCTAATGAGTGATTTCTAATGGGTTTTATAGCGGACTCTTTAACGTCTCTGAAAAACGATACTTTTTCTCCGCCGAGTTTGTGACGTCATCGTTCATGTAAACACCGAGCGCCTATGCTGTTTACATGTTAAAAGGCGACTTTTAAATTTGTTTTTGTGTAAAGTATCGCATATAATAGAAATTTTTTTGTTATGTCTGGCATTAAAAAATCATACTCTAAATATTGTATTGTGCCCCTCTGTAAAAATACAACTAATTGCAATGAGAAGATATTTTCAGTATTTTCATTTGATTGCTGTTGTAATATTTATTATAATGTAATATTATCAATTAACCAATTTTATTAAGTATTTTTTTCTTTATATCAAAAATAAAAAATAAAATATATGTTATGATGTCAGTTCATACTATTTATAGAATTATAGAATTTGGATAAATTAAAATATTCTTAAGATATCCTGAAGAAGTATAGAAATTGGACACATTCAAATATTCTTAAAATATTGAGAATTACAAAAATTAGGAATTTTGAAAATATGTTTTTTTTTTTCCTGTGGAAAAGCTTTAAAACTGCTTTTTTATGCATTTTCCTCCATTGCACATAATCATTAAATTTTTATGATAGTATTGATACCTAAGTCATTTCATAATAAAGCAATTTTCTATATATGTCAACTGCAAATACAGTAGGTGTTTTCATGTGATTGCTATTGGAATCTTTATTAATATGTAATATAAATGGCATACCAGCTTCAATGTAAAAATCTTTAATTTTCTTTTTCTTATTTTAAATTTTCAGTTCACATTATTATACACTTAAACAGTAAAATTGGAAAATGTAATAAAGGTATTCAGGAATTTTGCTTATCATTAATGCAGCGTTACTCAAAAATTACTTAGAATAAAACCAATACAGACTTGTAATAACTAAATCTGCATAACTCTGATGTTGTGTTAGTACACACTTTTATTTTATCCTGTTAGCGGAATAAATAGTTCACTATTTTTGTTACTATACCATGCAGATATATTGAATGTATTAACAGTAAAATTAAAAAAAAATCAATAATCTATTCAGGAAGTTTACTTATTCGTAATCCAGAATTACTCAAAAATTACTGAGAATAAATCTAATATAGAGTTGTAATAACTAAATCCACATTACTCTGATATTGTGTTAATAAGCAATTGTTTTGTATCCTCTTAATAGAATAAATAACTCACTATTTTTATTATATCATTTAGGGATACATTATAATATACAAACAGTAAAATTAAAAAATGCAATACTCTATTCAGAAAGTTTACTTATTCGTAGTGGAGCATTACTTAAAAATTTCTTAAAATAAAACCAAAACAGAATTGTAATAACTAAATCCCCATTACTCTGATATTGTGTTAATTGGCAATTCTTTTGTATCCTGTTAATAAAATAGAATAAATAACTCACTATATTATATCATATAGGGATACATTATAATATACAAACAGTGCTACTATAAAATGCAATAAGTCTATTCAGAAAGTTTATTCGTAATGTAATAACTCACAAATTTCTTAAAATAAAACTAATACAGAATTGTAATTAAATCTGAATTACTCTGATGTGTCAGTAATCACGTTTTCTTTTACCCTGTTACTAGAATAAATGGTTCACTATTTTTGTTTTATACTAGGCAGGGATACATTATAATATACAAAGAGTAAAATTCAAAAAATCTATTCAGGAAGATGCTTTTTTTCCTCCTGTTCACTGAGTATGATCATTAAATATTTATTATCACTTATCATAGTCTAAGTAAGCAGAAGAATAACCAAATATATCACTTACCTTTTAATTAATGAAGGAAACTTTACAAATTTAAAATAAAACAAAAAACAAATTTGAAAAATGCATACATTTTTAAAAGTCACATGAACTTTTTTTTTTATAAATATTATAAAGAAAGGCTAGTTACATTAAATCAAAAGTGCATAGCTTACATTAAAATAATCACATATACAAATCAATTTATACTAATATTATTTTACAAAATTTCTTCAGCTCTGTAAATTATTTAATAAAGAAACTTAAATATAAGATATCCATGTTTATTTTGAGCAAAATAATTCATGAGATGAATATATGTTGAATGTACATATGAAATAATTAGTATTTTACACACAAAAAAAGTAAACATCTAAGAATGTTAATAAATTTTACAACCATAATGGTGGTTTTAATACATAATTTTGATGTTTAAATCCAAGAATGTATTTTAATACATTTCAAACTTCATTATTAAAATAATTTTCAGATACTTTTTGTTTTAACCAGATCAAAATAACTTCCAATAAAATTAAGTATAAATACCTCCTCTAATTTTTATTTTAATATTACATCCGTCTCTATTTATAAAAAACGATGCTACTACAAATGTGTGTGTATATGATATATGTATATTTATTTGACTTGTTTGTGTTTACAAACAAAAGAGCTGTGTTTAGCATGAATAAAGTATTAATACATGTTAAGTAAAATTGGAAAAAAATATAAATGATTTTACATACATTTGGGTTTTAATTCCTCGTATTTCTGCTCCATAAAATCCGGGTTTTTTGCCAAGAAAGAAAACATTGACATGCTGTCAATTTTCGGGAGGTTGTCTGATTGTCCTTTGGTAAATCCAGGTAGAAGAGACATTTATGACAAATTGAGATAACTAAGCTATCTAGATCGATAAAATAAACCTTCAGGTTTAAATAAAAATAAATTTTGATAGCTAGAAAATTTCAGGAACTTGCAAAAACAAAATCGGAAAATAGTGTGCGCTTAAAAGCAATACAAAAATATTGGTCTGCATGAACGATGACATCACAACCAATCACGGAGCGTTTTGATGTCACGTGAATTTAGCTTAACTTTAAAATTAATTTTTTAAATGATGGACCCAGTTTTTTACATTTTTGAGAACATTTTTGGAATCTACGAGTCTGAAATTATCAGAAAAACACTAAGTTGTTCGAATCCCCCACATGTGCAAATTCCTCATTTCCGCCTTTTTTTCGTACGTTTTTGTACGTGTATGTGAATTTCCGATTCTTTTAATAAATTCTGCCTTTTCAAAAATCACCTTGCCATTTGTAAATTTTTCGAAATAGAAAATAAATTTGTGTATTGGTAAGATTATCATCCCTTGAAACCAGTTTTCATCTTCTGGGAAATCAGCTATCCAGCACTCTCTCCGATTGCTTCCCGTAGCATAATGTTAGCAGTCTATTAAAATTGGTAATCAGGGTGTCCACTGATCGGGAAAATATGGAAATGTTAGGGCAGTACGGAATATTCAGATTAATTTTTTTTTATTTTATTTTATTATTTATTTTTTTTTTATAACGTCAATTTACGTTTTTCCGCACTTTACCGCCGGGAAATGGAGCGAAAAAAAATTGGTTCGAAGTGAGCATGGACAAACATGTCACAACAAGAATTTCCTGCACTAGTCGGACGCGGATCTTAATATAACTTTGCCTTTATAGTAGTGAACAATAGTGTCACAAGAATATCTTGACGCAGACCCCACTCAGCCACTCTCAGTTGAACTCGGAGTTCCGTATTTGTAAATTGCCGATGTTTTCCTCCTTTCCGTGCGTCTTCCTCTGATTTATTTCCAGTGTTTATGATCGGCATCAAGATTCTACAGTTAAGGACGGAATACACGATTTCGCGATGTAGATAAATTGCCGATCACTGATATACCGCATGTTCCTCTCGCAATGTCACAAAATCGGAAAGATGATGGTCAAATATCAATTGGGGTACTACGGTCTACTATTTTCTATACGAGGGACAATGAGGTTGTCACCTACTGTTTAAAGCCGATTCGAATAGCTACAAATATCCATGCTAATAGGGGGATTCGAACCCGCGAATACCGGATACCAAAGCGCTCTATCTATTCGGCCATTGTTCGGCGCTCATATATAAGGTCGTTTTATTGTGCATACGGTCTTACTACAAGTCGTAAAATCGGAAAGATTATGTTTGCATGTTGGAACATAGCTTTTGGGAACACTATACCTTGTATCCTTAAATATTGTCATAATATCGAAAAGACGATTTTACATCAGAGATCGGCACTATAAAAAAATGTTGACTTATTTCAAACACTAGACAGCGAAATAAAAAAAAAAGTTAAAGGAAAATAATTTTTAATATTTTAAAAGTATTTGAATAGTTAATTATTTAATGTAACAGTTATAAGCTACCTAAAATTGCTTATATCAGCATTAAAGTCTTCATCTTGTCTCATTATTTTTCAATTTTTAATTATATTTAGGTAATTTGGAATAAGGTAGTTTAAATGCAGTTATTTTACTAAAATAATTTATAAGTCAGGTAATATTGTAGTGCACGTCTTGCAACCATCCTGGATAACCTATTCATAGAAGAACGTTAGGTGGTAGAAGTCTTATGTATCACCTTCTTGCTGAAGGTGATACTCCAGTAAAATATCTTAAAAAAAGTTTTGCATGAGCATGTAAAAAAATTAGTTTAACACTTAAGTTCCTCTTGCAAACCTTATAAAAAAGAAAAAATATAAAAAGGGAAGAGAAAAGAATAAAGGAACTAAAACAACGTAAATAAAAGTGGCTGAGATAAAAGAATCTATGAAAAAACTGCGCATAAATGCAGTGAAAATGCAGGTGCTTAAACACCAAAGGAATATCCTTAAAACCAATAGATAATCCAAACAGGATTATCTATTGGTGGATTATCTATTGGTTTTAAGGATAGATTTTGGATTATCTATTAACCCAATAGATAATCCAAAAAGTATTAAAAGTATCCCGTAGCATGCAATATATTTTTATTATTGTAGTTTTAACTATCTCCCCTCTTTCTGTATGCACTATATATTGCATGTACCAAACCAACAAACCATATCAGCAATTATTGAATATTTGGTTGCTCCAAATGCTACCAACCAATCATTCTAAATTATTAGGCAGACTCCTCAAAAACTACGGTTTATCCTTTAAATTGTTAGTTTAACTGCTACAAAAACTATCCTGCTCCAAATCTGCATTTTGGCTGCTACGAAAATTCGTCCAAAATGCTTGAAGGAGCTCCACATTCCTGTATGTAGTACTGAATCATATTGTGTAAAAGAGTTATGTAAGAGAAAATGTAATCATCTTCTGTACATCTCCCCCCCCCCGGAGAAGTTCAGCTTTTTTTGTCATTGTTTACTTTCATGCCTGATATATATATATATACACACACACAGACAGGGGCCTGTCATTTAACACTTCCAAGAGACCAAAGAAAAATAAGTCGTAGAAGTGAGAGTTCACCCATTTTAATAATCAAGGTTTCTTGAATATCATCAAAACTAAAGTAGGTCTATCAGCCATATCCCTATCATATGTTGAACTCGCCTAGAATTTTTGAAAATTAAGTTGAAGCGGAAAACATGAGGTGATAAACTTCTAGGGCAGGGAGGTCATAGGGATGAAGAATTATTCGAGTACTCGAGGGCAGAAACGTCAAAGGCAAGTCGTAGCAGAAGTCGAAGATGAGAACAAGATAACTAAATAGTTCAAATGCATGTATCAGATCCTCTTACATTGTAATTTTAATCAGAGAAAATCTGATAATTTTATTAAATATATAGTTTATTACTTTTTTACCCAAAAATTGTAAATAAAGTCTTGCATCCATTTCCAATTTAAGATACAAGAAGCCGGACACACACACACAAAAAAAAAAACCCCGTTCAAAATTACAATAAGAATTCAAGCAAATATCCGTGACTGAATGTTGAGATTGATAATTTTATTGTTCTAGTACAGCGCGAAGAGAAAGGATTTCTGTTTAGAGAAATATTTCAAATTACTAATATTTTCAGGGTATCTTAACATTGTGCCTAATACATTCGTTAAACGAAATAAACTTCTATATAGCGATGTTCCACAAATTGGTTGCAGAAATTCTTTAATGCCTCGGGAAGAAAATTACCTTTATATATGTGGTGAATAAACTCACGACATTTTAATCATAATGAATTTCACTAAAAGTAGTTTTACTTTTTAACTTTAAATATTTGGATGCATTTCCTGCAAGCTTAAAGGTTTCGGGGAATGTCACGATCTACTTTGCGGTTGACGATTAATACTCTTTTTTCCATAAGGGTTAGAAACAGCCAATCTCATATGCTTGGCATCATAATTTAATGCTTTACCTCTCTGTCAATCGGATGAGAGTTTGGAAAGTAACGAAATAAAATTCTTTACACAATCTAACTTACTCCTTGGGAAGCTTTTGTTTTATCGGGGTTCTACTTGTAAACTTTATTGGTACGCACACTACTTAAGCTACAGAGGCAAACCCTATCCATACATATATACTATACGAGAATTATAGTTGAATAAGAATTTTCGTTTAAGATTTAAAACTTCTATTTAAAGATTCGTAAAAGCTTTGGGTTTAGTAATAACTCTCGATTCGCATTTACAGTTATGTTATACAAACTAATATAAAATTTTGGTAATATTTGGAAAGATGCTGCGAAAGTTTAGGTGAATTGTTTCATGTGGAACCAAGAGAAAAGTAACACTATTTTTAATATAACATGGTTTGGAGCACTTCGGTCTACTTTTTTTTTTGGCAACACGAGGACTAATGAGACAGGACCTATTACTTAAACCAGATTCTGAACATTATGCCATATTGGGATTCGTACCCACGTACTCTGCTGAAAATCAGCAACCTAACCAATTCAGCCAATAGTCTTGATAAAAACTTTTAAACTCAGCGCACTCAAATTCAACAAAGTGTTATTTAACGAAAAATTCGGAGGAATCAAGGATGTATAAATCGCAGTTTAGAGTAATGTTGTCATTAGTTTCTTCTTGACTTTTATGGCCTACTCATGGGTCACAGTCTGCTTGTTTATTTCTTCAAGCCATAATCCAAGTAATCTACTGTTGTTTAATTTATATATTTAATATTTTAAGGGTTTGGAACGACCCACAATGAACTGTTTTTCTAAAATATACTCAAGTTTTGCTATCCAGTACATGCGCTTACCTAGCATTATGCTTTGTTTCTTACACCAATACTATTCACCAAACCAATAAGCAACTACACATGCAACATCTCCCGCAAAATCCAAAAAGATTACAGCCTTTAAACTGTACATAATTTAAAGACCCCCTTTAATTATGAACCCTGCAATTACAAGGGGCAATTACCTTATACACAAGGTTAATAGCTGTAATCTTTATATAGCTAAATCAAATTCTGCAATCGTGCGTATGAAAAAGACCTAGTATTCAAAACGCTCCATATAACCATGCTAGCTTGTTTCATGTCAAGATTAGAGTCTAAGAAAATGTACAAATCCAGTTTTTTGTAGAAGATTGGCTACCTAGCATTAAGTTATCTGATAGTACAAGTCTTAGTCTACAATGTGTGAAACTAGTCAAACTGGGATTTCGACTGCAAATTTCCACTTGCAATAGTTTGATAGTCCAGATTTGTAGCAATTACATTACGACGTGCGTTTGTCTGTCGAAACTATGCTTCGTGAACTCCAATGCTTTGACAGAACAGATATTGACTGAAGGTTATTTCAAGACACATTACGTTTGAGATTTTGCTCTTGACTCTGCCGTAAAAGTATTTACAAAGCAAACTAACCCTAATTAAGTGAGCCTAACCCTGAAGTGAAACTGGTAGAATCAAATAATCACGAACTTATTTTACCCTTAAAAATAAAGAGCAATGCACCTTTGATCACACTCAAAATATAACAGATTGTTTAAAACTTTAACAGTAAAGTGAAACCAGCCTAGACAATTTAATAAAGTCAAGTTTATTTCTACAGCTGATTGACAGCCTCAGAGTTGATGTTTTGAGGCATACCCACTGAAGGAGCAACGTTCTTCACAACTTCATAAGCAGCGTCACTACATTGAGGAAACTTCTGGTTACAACCACCTTCACGTTTACCAGTTTCCATTATCGTTATGTACTGGAAGGCACCGCTAGACGGTTGAACTTCAAGTTGGCTAAATAAGAGAAAATAAACATTAGAGTTGATAATTAGAAATCCATAGAGTTACGGAATTCCATACATACCTTATTATACCGTATATGTTTTCAGAGAAATCGCCGAGAAATGACGGATTTGCTCCTATGTCACAGATGAGTCGGGAAATACAAGTGTTGTCATCCATATCACGGAGGAAAGAAAAGAAGCTATCTACATCGCTGTCAGGTTCTCCGCCACCTTCACTCTGCGGGGGTGCGTTAGCTGGTGGTTTCTGACCAAGATTAGCATTCATTCCAACCGTTCCACTAGCAGCTGGAAATCCAGATCCTGCACCTGCCCCTAAGTTAAAGTATAATTAAGATTATGCGAGGATAAAGAATGAAACATTGTCCACCTGTCCCATGAAACTTAATTTTAAAATGCTACTTATACCAAGAATAAAATAAGCCTAGCTCTCAAAGGCATGTGTTCGTAGGCGTCCGGAACCCACTTCAAACAGAAGGCCCTAGCCTCTGCCCTACTCTACAAAATAAACCGGAACACTACAATCGAACCAATCTTTAAGATTAGTACTTTAACATACCAACTTTATTAAGCGTCATGAAAAATAAGTGTACAACCGCGTAGCATTTGATGAAAAATTCAGGACGTATCCTAACCAATGTGACAGACATAACTATTCATTTTGTCCTCAAACTAATTTCAAACCTGCATGTACACTATTGTTTAGTCTTTAATTTCTTGTTCATTCAGTACTTTAAGATAAACATGCATACAAAAATGTACTCTTATGAGCTAAAGATGCACTTATAAAGGCTGCTTGCAGTCGCTGAACAAATACCTCAATGCATGCAGTATTTTAAACATTGTCCTTTAGGAGAAATAAGAAAATTTGAAACACCCTAGCTATTATTTCTTAACCATTCTAATAAACTGTTTGCGGTCTACGACATTGGGACTTGTTATAAGGCTCGCGATAGCGTCAAAAAAGTCTAAACATTTACAGGTAGATCACAGTGTAACAAGATTCAAAATCATTCAGATACTAAATTTGTTCTAACCAAAGATTGGAACAAACTCGTAAAATTTTTAATTTATATAGTAGCTAACATAACGGTAGATAAGCAATTAAGTAAAGCCTTTCTCTAGTCACACTAAAGGCCCCCAAAACTGAACAAACCCAAACTAGTAGCTGATGTTCAGTTAAAGTGTTCGGTTCTGAAATTAGGAGGGAAAACTATTAAATAAGCAATGCTGCTTGAAAATCATACCAAATATAAATACAACTACTGATTTGTTTCAACGTACAAATTGAAGGTATTGCAATCGCGAGAAAAAAGTGTTAACGGAACTAAAAGCAATCTATTCCACCACTTCTGAATTCGCTTAACGCCTGTACATACACATGACCTAAATCAATACGTTTCACCTTAGAGTGTACAGCTTTAAGGCGGTATCTAGTACTCCAATTTTAAATGCAAACCATCCTCAAGAACGGTCATTGCAGCTACTTATCTGCAACAATGCAACTCTAGGATAACGATGCATTTATACGTCTAACAATGCTCTTTAAAGTCCATGCTTAAATTAACGTCCAATTGTAAAAAATAGTCTTGGCTAAGTATTACCGACTGGTACGAAGTAGTGCAAGCGAGAAATGCCCCGATTAGCATAAAGTGTCTTAGTGGAACTGTAGAAACGCTTCGGATCTCCGTTAGATGTAGTACTCGAGCTACAACAGAGTTAACCTGAGAAAGGGAACGTACTTTAAATGTAAAATGTGCAAATGATAAATCTGAAAGCAAAACAGAAAATAAAGTATAGACGCACAAGGAAGTCCGAATGATCACAGCATATTTTTACAAACTTATCACCAGAAAATGAAGTGATAAATTTTTGCAACATTAAATATTAACCCCCGATTTCATTTCAAAAAGTCAGACCCCGAACAAGCCAAGTATTTAATACTAGTATTTGTATCGAATGCAAGTAAATAATGCTTTCATATTTGCATTTAAAATGAAGTTTTTGGATGTAACTACCACATGTGTTAGATTTAAGTTACAAGTTCAAAGAAGCGTCTGATGAATAGAGTACATTCTTAAGTTACTGGATTTTATTACTGGATCGAGTTCTTTTGCACAAAAAGGAGTGCAGTGAATAATTGTGGTGCAAACGTTATATTTAATAGCTAAATTTTATAAACTTGTTTCAGACAAGCTTTTAAACTGGTTGAGGTTACATAGAGCAGTCAAAATGACTACTGCTCTAGGCCTACGAGTAAAGTCTAGTTCTAGGCTCTCGCTTTTAGTGCAATGTAGAGAGTTACACTTGTTAAGTTTGAGATTTCGGGGAATCTGATTAATACAACGGCATGTTACCCGTTTAGCACAAAAGCAGCTCGCAACTGGAAGTTTCATAACCTAACACCACTAACACGCCATCGAAGCATGCAGTAACCCGATGTTTTTCTTCTGGTTTTTCCTGACGAAAAAAAAAAAGGAAATCTTGTATCCGCAGTAAGGACATTTCCAGGAGCTTTGTGATCGACAAGCGTTAAGATTATTGCCTCAATAGTCTGCTTTCTACCGACAGTTATTTCCCGTACGTTAAGACTAAAGCGACACTGGCAAAAGAATCCGATACTATTCTAATACTTCGATTGCTAAGAAGGATTATGAAATTAAGATTTGAAGACTGGCTATTTACAACCTCGTAAACCAGTTTTAAGAGTTCTAATTAAATTAGATCTAAAACTGCAGAGTATTTTATATACCAATACACATTAAAAGGGCGTTTTCGATGTTATGTTTTCAGTCCTACAACGTACTCAAGGTATTTTCATGTAACGATAAATTTACTTATTGGTTGAGAATTGAAGCCATCCAAGTGATTTAAATTTATAATGGCCATTTATAAGGATTGAGATTACGATATTTGAAATTAATGAGCCAATAAGTATGAAATTCTTACCTGTAGTAAATGGAAATTGTGAAGATGGTATTGCTTGACTTCCAGCTCCTCCATTGAAGTTAATAGCTTGCATTGCGGGAAGTGGATCAATTCCTTGAGCTACTAACATCTGAAATAATTGTGCTGGGTCGTAACCATAGGGATATCCACCGTAGAAATTTGGTTGTCCATATCCCATGAACTGTTGAGGAAATGCCCCTGCTCCGAAAGTGTAAGGAAGAGGTACAGCCTGCATACCTCCGGGAAACTGACCTCCACTTGTCAAACCAAAATTTGGTTTAACTTGAGGAGTTGAAACAGGTACAGGCTTTGATTTCGATTGCCGACGTCCGAAGAACCCAAGGTAATATAGTAACTTTGATCCGACTGCTAGCTTTGCTCCAACAAGGCCTGTCGTCATGGGTCCGGTAGTAAATGGCATAGTACCAAGGGCAGAAGTGATTGCTTGCAAGAAAATAGGAGCTGTCGCCTCGTTATTCTGAACGAGAACTAAAACCACCAGGACGAAGGTAATGTGTTTGTAAAAAGAAGCCATCTGGAAAACTGAACAAAACATTATCCATCAGAGTTGAAAAGTAAACTTATTTGATAAGAGTTTACTGATTTAACATCCAAGTAAGTTTTGACAATAGATTCGATCTTATTTGAATTTATTTAACCTCAAGTATTATTTAAAAAAAAAAAAAAAAAAAAAAATCAATTGATTTTGGATAAAAGCTCTACTCGATACTAATTTTGTAGTTTATGTCACGTTTTAAATTAAGTTTAGGCTGGTTATGCTTCGTACCGTTAATATTCCTCGATACAATGAAGTAATGTTAATGTTAGCTTTTCGAGAATAGGCTTGTTCGTTTTTTTAAGAGTAGGTTTAAAACTATACTACAGATAGATTAGTTTATTACTACAACTGGCTTAACTTAGCATAATAGTTACATGTAAACCAAACACAAGCCATTTTATAAAAAACTTTACATTCAAATGCTTTAAAGGAAAGCTGAACAATAGATGAGTATTAAGAGTAATACTTTAAAAAAATAACTACAACACACCTCTCCGAACATGAAGCACATGTACATAAATGCCCACTTAAAATATCCCTGTAAAAGGCATACTACTTACTGGGATGATCCTCCTCCTTAACTTAAAACAGTATCTGCATGAAACGACCGAATGCTAAGCCAAATTCTAGTTTATATGTTTGATAACAAAAAAAATTTACATAGAAGATGATGTCATTATACAATTACACTGAAGCCCTTACTCTGGGAGTTGCGGTTCGTACCGAACGTTCGTTGTGACGTCACCTTGACGTCAGATTGCGGAAATTTTGAGAGCAAACGATACTTCGGTACTCCGGGGGTTACATGCGGAAATTTACAGCAACCTAAACTATCCGTAACTTTCCGCATGTAACCCCCAGAGTACCGAAATATCGTTTGCTGTCAAACTTTCCGCAATCTGACGTCAAGGTGACGTCACAACGAACGTTCGGTACGAACCGCAACTCCCAGAGTAAGGCCCTGAGAGTTGTTTTTCAAAGCATGATTTTGTTATGTTAGACTGATGGTTTGCTCATATAGAAAATATTAATTGATAAAATAGAATCGGAAACCATAACAACGAAAACTAATAAAACATCATTTTTCCCTCTTGTTTCCTCTTATTTTTTTAAGGGCGATTGTATTTAAAATTTCAATGGTTTTCACACGGTTGCTTTAGAAATATTAATTTCTGTTTACATCTTCAAGGAGTGGTGGAAGATTGCAAGCAAAACAATCTTGAACCTAATCGAACATTTTAATGTTATTAAGGGCCAGTCTTACCAAAGTCGTTTAACGGCTAACCACGATTAGCGCATGACTCCTAATGGTGGGACGCAATTCTCCTTTTAAACAGAGATTAACTGCGGTTGGCCCTTAAAGAGTCAGAAATATTTTAGTTAAAAACATTATATGCTAAATAAAGCTTATATAAATGTAATACATGGCTTTAAAATGATAATAAGCATTTAATATTTGCAGTGAATCTTGAATTAAAATGCTTAACTTTACTCTGATAAATTTCTAACTTTAGAATCAAGAAATTATATTTTATATTTTCGAGGTAACTGGCAATTTTTTAGCCACAAAGAACTTCTTTTAGAGCTAAAAAAAATATTGAAAAGCTATAGCAACAGGTCCAATAAGAATTACGGTGTTTTTCATATACTGTGGTAAAATTCTTAAATGTGAGCGACGTGATATGAGTTTCAACAACTGTTGACATAAAATATATTGAAGCTATTTTATTTTCTGTTCCGAGGAAATCATTTGCATTTTAATATGACAGTTACAGATGCAATCTTAATATATTCACATAAAGCTGACTGGCTACTTACTTACACTTTATTTGGTAATTAATCACTGGTTAGTTGTAATGGAGTAAGGTGGACCCTTGGTCAGGATTCTACTTAAATTGTTGCACTTACGATAGCAGATATTTTAATTTTAAATTTTTTAAAATTTTAAGGAAACATATTTGTATTAAAAAGAAAGTTTTTGACATAATTTATATGAATATTAAAAAAAAAACCTTTGTAAATGAGGTTTTCTGTATTACACTTAAAGCATCCACGTAGCCTGAAATTGTTTGATGCTCTCTGTAGTAGTATGAATTAGGTTACGATTTGAATGGGAAGAAAATCTTTATAACCGCATATGAAGGTTATGACGCCATTGAGATAAATCATACAGATTATTTGTTTATAAAAAGGATATGAGAACTACAAAATATCTGCCACATTTTTTGAATGCAAATGGAAAAGGAGTCATGCAGAAAGAAAGAGGAGAGGGAGGGAGAGAGACAGAGAGAGAAGAGAGAGAGAGAGAGGAGAGAGAACAAGAAAAAACTTTTTAAAAACTATATAGATCACTCTATCAGGTTCGAATCCCAGTGCTGGTATGAATATCTCTGGTACATTAAAAATAGTATTTATATAGTAGATGCTGGTCTAATGGGTGTTTGTGTACCAACTTGAACATTGAACTATACAAACGATTTTTCTTTTGTACAGTTTGAGTCCATGAAATAGAATCCCCCTCCTCTGGAATGGATGTTTGTAGTCGCTTAGAAACTGCTTTAAGAAGTTACTGGTATAATTAGCTCTCATGTGGCAAAGAGTTTACTACATCTCCCCAAGTCAGACCATAAGACACAAAACCATGCTATTGCACTAATTTAGATATGATATGTAGTAATTTTTACTTCAGTTATTCATATTTATCAAAGAGTATTTACTAAATAATTATTGACTAATTTTGCCCTTCAATTCTTTAAATTTTAATTATCGGAAAGTTTGGTAATAGGGGATAAACTGTAACAGAAATGTTAATGTTTCCTAGCATAAATGTGCGCTCGTCCTTCAATGGTCGACATAAAATTTAGGACCAAAATAAATATTTCAATAGTAGATTTACTTGAAACCCTTTTTTCTGCTAAGTATGTATAGAAATTATATGAGATATTTATACATTACGTTAGTGGCATTGATTTCATATACTTTAGTAAGTTCATTCTTGTAAACTTGTTTATTCAAATTGCTACATTATGTCCTGTATACAGAAGAGATATTCAATAACACTGTTTATTTTGCGTCTAGATAATTAGTGTTTATATTATTTATTACTTATCTTTATTGATCTTTTCCCACACATACACATGTACCTTTTCTAAAAGGAGATTTATAAATTTTTCTACTTTGCATGGATAACAATTTATTTCTATTTTTCGTTTTCAAAATAATTTTAGATAAGCTAAATAATGACCCATAAATACATTAATGTAAAAAAGAATTTTATATAAAAATACTGTGTTTTCGATTATTATTAAACGTTTACAAACCCAAATGTCAATTAGAATTAAATTTTGCACTGAAGAATAAAAAAGAAACTATTTTTCAAACCTTAAAGCAAATAAATAGTAAATAGAGTTACACAAACGATGAGGTATTAGAAACATATTACTCTCACAATCCCAATATTGTTAGAAATTTGTTCTTAACCGTTCTATATTGAATGAATCTAAAATCATTAAATAGACATTATTAATCCAATTATTTATAGAATCCTATTAAATGCGAAATGAACTTAAAAGTCTATTGTATATTTTATTTACAACGGTGTTAATTAATAGATAAAAGTTACGCTCGTGGTAAATCTACAAAATATACTCCTATTTATGAACGATGGCCGAATGGTAGAGCGTTGCTCTTTGGTACCGGAGATTGCGGGTTTGAATCCGTTGCTGGCATGGATGTTCATAAACGGAATCGGCTTTAAGCAGTAGGTCCTGGTCTTACCAGCCCTTGTGAGCAAAACAGTAGACCGTAGCGTTCCAAACCAAACCAAACCAAATTGTGTGCAGAGCTAACTTTTCAATAAAATTCTACTGTATCATTTTGATTATTTTTCGAAAGCTTTGTTCCCTCTTCTCATATTCTTACACTTTGAGGATCTTATCGTATGATTTATATCTATTTGGAATAGTTGCGACTTTACAGTAGAAAAAGGTCTTCGGTGCTTTATTTTTGTGAACCATCATGTTTTTTAGGCACCATAAAAATTGTAAATTGATTTTAATTGGTAAATACAGTCAGTGTTATCTCTTAATAATATTAGAAGGTAAGCAAAAGATTTGTGTAAAAGAGAAATAACATTTATAATCCTTTTCCTAAACGAGATGTGTTTCTTGAAAAGATTTGTATTACAAAAACAGACATAAATGAAAACACAGAGAATCAAAGTGTCGGAAATTATTTTTATTGTACATTTTTAATAAAAGATCTCAAAGAGAAAAATTTCTATTTACAAGAAATTTTACTTTGCGAGATTTACATCTCGCATCTGTACAGTGGAATAACATTGCATCCAAAGGCTTCATCAGTAATGCTCAAGTAAATAAGCGACAAATCAATGACAAAGAAATTTTGTACAAAATTGAATTCTGAAGGAGGAAAAAGTTACTCGTTTTCTCAATCCTTCCTACATATAGTACATGTTATCATTACTTGACTGTTCAAAGTAAAATGACAATACATGGCTGAGTTAGAATCGAGCGTTAAGTAGACGGGTACTCAATTTCATATGTTTTCATATTGTAACAATTTTATTATACAGAACACTATGCTCTCATATCTCTGCATCAACAATGGCATTAAATTTCAATGCATTAATCAAGATCCTCAAGGATCTGAGTAACACATATTTCTCGAACTTACATATAGAGTTATTCAAACGATTAAATAGAAAGGGACTTTCTGGGTACGCGTTTCCGAAATGTTGTGATCAAACAAAAACAGTATGAGTAAGGGTCAATTTAAGTAACTTTCTGTGTAGCACGTTTCCAGCTTATATAAACAAACAATCACTTAAATATTCAAAAAGTCATACTGTTTTGTTGCACACATATAATGAACACTGATGAGTTTAAGGCGAAAAAGCTTATCTAATGGAACTAAACTCTTAATAAATTAAAAGAGTACATGATGACGTTTATGTACTGCTTACCATTACTGCTGCTCTACAGAACTACAATTTTGAGAAAGTATTAATAAGTACATTCTAAGTTCGTTTCTCAAGCATACAATTTAAATGTAAGACTAAAAAAAAGACTTGCCTGTTTTCTACTGAAGAAAATTTTGGGTAAATAAGAAAACCCGAGGCAGAAAAGAGTAAGAAAAGTCTAAAACCCGTCACTAGATACAAATTTTGACTTAGAAAAATAAACAAAAAGTTACATACAAGAAGTAAAGGTACATGCTTATAGCGTGTTGACGAGTAAGGAAATTCCCCTACAACATTTTTTAAACTTCGCACTACTTGTGATTATTCCTAAGTTTCAAACTTTAAAATGTTGTTGAAATCATACTATTACATATAAACAATAATACATTTTTCATAGAAAATATACAAAAGGAAGCACTTAATTTCGTTAAGCTATTCACAACAGATTTGGAATACCTTTAAGAAAATCATGGAAAGGAAGAGCTGGGCTTATTAGTATTTTGTTTCCTAAACTGGCAAAGCTTCCCAGATGCAGAGACATATGCATCCTACTGTCACCGATTGTTACAGGAAAATTATCCTACTTCTGCGCTGCCACAAGTTGATTCTAAAGGGTATTTGTCTCTTTCGAAAGAAAAATCGCTTATATATTAAAACTACCTCATCTCGAAAAACCAAAATTATAATTACAGTATCTTTAAAAACCTCAGGAAACGTATACTAATTTTGAGATAATATATTTGAAGTAAAAGAGGAAATATATTTCTACTTTTTTTTTCTTAGTCTGACAGTTAAAGACCCTGACTGACCGTTTTAATTTAGAAGCTGATATAATCTCATGGATGGTTCTCCAAAAAAGCTGATTGTGTAAAAAGAAAAGGATACCCCTTAGTATCTCTCTAGGCACGCTATTTTTGCTGAATATACGAAAGGCAAAAATATGTTTGAATATGAATCATATTAAAGAAACCATAAATATTATATACATGAGGAACCAGACTGCAAAACACAAAACCCCTTAACAAGAACCATTGATATGTATTCGATCCATGTGTTTAGCACATCGAACGGTATGAAATTATCGGCTCTTGAGTATCACAGCTCCGGGAAGGTCGAATTCCAACTGAACTATGACCTATAAAGTAGATTTGAACGTCTAACTGAAGCAACGGCGTGGAGAAAGGTAATTATCCTTCCAGAACTTCATATTATTTGCGATTGGAATGCAGTCCCTCTTTTAAATATCAGTGTAAATGACTGATAGATCCACACGTTATTTTGGGGAAGTTTGATAAAGATTCCATTAAGGAAAATTTTTAAATTCGGCAACATACGGTTTTAAGAGAAACGTAATAAAAATTCATCATCTTGCTAAATTTTACTATGATAGCGATAAAAATACAAATTTGTTCATATCTAATTGATGAAGACATATATGAAACTCCTTTTAGGATATGTTTTCTCCGGGGTTCGGTGTAAAATTTAAAATTAAAACCGATTAGTAACTTAATTCATTTTATAAAGAAGTTGAACGTATTATAAGCTTCTCTGGAATGCTTTTTAATCATAAAAATGTCTGCTACATTCACATGGTTATGGCATCATTGCATCTAGCTTGAGAACTTAGCTCAAATTTAGTTTTAATATCACGTTTAGTAACAGATATTTTCAACAGTATACCGTTTTAGCACTTTTTACTACTTTTGCAGTACATTACTTCTCCTTTTATTCACTGGCAAACCAAATACACGCAATGAAGGCTACATTTCTTTCAGATTTTGTTCGGTTGTGACTAACCAGGCTATCGATTGTGGGTGTGTAAGCAAACCATGCCAGAGTAATTTGATTTAAATATGGGATTTAACGAAAATAATATTTTAGAGAAACTAGGACATATATGTCGGTAAATATTAATAAATAACTGTTAAATCAAACTTTTATTTTGCACAGAAATCAAACAATAACCTAACATTAATAACTACTCTGCTTAACTTATTTAAATCCAATACATGTTATTGATTTTGATTAAGATTTACGATCACGATGAAGAAGTAAGTAAATTATGCCTCCATTGTAAAAAGATGTGTTTTTGGTTGTAATAAAAGTGTAACAGGAAATTTTGATTGGTTAAATTTTCCCTTTACGCACTTTTCTGGAAAAATTAAATAAATACGCCTCATTTATAGAAACTAAATAGCTTTGAAAATCTTTATAGGTAGTAGTTTCAGAAATTCTTAAGTATAAAATTAAACAAATTTGGAAAAATAAGAAAAGTCTGTCTAACATTGATAGTATAATCTACTGTAATAAATATTTCTAAAAAAACCCATCACATAGGGATAAACAAGAAGATTACACATTATTACACAAACTACTTGATTCAAAATTCATCCTAAAAATAAATGCGAAGTATAATAAACAGTGCATTCATGTAACATAATCAAACCTAGAGAAGCATATAGGTTGATGTTTTTAAGAGATATTTATCACGATTAATTCAAATTTGAGTATATTAATTTATAACTCTTTGACTAGCTATATTTTAAACAGTTCAACTGCTATCTTACATTATGAGATCGGAAGACATCGAATGAAGCCTAGATAATTTGTTTGACGTACGAAATCTCCTTATGTACACATATTAGTGTGCATGATTGCTATGTTATGAAATGTCAATAGGCAAACAAGTTAAATTGAGCTCAAAATGCATCAAAGACGAATTAATCTAATGATAGTAAGTTACAAATTCCTTAATAATAAACATGTAAAATCAACAACTATACAGAATTTGTTTAGTAAATTTAGACCTATTAAAAATAAAAACAAACTTCGAGAGACTAGTTGGTGTAAAATATAAAATTTATGTTTGAGGATTTACACCCTGCAGATTTGCTAGCTAGCAATTGTAGAAATACATTCCATTGCAATCGTGTAAAAGTTGCTCATATCAAATCAACCTTAACTGTAATGATTCATCTTGGTAGATTTTTTAAAGCTTAAAATAGCAAGTATTCCTGATTGTTGCTTCAAAAAAAACATTAGTTCTTTAAAGGAGCTTTTAATGCTTCGGAATACAGTTACTAACATCTAAAATTTTCCTTCTTTTAAAACAAAACCCGTTTTTAAAAATGTAAAAAAAAAATCCACTTAGTCATTCGTTTCTTATTTAACAGAGGACGAACGATTTATTGTTTTTATCAGCATTCTATAAACACGACGTTCGTACATTCAAACAAGTCTAAAGATTGTCCATTTTAAGCCATAGATATAAATAATATAAGAAAAATTGGTCAAATAAAGAATAGCTACAAAGAATTAACCGTCAAATAGAATTTCCCCATCAAATTTATCAACAATGTACGATACGGTTATTCTCTAGCTATTGTAGCAAAATTTCAAGAAGCATTATATGAACCTTTGAAACAATAATTGTTTGATATAACACAAGAAAATTTAACTAAAAATTCCTGCAAAAATATTTATGCTTCTCCCCCTTCCTCTTTCATTATATTTTAGATCTTCATCCACACAACACTAAGTTTGTAAATGGATACAGAGTAAATTTAAAGTAACATCAAAAGTTGAAATAAGTTCAAGCTTTACAATTTCAATAAATTTAAAATTACTAAAATATAAGTTGAAATTAATTAGAAATAAACTTACTTAGGATCAATATAATAAAATAAGCCAAAATATAAATAGTATGTAATGTTCTGTTCATAAAAGGTAGTGTATTACAGCCGGAGATCACTTTATGATCAAACACATTTGTTTGACGGAAATCCAAATTTTTTTTTCATAATTGAAGAAATTAATCTTTAGTTATAAATTGAACAGAATTTGGTTACTACTAAAATTCCCGAAATTTCGAAAGTATATAACACTAATATATACCTGTATATTTTGATATGCATTTTGATGAAAAGTAATTTTCGTATTTTGAAATGCTTGATTTAACAAAAGCTACAAAGCTATATCTAGTCTACGTAAAATTACCCTACTGATTTTTTACTTTTGAACTTTTATTCAGATCACTTGACTAATGTATAAAGATTTAGTAATTCTAATTTGAAAATCTTAGTTAAAAATAATGTATTATTAAACAGTGGAAACTTTCATAAAACCTCCAATCTCATTATTATTTTGGAAGGTACTTTAAAAACTAGAAGGATTGTGAATATCGTGAAGATATTCGTTTAAAGTATGAAAAATTAATACTGAAAATTGTTAAGTAGATGAAAAATTGAAAACCGATAAAGGATTAAGGAATTAAGTATTACAGTAAATGATAGTTTTTATTCAGTTGTGTTAAAGATGAAATAGTTCTAACCATGCGTTCATGAGAATATCTTACTAAAAATTTAATAACTGATAATAATAAAATTTGCGTAGTGCTAAAGTAAAAGTAACATGATAGTTTGATATTTAATACTTGAAACGTATTTTTGATTGTAAAATTTCAAGATTATTTCAATTCAATTTAAGATTATTTCGCTTCAGAAAAGTTTGCTTTAAAATATTCTGATTTTCCCATTTCAGGCTCATTTAATTATATTTTATATCATTCTTAAAAGCAAACAATTATACCAAGAGAAACTTAGTTTAAAATAAATAATAGACCGATAGAGGGAAAAAATCGAGTTTGGGATATTTTTCTTTTTTTGTAGAGATATTAATTTTTAGAACTATAATAAAAATAAATAAACTAAATGAACATAATTTACTTAAAAGCAGCACCATTAGATCAAAGCACTTTCTGCTAATAAGAGAAGCAGTATAATAGAGATTAAATGCATAATTAATTATAAAGCTAATATTAATTTTGCGTACTAAATACAAGTGAGATGCAAAGTTTCTATCTGACGTGCGGATGCATTACTCAGTAATAAGTTTCAAAGGTCTAGCATAAAAAATTACGCAGAAAATATCTCGATTTCAGCAATATTTGTACTTTTTCAGAAAAGAAATTGGCATCTCCTAGCTTACTTTTGACAGATACCATACTTTAACTCGCTCGCATACTATCATACCACTACCAAAAGGCAGTAAGTACAAAAATAGCGAACATTTCTGAAGAATCCTAGACTCTAAACTTAGACTAAGCTTTAAAATATGCAAAATTCAATTAGAAAAAAGTCTGTCATGAATAATGCTCCTGTATACCCCAACACACTATTGAAAAGTGCTTAGATGTAAATAATTGTGCAATATTTCTATTACCGTCACATATGGTACAATTTACACCGTATTTAGGCCTAACTTGTTTACTTAGTATTCCGCAAATAAGGCAAATTGAGAAAATCTTATGCGTTTTCAAAAAACTTATCTTAAGCTGATTGCACAGACACAACAAATCTCAACTAATTGCTATTATTTGGGTCAAACGTATAGATGGCACCTATTTAGTCTCAATAAGTAGCAAAATAACCCATCACATATTTTAATGTAATTGCCGTTGTTTTAGATCTTTGACAAAAAGGAAATTTTCGCTTTCGTTTTAATGGTATAAACTTTAAGACGATTTTTATCGTAACCTATTTTTATACCTATCCAAGAAAAAAAATAATACAAATTATTCTGTTATTATATATATATATATATATATATATATATATATATATATATATATATATATATATATATATATATATATATATATATATATATATATGCTGTTAGACATTTTGATGAACATTTTCAACATAGTTAAGTTAGAAAAGAAATTAATTTTTCAAAACCACTGAAAATAACAACTTACAGGAAGTTCCTCATAGTAGATATTTCTTATTTACAGTTTGTTTTCTTCAACAATGCACATGCGAAGTTTTTTACCATGAATAAATTTAAATAAACTAATTTCCTTTCATAATTTAGAATTGACCGATTGTTTTTTATTTATTTTAAGAATATCAAAAATGATATATATATATATATATATATATATATATATATATATATATATATATATATATATATATATATATATATACACATAAATATCCTTTTATTAAATTCTGAGTCTAATATTAAGTGAGAGTAGTCAGTGATAATAGAATTTAAAACACTAAAAACATCAGTATGTTTTAAACTGATATTTGTTTAATATTTGAATGAAATACGTTTTTTTTTACATCTATGGAATGAAATAATTTCTAATGCATGAATAATTTTTCCAAAGTCTGTACGTCAATGTTAAATTCTTGAAATACCTAGAATTTCCGTTTACAAAGAACTACATTCTATTGAAAAACATAAGTATTATTTTTTGATTCACCATAAATAAGAAATGAAGTTAAAGAACTTCCCGTAGATAGTTGATGAGCATGGTACCTACAGTTGTTAGAATTTTTTTATACTACACGTAACACTTTTTTTTACATGATTATCATACAGATGGCTTCCTTTCAACACTTATGCTATTTCTTTATAAATGTAAGATATTGCATTTTGAAGACTTGGTAAATTTCAGATGAAAATCTTTTCTGTACAAAGAATGATTCAGACAAAAAGTACATATTTTCTGTTAAACAATAAGGTACTTAAAAAATAAATATTGTAAATCTGAAAATAATATTCAGACATTAAGCTTCAAGCCTACTTTTTAAAAGATTTTCAAACAAAAACTGGAAGTTTTAGTTGACAGTGAAATCTAGTTCATATATACAGAGAGCTAAAGCACATGCACGATAATTTCTACTCCATAACAAAATGTAGACTGGTACTTACAATCAGATTTAGTCACATAATTCATTTTAAATTTCAAAATACCATATAATTTAAGCCTACTATTAATAATAAAAGGAAATATATGTCTCTTGAATCTCTCATCTTTCTACAAAGTTTTTCTTGTATTATAGACTGAAATTTAACGTAGCTTTATACAAAGCTTAAAAATTTTTTTCCTAAAATATTGAATTTCCAGTCTTATCTGGCAATTCAGAAACCGAAGAGTGAGCGTAGTGCTAAGTTTCCTGCACTGATTATATGCACCAAGAAAGCCTTTAGAAATTTATCTACACAGGGTAAGGATAATATAGGATAAAGATCGGCAAAGGCTTTTTATGAGTAGTTATACTGATATAGACCAAAATGAGCAAACGTATAAAACGAGATAATGACCATCACGTACTGAAAAATACTGCACTGTGGTCACCATTTCCAATACTTCATTAACTAATAAATGTGTGTGTGGATTTTTGCATTAATACTTTAACAACACATCTTTGTTCGAAAAGAGATGTCTTCGTCAAGTTATTACACACTTATTTGTTAATTTTTCTGCACATACAAATTCATTCCTTTGTATAATGTTCTGCGATTCTCAATACTTTTAATAGGTAAACTGCATGTACTAAAATATCTGTAGTAAGATAAGCTACGTAATAAGCAATAAATATTTAATTTTTTGTTTATAATCAGTAAATATTTGCATTGCTAACTCTTTCATAATATTGCATAGACTTTTAAGCTTATAAAACGTTGTATAGAATACTGCTTAAAAACATTGCATAGCATTTAGTTTTAAGCTATAATGCAGAAAAGGTAATCATGAACAGTGAGAAATTCTCGCATTACAGTATTTAGTCACTCAAGCACACCATTACAATGCGTTGAGTGGTGGGCTTTCTTTCTTAGGAATAAGTTAAACACATTTCATTTTTCAAGCTAATGCAACTAATGGTTTACTACTGGCCCGCAACACAATACAGAATTTGCCGCAACTGTGTTTTCTGGGCATGGATTATTGACCGTAACTTATTTTCCAGATATTTTTGTTTTACAATGTACACGTAGTTTGATGACAATAATGTCACTGTGTAGGCAGTGCATAAGAAAATTAATACATTCAAATTATTTACTGTCTTCTAATCTCACGTGAGCAAAAGAAATGGCATTAGAAAACAAAAGCTAAATACATGTTTACAATTTAAGAACAACATATGACAGAGAGAGAAAAATTGAAATACACCAAGATTTTCACATTTAGATAAAATAAAATAAGATATCGTAACACAGATCCATGTAGAAAACTAGAAGAGTTAGATCCAATTATTTTAACAAATCTAAATTTTTAAAAGAACGAAAGTTTGTGAGATTTTAATACTTTTTTATCCATTAACTACAAAATAATCATAAAGTTTTCAAAACGAACTTTTTTTAAACCCATATTAAGGTAGTGGACTAAAATAAACTCAAATTAAGGTAGTAGGAAAATGTATTTTTAAATATTGAGTAAAATCAATAAAACTTGTTTAGAGTGTCGTAATGTTAATAGAATTCAAATTATTCTGCTTTTACACATTGTACTTTATGCACGAAGATGCTAGGTGCATAGTTTTACTGGGGATTTAAAAATCAAACATAATCTAATGATGATGCTGAAATTTGGAGCAATAAAAGAAGAGGACATAAAATGGTGTTTGCCAATGTTAGTAAATTAAACAAGTAAGACATAGGAATATGGAATGAGAAGTAGGAGTTTACACTTTTAAAACTTTTACTGGATTCGACACAGAAAAGTGGCAACTTGAAAAAAAATGGTTATGAAATTATTATTTTATTTATTAAATATAGAAATCGGACTAAGTGGTTAAATAAAGTTTACATATCTTATTAAATTTTATAAAAATATAATAGTCTCTTGAAAAGTATGCTTATGATAAATACTTATTGCTTCCAAATTATTATTAGTTTAATTAGTTTTTTTAACGTAGGAATATAAAAACTTTTGAAAATAATTATCTACATTTTAATAATTTTGGTTAATCGCAGTGTGCAGGAATATATAAAAGTAACAAAACAGTATTTTTGTCACTAGATTGATTAATATTGAAAGTATTTTGATTAACTATTTAATTTAAATGTTAAGATTTTAATACACTGTGAAAAACAGTGTTGATTTCTTCATGGATCACTGCCCGATATGTCATTAATATTTATACACAGTTCAAAATCAAATAATACAAATATCCAATCCAATACATTATCAAAAATTTTACTTCAAATAATAATCAATTCAAAAATGAATCTCTTTTGTTTACATATTTACCATTCTTAATTGATTCGAAATGTCATTCGAAGTAAATAACCTATATGGAACATCAAGACCATATTGCATAAAGCTAAGAGCACGTTGATTAAACAAACGTCTCCCGTTTATTGCTCCAATATATTATTGCTCTTACCATATGAAGTACATCTAGGAAAATATAAGATTCCACAAGCGTTTTCAAGAGTTACTTAAACTATATAAATGCTGTTAGTCTAAAAAGCTGGAAAAGTGAACTGTCACCACAAATAACAGAATTATGTCTAAAATATTGAAGCTTCTGAAAAATATTAGCACATAGAAATAAAATTCTCACTGTATCCTGCTATCTAACAAAGACTGACACTGTATAACACATTTTTATTATAAATGTCTGACAAAAATCGATTATTTCATTAATTCATTAAGTTTTTAATGTAACCGTCTATATGGATATAATAAGAATTGTAACACAAGAGTATTTTAGCTTTAATTACTTATATTGTAAACTCAAAAGAGCAAAACTTAAAAGATGAAATAATTATGCAATATTAATTAGAAATATATTAAGCGAAGTAAAATTTTTTTATAAATTTTTCAGTAAAAAAATAAAGAAAAAATCCCCAACTAAAACACGTAGCTATTGAATCCTTTGCTATCAAAAGTTTAAAAAGTTTTTTTTTTTAAGATTTTCAGATATTGCGCATTATTCTAGAAACATTGTTTAACGAAACACGGGCATGCATGTTACACGGGAATATAACATGCTAACTTGATACTATGCATCAAATCAAGTCGCAGGAATAAATTTCTATAATTTGAAAACTTTTTTTTTATTATTATTCCGAGAAGCCAGATGTTGCTCACATTGATGTACTCTTATAAAAGCAACTCCATACATGGATCTTGATGAACTTCTACAGAGGTGTATGACACCACTCCCCAAAAAGTAAAACAATGGTGTATGACGCCACTCCCCAAAAGTTAAAATTATTTAATGAGAGTGTAAAATTAAAGCGAAAGAATTGAGTAGTATAAAGATTTCCAAAAGGTTTTCTTCCCCTAGAAATGGGCGATTTAAAATTTACGACCTATATATTGTATTTCCTTTGGATTTACATAGATCATTTCTGAATCGGAATAATTAGTTTAATTTAAAAGAAATTAATCCCATTAGCCCATATTATAAAAATCGACAATTAGTGTTGATTTAGGTATCAGTTCACCTACGGACAACAAGAGCGAAACCAGTTCTTAGTTATAGCTGAACTGAGTACTGTATTTAAAAATCCTCTATTACTTGTGTCCATTGCAATATGTTGTTAATACATGGTTATTATGAATAATTTAGTATAAGAATGGTAATGCGATTGCGTTTTCTTTAATAAAATTTAGAATAAGCTGTACTTCTTGAAACTATTCAAACTGCAACGTCATTTACATTTAAAACGTCAAAATTTGTACTTTATGATACGTTTCTTTGAATTTAATGTGATCTGGATCAGCTTGTATTTCTAAAAGTAAAGAAGGAAACTGAAACGATGCTCTTCGTTCTAGATAAAAAACATTTAAAAATCAAAACGAAATAAACTGTAAAAGAATGATTTTATGGTAGATCGTTTTTCAATTTCGCAAAGGGTTTAAATGCTTTTTAAAAATATACGCTTTTAAACGTAGTTCATAAAATATTTGACCAAGATAGATATATGAAATTACCTAAAGTAGCTAAACATGATGGAGTGAAAATAATTTTAATTACTTCAAAGGTCACGTGAAAAATATTTTTAAGGTAAATTAATTAAAATATCTAAAGTTACCTTTTTCAAATTTTCGTATTTTTTATTTTTAGAGAAGCAGATTAAAATTTCAGCTTGTAGAATTCTAAAGGGGATCTCAATTAGAAATGTTTTGAATAGATGTATAAATACTTACTAAGTATAGATTATGAAGAAAGGTAATCTATAAACAATGGACATCTTTATTTTCTAGGAGAAAATAATGACGCTTCTAAAGTTACCTATGTATAACAGCTTTGATGCTAAGAAGTCAGTAATATTTTGTATATTTGAGAATTATCAATAATAATTATTTTAAAAGTTAAGAAGTTTGAAAGAAACCGCCAATTTTAACTAATCTGAATTTAACCGCCAATTAATTCTAAGAAAGCATACATAGATATTATATATATATATCTTTAATATGTATATATAGATATTTATATATTAATTTCTTTAAATTTCTTTCAACAGGAAATTTTTCTTTAAAGGCAGTCACTTAAAAATTTTCTAAAATATTGCAATCTTCCGACTCGAAGACCTTTTATCAATTTTCCATAAAACCTTTACTAAAATCGCCCATTCCCTGTTACGAATAAAATTTCAAGATTAACGATAATGATTTCTTAAAATAGAGGTAATCTAAAAACTCTATTCAGTAATGAGAACACAACTTTTAGAATCCAAAAAGTAATTTCTGTAGTATTGATTATGGTTTTGTTTATTCTAGTAAATAACGTTAACTATTTTTACTTATCTAATATTTTGCACCACCTTACTTCTTATTTCAATTTGCCTTTTACATATCAGCGAAAATTCTTTACTTTTTTCACTCAAATTCCATTTTTCAATTTTAAATCCTCATCAGTATAATTTCAACGTGAAGTCTGAGGTTCTTTGAAATGTAGCTTCAGTTTCTTTAATTATGGTAATTATTTTTTGATCCAGTCGCAATTCGTGCATATAGCTACATTTATATCTCTGAGTTCTTAAAATTTGTTATGATGCAATTTACGGAAAATAGTAACTTCTGTAAAACGAGTGTTACTGAAAAGGAGACTGCTTAAGTAAAAGAGAACATAAAAACATTAGGATACTTTCTTTTTCGATGAACGGCAACATGTTCTAATTTCAGCCCGTTTGTCAAGCGATGAAAAATTATTTCATCGTAAGTGAGTCAGGGTTAACTTATATTTTTAACTCTTGTAAAATGAACTGAGCACAGTCTCTTTGGGTAAAAGGGGGTTATCATATGCTAATTTTTTTTAGTCCTTAAACATTCACCTACAAGTTTTGAAGTAAAATATTTGTGTTTAAGTATTATCAACAGCAATTATATGTTTAGATTTATATTAAAATTAAACCATTAAGACTAAATAGTCATATAATATTTTAAATTTAGGTAGAGGAATGAAATAAAATAATAAACATATCTTGTAAATTTCTTTTTAAGCAGAGTAATTTGGATATGTAAGTAATATGTTAGAAAACTTATATACTGACAAATGGACTGCAATTAGAAAGGTTTAAATTTAGGAAACTTGACGTTAAATAAGAATTGGAAAAGTTAGAAAAGAGAAATTAACAGATCTTCTAATGCAATATTTCCCTAATTAGTGTGAAATGATTTCTCTATTAAATCAGGAATTCTCAAGATAATAAGGTAAGAATGGATGAATGGTACACATCATTCATATTAAAGGGTAAAATGCATCCAAATTTCCAAGTTTAAATTTGTTTGTCAGAGTTCATTCTAATACCAGTTTCCTCATATTTTCAGTGCATTCATTTCCATTGTATAATCTATGTATCCAAGGCTTATTGATAAACAATCACATGAAGTAAGGCTGTATTTGACGTGCGTCTAACGCAAAGATTGTCGGGTAAAGTCGATAAATTGAATTAAGAATGGACGGTTTGTTAACTACAACAGAGGTTTTCAAAGTCTTTCATGCAATAGCACGAGCTTTTTGCATAAATTTAGTGCTTAGAGACTTTTAAAATGATATTAAAGCAACTAGATACTCTTCACGTTTTAAGCTTATTTTTAAAATTTTTTAACCATAAATATGTTATGAATAAATTATTTTGTTATTAGATAACAAGAATCCATTGACTTTTATTATAATAATTTTTTTATAGAAATATGTAAGTAGGATCAAAATGATCAGTCCCTGGTTACAAGGATTCACATTAATCTTTAGTGGCAATTTGGATAAATGTAGGGAAATACTTGATGACACATTCATATTTTACTATACTTAAATCATCCTTGTATATTGTTTAAAATTTGTATATTGTTTAAAATGAAGATTTTAGCGTCTAGAGATTTGTTGAAAATTGATTACTTTTATTCTAATTAAGCTGCTTAAATAGTAGTCTCTGAAAATCTTATTTACAGTTTTCTGGAAGCATAAATGGTAAACATATTACTTTCCAAACTTATTATACAGTTAGGTCTACAACATGAAATTTTGAAAACCTCTGTAGTTCGGGTTTAGCTTGATACATTGACCAAATATAATATCATTAATTGGGGATTATCTGTAAATAAAAGCACTGGAATAGAATCACGCATTTTCTGGCTCATTACTCGATAAAAGTGAAAATGCTCTACAAAGAAGCCAGATGGTGATTGGAAAGGGTTTTTATAATCTATGTACAGAACGCGTACATAAGTATACTCCACTCATACATAAGATATAAATATATACAGACACATCTGTGTATATGAAATTCATGTGGAAAGGCCACATTTATCCGAACCACTAATACTCCCCACTCTATAACAAACTGTCGATACTTAAGATTTTGCTTTTATTCATTAATAAGTATTTAAGGATTCCCAGTTTTAAGGAAAGTGTGTGGAAGTGGATCAGTTAAATTCAGTAGACTATATTTTTACTTATGGGATTATGTAAAAATAATTTCATTCCTTTAATTAATTTATATATTCCGAATTAAAATTTTTTATTTACATCAAAACGTAAAATTTATTATTAATCTTCATATCTAAATTAATACTTATATAGTATATTTCAAATACTTGTAAAAATGAGATCAATAAGTTTTTATTTAAAATTTAAAAATATCTTAAATCAGTGTAAGATTTTTTTAGAGATAACTAGTTTCTAAATTATTAAATGCCGAAAAGGTTAAAAAGGAATTTTGAAAGTGAGGAAGATAATTTAAATCAAAAGATTTCAAAAGAATCAGAAGATTTCATGTCTCTGAGTAAGATAATTTACAAATTTTTCATCTGAACCGAAAAGGGCATTGGGAAGGTTTCAATTAACTCCACATCCAGTATTTGCTGAAAGCTGGGAAATAATGACACATTCACCAGGTAAAGGAATATATAGGGCACATATCTATTACAACCTGTTCAGAAGAACACAGAGTGATTCCGTTGTTTTAGAATGGCCTATGGAGTGTACATTTTATAGGCTTTCTGAAAGATTCAGGCTACTACACCTAAACGCATAAAAACTCCATTTACTTTCTCTTGACAGGATTTTTACATAGAGCCGCATTGCTGTTGCGAAGGATAGCTAAGAGTTTTGGGATAAAATGGGAGTTTTTTACCTAAAGAAGTAGTTGTTATATCTGTGAAAGATATTGTAATTCTCAGATAATTACAGTGTACAATGAT
Organism: Pardosa pseudoannulata; assembly: GCA_032207245.1. NCBI lineage: Eukaryota > Metazoa > Arthropoda > Arachnida > Araneae > Lycosidae > Pardosa > Pardosa pseudoannulata. Next base: position 125,423,900 of record CM063502.1, on the reverse strand, counting down.
ACCGTTTCCTACGAGATTGATGGGTTAAAAACACATGCTTTAAAAGAGGTTTTTAGGCACTTAACCTTGATTTCTCCAACTTCGACTAAGCTTGTGCTGTATTCTTTAACTTAATTTTATGAAATTTGAGTATGAGGTAAACGGAAAAATAAATCTAATTTAGTGTTGACATAATTTTTTAATAGGAACAGAATTTTGATTTTCAGAAGAATATGAACGTTAGAATTATTTTAAAGACCTGACTTTCCTCGTTAAAGATGAACTTTTTTTTATAGAGTTTCAGTCGAATTTCACAGAAATGCGAGAGTAGAAACTCGATAACAGATTTTAACATAAAATCCTCAGTAAAGTGAGTGTCATTTTCTTGCTCAATCACTCTATTAACAGATGAAAAGAATAGGTATTTTTTATAAATCAAATTTCAAGCTACGAAGTTTTTTTTTCATTCATGGCAAAAACGTGAGAAGCTCATGCACAGAGGGATAGGTCAAAGAATTAGAAAAGTGCAATTGACAACAAAGTTGAGAAAAGACTGAGTGCTTAGTTTGGCACACGTTTAAGATTTTTTTACACTTTTCAATTTTTTCTATTTTTTAGTATTTTTTGCTGTATAAGCGAACATTATTCTACCTAGCGAATAAGTATCAGAAAAGTTTGGTGAAGGTGGATCTGTTACTTTCGCGTCTAGTGAGTGTTACGCGCCTGCAGAATTGAAGGAAAGAGTGCAAACACTAAGAATAACGAACTAGGTCAATTACATCAGCATTCACTGACCAAGATTCCAAGTACTACCTACACAGAGTTAGAAGCATTTAAGCAAAGCGCGCTTTACCTGGACAAGCTGACTTGAAGATTAATGCAGACATTATATTTCTTAATTAGCTTAACTATACTGTGATTTCTTATGAAACTCTTCGTTCAACACTTTGAAAATATTGCAGATGATGGAGATCTCAGAGTTAATTAAAATCTTTTTGCGTAGAAAACTTAATAACAGAGATATGAATCTATAATTTATGAAAATTTAAAAAATGCTAATATTTCTACATCATATTGAAGTATGAAATTGATGTTATATGATGTTATTGTATAATAGAAACATTTTTGAGAGCCATTTTTAAATTTTGATATAATGCGTCTCCATGTTCTTAATTATACTAGTGAAAGATATGGAAAGATATTAACATGAACTGCTTAATTGACTCTAAATACTAAGATATTTTCAAAAAATATAAAAGTTTTTGCCATGAATGTTTTAATAGATACAGTTCATAAATATTGATATATGTATATATATTTATTTATGTATATATTCATTTAATATCTTGACTCTATGATGTAAGTGCTTTGAAAACAAATAAGGTTTGGAACTGAAGATGTTTTAAGCCAGATATGTGATCAAGCTTTTGAAAATTCCACATATTTACGATCAAAAGAGTCATATTATCAATCAATTTTAAATTCTTGTCAAATAGTTTGCTGATATTCTATTTAATTTCTAAAGCTCACATAAAAAATGCTATTTCATCTATTTTATGCTTTTTCTAATGATATATTTTTAAAAATGCACACAATGGAGAATTATGTTTCCGTATCACTAGTTATTTTGATGTGTTTAAAAATTTTACTCTGCATTAAAACAGGAAATTAAAATTGATTGACAATTTCACATTCCAAGCATTTTCATCATATATTCACCCTGTTTTACAACCAATATCTACACTTTATATACATCAACAGGCACTGCAGTGTATAGCAACCTGAGTGCAGGTTAAATATTCATTCCAAAATCATGACATAGATAGACACTTGATGGGAGTATGTATAATGATTATTAGACTTTAATTTAAAATTCAAATTCCTATCTGAAATCCCATGTATGCTTCATAGGTCACAGTAAGTCTAGAGTCTCTTTCCCTAATTATAAAGTATTTGTTCTAACAAAACTTTTTTTTGCTTTTTGCGAGAAAAGTGTATGAGCTGGTTTTATTAAACTACATACAATCCCAAAATAAGCCTTTAACATAATGGATAAATGCCAGATTTTGAGTTTTTATCTAAATTTTTCCCTTATGTTTTTTTTTTTTAAATTATAAAAAATTATAAATTGAATACCGGCTAAAAATTTTCCTTAAACTTTATAAAACTATCAACATATACTTGCATTTCTGATTTTAAATGTTATATAAAATTTCATGAAAAGCAATATGAATACCATTTATAGAAAATAATATTGCCTTATATTAAGTTTTGAAAAATTAAAGTTCTTATATCTAAACTTTATTTTAGCTATTTGTATTTGTTTCTGTAGACATTTATGAATATTGAGGAATTAGAAGTAAAAAATTATTTTTTACTATAACTGTGAGTTTTCCAGAGCTTTACAAAAAGAGTTAAAAGTGTTGCTAAAGTCACTTAAAGCCATTTCTTTACTGTGACCATTAAATGCAAATCATACATTCCTAAATTTTTGTTAAAGCACAAAGGTGAGTATGTTTTCTTTTCATAACTATCAAACGGAAAGATCACATAACAAAACAGTTTATACAGTAGGATTCGTTTGTGAATTTTTCTTAATTTTTTTTTGTAAAAATGATTGTTTTAGCAGTAGGATATGAAGAATTGCAATATAAGTGAATATATTAAATTTATGCAAAAATCTAGATAATAGAGTGTGGGTGAAATATTTCTATTTTAAGTAAGGCATCCATTAAACTTCTATTTAATTTGCATTTTGATTCGATTTCTGATTTTTCCCCAATAATTCATTCTAAGTGTAGAAATATTGACATATTTGTATAGTAGAAATAATTCCGACAAAATCATTTCCAAAATGCATTCAAATTCAATTATCATAATATGAATTGCTCAGATAACTTTGTACAGTGTAGTATTGACATAATTAAACCCTCGTTAATGCGTCAGAAACATTAATACAAATTACAATGGAAAATCGAATATAACTGAATTACTTTTGTTCCAGAAGGGACAAAAGTCAATATTTTATTGTGGATTGTTTTTGGTAGAACTGTTTTTTAAAATTTCAAGAAAGCTTTAGTACCGACTCCAAATACAATATTTCACTTTAGAGAAACAGTTTTCTAACTTTAATTATCTCTGATAAGAGTTTGAATTTAAATAACTAATTTCTAAATAGCATTTAAAAAGGGATTGCATTTGAATTTTTAGTGTCTGGAAAGTATATCTTAATGTCATCAAGGAATTGGAATTGTGTATGTATATAGTATTCGTTACAACGTGATTATCATAGCGCAATTCGATTTACTATCATAGTATTTTTTGAATATTTTCCTTAAAATAGAAAATTTGATACAATAATTAGTTAAGATTATAAATGGAAAACAAATGTTCATTTTAGCAACATATTGGATGATAGTGAGCATTAATATATGTTATATTATGACTGTAATTATTGCTTTAACGTATATATTAAAATAGCAATAACTAGTTATGATGGTACTTTAATACTTTTTTAGTGTAAATTTGTAAACTTTTCATACCAATAAAATTTATTTTTAGCTAATGTCATATACATTTAATGCTTTTTAAATTTTTAATCTTTTGTGAATAAAATGTTTTCAACTTTGAATATATATCTTAAAATAAAAATTAAATTAAAAATATTAAATTAATCAGTTGTGTTTAAAATATTTGAAAAATATTTCTTTTTTTTATTTTCTATTGTTTAATGCACTGTAATGGGATTTCATTTTAGTTGCCGTAAAACACTGTCAACTTTGCATAGGTAGGAAATTGAGTTGATTTTGAGTGCAATTATGACTGTAATTATTACTTTAACGTAGCATTATGCATTGAAATAGGAATAACTAGTTGTGATGGTACTTTAATATTTTTTTGTGCAAACGCCATTGTAAATTTTTTATGCCAATAAAATTTATTTTTAGCTAATGTCATATACATTTAATGCTTTTTAAATTTTTAATCTTTTGAGAAGAAAATGTTTTCAACTTTGAATATATATCTTAAAATGAAGATTAAATTAACAATGTTAAATTAATTAGTTGTGTTTAAAATATTTGGAAAATATTTCTTTTTTTTATTTTCTGTTGTTTAATGCACTGTAAAGGGATTTCTTTCAGTTGCCGTAAAACACTGTCAACTTTGCATAGGTAGGAAATTGAGTTGATTTTGAGTGCAATTATGACTGTAATTATTGTTTTAACGTATACATTAAAATAGCAATAGCTAGTTATGATGATACTTTAATATTTTTTTGTGTGTAAACGCCATTGTAAATTTTTCATACCAATAAAATTTATTTTTAGCTAATGTCATATACATTTAATGCTTTTTAAATTTTTAATCTTTGGTGAATAAAATGTTTTCAACTTTGAGTATATATCTTATAATAAAAATTAAATTAAAAATGTTGTGTTTAAAATATTTGGAAAATATTTCTTTTTTCTGTTGTTTAATGCACTGTAATGGGATTCATTTTAGTTTGCCGTAAAACACTGTCAACTTTGCATAGGAAGGAAATTGAGTTGATTTTGAGTGCAATTATGACTGTAATTATTGCTTTAACGTATACATTAAAATAGCAATAGCTAGTTATGATGATACTTTAATATTTTTTTTTTGTGTAAACGCCATTGTAAATTTTTCATACCAATAAAATTTATTTTTAGCTAATGTCATATACATTTAATGCTTTTTAAATTTTTAATCTTTTGTGAATAAAATGTTTTCAACTTTGAGTATATATATTAAAATAAAAATGAAATGAAAAATGTTAAATTAATCCGTTGTGTTTAAAATATTTGGAAAATATTTCTTTTTTATTTTCTGTTGTTTAATGCACTGTAATGGGATTTCATTTTAGTTGCCGTAAAACACTGTCAACTTTGCACAGGAAGGAAATTGAGTTGATTTTGAGTGCAACGAAATACGAATGTACTAACTATGCATTTGATGAATAAGATTACATAAGAAAAACGGTTAAATATGTGTGAATATTTTATTGTTTAACCTTTGAAGTTAAATAACTTTTATTGCAAATGTTACATTAAGCTTAGTTTTCTAAATTTAATGAAAAACATTTTAAACTTTACAACAGCATAAATTTGCTTTTATTGCCCTTTTGTGTAGTTTGGAAGATCATAGACTTATTCATATTCAGTGATAAAGTTTTTAATTTACGAACAAAATATATAATTAAATTTTTTCTTTAAAAAAAATTGTCATTGGTAAATTTAACTCATTGATGTTATCATCTCTTTTTGAAATTATACTAAAGTATATAAATTCAAAAGAAAGTAATTTTGTTGAATGACCAAAAGCAAACAAAATTGTAGAAAATATATAAACTTTTTCATTGCAAGCCTAAAAACTTAATAGTTTTGCTTGCAGGGATATAGTGATTTTTCAGCAAAAAACTGAATAACAATGCAATTTATAGCAATATACAATGCTAGAAATAAGTAATAGAAATTATTTGTTACGTTGGGCCGTAAATGATGGGCATTTTTGAAAATTGTTCATTATATTTTACAAAATAGTTTTACTGTTATTTTTGCTCAATTTAAATAATTTTCCAATAAAATATTGATTAAAGTATGTATTAAAAAAAGCATTGCAAACTAAATTTAAATAGTTTTTTGTTACCGACCAATAGGTTTTAACACTACTGAATGCATTCTGAAAATTACACTGTTTTCAGATTTGTATAGGCTTAGCTAATAAATTACAGCTCTTTTGGCTTAGAAATATATTTTATGTACAATATATAAATAATCTTTACTGTACAAGAACTTACCCCCGGAAAGAAGGCTCATAATGATAAAATAAACGAAGATTCAAATAAAACTTCCTAAACGACTAAACGTTATGATTATTGGCATAGCACCAAAAATTGGAGACTGTGATTTCCACTTTCAGACGCTCCCAACAAGTTTACATATAACGGCATAACAAGTAATAAAAAGGAATATATATTTTTGTTTGCTTTCACAGGATAACAATTTGTTGTCCGTCTGAGCAAAACAGCTAATCCGGCCACTGCCGAAACGAAAACTTACTAAAATGAGGATCAAATGACTAGTGAAACAGATGATCTTTAGAGAATTGAGACAAGAAAGGCCACTTGTCTTTCGCATTGTGCTCTCATTGTGTTTCGTTTGGAAGCGAATCTCGTTGGAGCTCTTCAATCTCGTTCTCTAGCATAGCTCTTACAGCTGAGTCATTGGGGGATGCCCGTGAAGGAGCCGGGGGAGGTGACGTTTTGGAGGACGTCCAACTTTTCGATTTTGGGCCCCTCTTCTTAGAGGGAGCCGACTCTTTCTTTCCCCCCTTGCTACACGTGTGCTTCGAATGGTCACCTCCTCCCCGGCGGTACGACGAGTCCGGTCGCCCGTCTGAAGTCCTTTCGGCCTCTGCCTTCACAGGTAACCGTGGCATCTTCTTTACAAGTTCCACGAGATGTTCGTCTATCCTAGACACTTTGAGGTTCAGCCTCTGGATCTCGAGTTTTAGGTCCACTCGCATATCCATGAGGCTTGATACAATCTGTTGGTATTCGCCACCGGTGACCCCACTCGTTAACAACTGTAGGGTCCCTTCGGTTGTCGTGTCCGCTCTGTCCTTGGCACCTACGATTTTGTCGAGATCGGCCGCAGCCGCCGACTTGCCACCCCGCGGCTGGACCTCGGCTCGAGAGTCCATGCTCTCGTCGTCCTTGGGCTGTTGAGCCGGGGCCGTCTCGTGTCCATCGGGGATGGTCTCTGCTGTCGTCGTAGTAGTCGTCTTGGACCATTTGGAAGAGACCCCTTTAGGTGGAAGGCCACGCTGTCGCAACTCCGAATCGCCATCGGGCTGTTTTTCAACGGTAAGGTCCGCTGACTTGTGGAAGAGAACGACATCTTTAGTCGTGTTGATGTTATTTGAGCGGATGACAGACGAACCATAGCCCCAGACGTTGGGGCCATTCTGGTTTTCTCTGTTTTCATCTTCAAGTACCTGCCCGAGGAACAAAAAAAAGTTATTAGAGAACGGGGAAATTAATCGATTAGAAGTCGTATGAGAACTGCAATAAACAATATCGTTACACAGAGTTATAAGTAGTAAAACTTCTTTATTAATTCGAAACAGATTGTTATGCCAATATATCAACCGTTGTTTGAAAAAATCTTATGAGTTTAAACAATTAATATGAGACAAGTTAATAAATGAAATGGGTCTACATATTATAAGTCAATTTTGATATGTGACTATGAAGTCATTGATACTAAATTTCCTTGTTTGAAAGCACAATCTGATTAGTTTTCAAATTTTAGAATTTTTTTTTTATGAATGAAAAAAAAGCGAAAAACATATTATTTCCAGAAGTAATATATTTATACATAATAAAATTGAAAATTTTTTTCCTACTATATTCTCATACTGTACATAATGGAAAAAGAACCAATATTAACATGTTAAATTTCACTGATTTAAATTTTAATGGTATTTAGATTGGTTCTTTAAAGTCATCTCATTTTCTATTATCCTAGCATGCATGTGACATAATTTAACGCTTAAAACTCATACGTAACTTATAGTACAAATCTTTGTTTCATTTAAAAAATAATCATGACAATCAATATTTTTACAAGATTTTAATGTTAGAGGATAGAAATTAACTATTATTGAAAAAATATATTATTTTTGTCAAATTTTTATGCAAACTATTTGCTGTATTTTAAAATGAAAGAATTCTTATACTTAAAAATATTTATAACTTATTTTTCTAAATTAAATAAGATTTATAGTTTTCAAAAACTATCTTTACTTATCTAGAGACCTTGTATGAAGTTTTCTGTAAATAGAAAAAAATATTTTTCTTTTAAATAAAAATAGCATAGCACAGAAAAAAAACTTATTAAAGCTTATATCAGTAACAAGTGACAAATTTACAACGATTTTCCACTCGTTTTTGTTTTAAAGTTTCTAACTAAAGAAGACGAAACGATGTTATCACAATTTCTTCAATTGCTTTTGAGTTAATGACGCTCCATCTGGAAAAAAACTAAATAGGTTATTTTATATTATTAGTCATAAATCAACCCATTTATTCCCAAATCAATTCTGTCGATATGTATAGAGAGTAATGAATATTTTAAATATGTTTTTGTGGATATGTGCGACTAAGAAAAATATTAAATTTGAAGAACGTTGAGTATAAAGCTTGTCCTCATTAGTGATCAATTGTCATTTTAAACATAAGAAACATTTAGTTATAAAAAAAGAAAATCTTTGGGATGAGGGGTTATTTGATATCACATGTAAACCCAGCTCTCTAAAGGGAAGTTTTATAACAAACAGTTATAGCTATTGATTAAGATTGCAGTCCATGTACCTATAGAAAAGTAAATTTATGTGCGAGAATCGAAATATCATAAAATATCGGTCCATATGACAAAATTTAAAATAATAACAGACACTTGAAAATTTAGAAGATAATTTATAAAGGTTGGATCTAACTTCCCTAAAAAAGAAAAACGGTTATGAGGAAAAATAAATATTTTATAAACTATTTTTCAACTGTCCCTAAAAAAGAGACGCTAGGTGTTAATGAGTTAAATAGATCCATAGAAAAGATATTTTAACTAAATTTATATGGGATATCAAAATAGGTAAGAAAAAGTCGATTACTGAAATTTTTATAAAGGCACTTCAATTCATTTACAGTAGGAAATTAAGGGTGCATTGAAAAGAATATTTTTGTGTATTAATTTAACAAATTCAAATTCATTACATATTTCCGAATCTTACTTAAGGAAAATCGATATGTTTTCAAAAATATGTATTACGTCTATAAGCATATAAGACCATATAAGACTATTAGGCAAAAAAAAAAAAAAAAAGAATGAGAACCTCAACACATTGTTTGTTGATAATTGAAATCGCAGTTATAACAGTCTCTAAATATGGCACTGAAAATGTCACTGAGTCTGTAAATATGACAATATTTCAGTAGGTATTGCGGCTATGACACACGGTCCAATTTTCAAATCAAATAACAAAGTCAAATCATATGAGTAAGTAAACGTAGTGCAAGTGTTGCTTCTGATGACACTTAGTCAAATCAAGCACGACTGAACCATACGCTACTCGTATTAACGCAAAGTGGTGCACCTGTTGTTTTGACGAACACCGCTTGAGTGAAAGTACGACTTCTGCTCAAGTGGGTCCTCATAATTTAGAAGCAGGAACCAAGCAGAAGACTCATAGGCTTGGCCTCCACTCCCACAGGTACTGATTGAGAACTTGGAGGACATTGTGACCACGAACGTATTTTACGTGCTCCAGTCACCTTTAACTGACACGGCAGATCTTAAGTCGGCTCGGGCTCCGAACCTGCAACTCTCCAGTTACTAGACTTACGTTGCCTTTGTCGACTGAGCTATCGCGGCCGAGGAGAAGTGTTCCTTGTTAATTCCAGAAGTATTGTTGGTAATTAAAAATACATGGGAACTGTATGAAGCTGTCCACTTGAGTAGCGAAATGAGGATCTATTAAGCTATTTTCGTTGAGTACTTGCGATGCGTTTAAGTTCCAGAAGAATTACTGAACTCGATAGCATATGATCGAAATGTGCATGTCTTCCAGGTTCGGATACACGCTGATATGTACGACCTCTAAAGCAATACATGTAAAACATCAGGCAATTATATTCTAGGGGATGGAAATGAGAAAAATAATCTAGTAACTTCTAGAATTTCTTACAGGGGATCGAGAGCCGTCCTGCTGGGGGGAACCAGGGGGCGCAGCCTCTCCCCTCTCGACGTCGGGCAGTGCAGCGATTTGGTTAGAACTGCTGGACTTGCCGCCGTCACCACCGTTTTTCCTGAACTTTGAAAACAGTTTCCGTACCAGGTGGTCCTGTGAAATGTCGGGTATTGGATCCGCTTTTCTCCGCTCGGATAATTCTCTTTCCCTCTTGACATCAGAAACCTTCCGGAAAATCAGCTGTGAAAGAAATCATATTGGGTTAGCGAAATATCGAAAGCTCCAACTTTATCTTCTTGACAAAATATTATCAGAATCAAAAATGTCTTTTTAACTGCAGTTCCTAACAAAAAGTTATTTGAAACTATTCAATCAGCAGATCAAGTAATTTTAAGGCTAATAAAAACTATTTTACATAGATAATTTTATTCAGACAATAAATATCTGATTATCGTAATTTACCGTAGTTGCACACATTTCTAAAGATTCGATGTTGTTGTGTTAATCTGGACTTATTTTTTTTTACTTTACATTTTCCTGTAGAAAAATGGAAAATTTCATACGCATTTAAATACACATGAAATTTAATATACAAATATTTTACCTTGAGAAGTAAAAAAAAAAAAAAAAAACTGTTATCCATGAGTGAGTGTTGATAAAATACTGTAGTCATTCCTAATAAAATAATTAATCAAGGAATTCTGCTATGAAGTATTTCCGACCAAAAGTAATCTCTAAAAAGTATTCTTTCAGTGTGAATAATAATCTTAGTTAAAACCAGAAATACACAAGACCTTTTTGTCATTGGTACTCCAGAAATATTGTGAACATTTGAATCGTATAAATAGTCCACTTAATAGTTAAACAATAAACAGCTCAAGAGTTAACTAGAGCTCAAGATATACTCTAGAATACTCAAGAATATACTCTAACAGCTGGACATCCGGATAATGTTTACGACGCCCACATAACGTTCAAATGAATCCTAGACGTAGAAGGCAACTTAGTCCAATAAAAATTTGCGCTGTTAAAGTATTGACTCTCTGTTAAAGATCTGACTTGCTACTCCTATTTTACTGATAAAAAAAATCAAAAGGAATTAAAACCATTTTTTTAAACCCTTTCAACAGTAATCAACCAATATAATGGCAATTCTTAAAACTGTTGCTAGGCAGTGTAAATGCAAAATTGTGTAAATTTTTTTAAAAATTAAAAAACTCTTTTTTGAAAATTTGAAGAATACAATTTGTTTAAAAATTGTATTTAAAAATATAGGTTCTGGTTCCTAAATAATCAAATGAAGATATCAATACCAAACACGTAAAGCAAAACATATTAGTAATAAAACTGCAAAAAAGCAATAATCAATATATATGTTAATAACAAACACTATAAAAACCCAATTGCAATTAATCTTCGATTTTTGTAAAAAAGTAAGTTATAAGTATTACGTCAGAGCAAAGTCATAACAACCGAAGATGGAATTTTCAGCATTAAATATACTGTCTTTTAAAGTCGTGCTCCCCCATTACATAAATTAATTTTATTTTACTACAGTTATTAAGCTCAGAAATTATCATTTTATCAAAAGGTTATTTTTATTTCAACTGTACATAATATGAATTGTTAAAGAATTGTAAAACGTTTTTTTAAAACGATTTGGAACTGAAAAAAAAATTGAATGTCAATAACAATAGAGTACTGATATGTGAATATACGGAAAAAAAGTGCAACTATTACTTTCAGACCTAAGTTGTGTTTTCCTTTGAATGCATTTTTGGCTTTTCATATATTAAAGATCGATATAAAATTTTGAATGAGTCAAATTGTACGTTAAAAGGTTACAATAGAGTTACTGTTTGTAGTCTTAACTCGTATTTTTATAAAAAGATTCATGACGTAAAATTCTATAAAATAAATTTTATTTTCTTTAGTAATATTCACACGGTCTTTTAGTATAACACCTGATTAGTAAAGTGACTCCAATTACGAAAGAACGGAACTTTCACACATGTGAGAAATACATTTTTACTTCGCTTCAAATACATATACATGCATTTTACATGCTTTGAGAAGAGTCTTACAGTTTATTCTCTCTAGATGACTAATAGAAGATTTAAAACTGTTTTCTCAATATCGAGTGATGTAATAGAGTCTTAAAAATCTTGCTTTCACATCCAATGAAATATTTTTATGACTAAATTACATACATAATTTGTTCAGAAATATCTTCCGTAAAATTTATCGAAGTGTTGTTTTAGTTCAAAAATAACTTCAGATACTACTCATACTCAAAGATAAGTCAGAAAGAAACTAAAGAAAGACATATTCTTTTCCGAGAGAGAAACAAACTCTTAACAAATTATGTAGGTGTTTTATACTTATTTAAAGAAAGGGTTCAGGTATGTAATTTTTTTCTGAATTACTTGGGTTATAGAACGAAATTTATTGACGGCAATAGTTTTTTAATGTTCAAATTTATCTCGTTTTTAAGAACTGAAGATGCTATTGCAGAAAAGAACTGATTTTATGTATTCTGTTCAGTTAAACTAATTTATTTATCATTCTTAAATAATTAGAAAATCAATAAAATATTGTTAATTATATTACAAAGTATTTTGTTCATTGTCTTCAGTTTGAATAGTAACAAAAGCTTTTACTCTTAAACCGAACAGTAGATGGCAGCAGCATCAATCTTAACGTTGTGTAAACATACGGAAATCTCTGTTAGACGACAGTTCATCCATTAATTTCAGATGTGTAGTTGGATCTTGTCATTGTAAACGTTTTTAAGTTATGTACTCTTCACTATTGTAATTAGATGTCTTATGACATTCAGTGCAAAAGAAGACAGTTCTTATTCTTTGGAAGGGACAGATATAAATGTATGCATATTAGATTATGTTTATTTATATACATACACACATAAGCATATGCGTTTATATTCGTTTTTCTAATACTGAATTCTTTAAAGTTAAATTTAACTGACATATAAACGATTAAATAAGCCATTTGAAGAGGTGTTTTGCAGTATAGTTTTGGAAGCCATAATAATAATTATACAGTTGTTTAATACAGTTTTGGAAGTGTACAGTATAGCTTTGAAAACAACAACAATAATAAGAATAGTAATAATAATAATAATAAAGTAATGTAGAACTATTTTTTAAATTGTAGCTATTAAAACCCATTAACAATACTGTTTAAACCTTGCTTTAGAAAGATTGAAAGTCATGTGATATAAAAACGAAGATATTTGCATCCCTTTAATAGAAAATAAACACACCAATACCTTGTAATAAAATACAAAATGAGTTAGTAATCCTTCGATCTAAATTGAAGAAAGTAGTTTGAAGGAGTATCTTTTTAGCTTAAAAATCCCGGTATGAATGCAAAATTATATTAATTGATATCCATGTTGAATTGAAATTTTAATAGTGTTAATTTATTGTTATTAGGAAAAAATAATAAAAAAAGAATTAGAAAAAAAGATTTCATCAAAGGGCAAAATAAATGAAAATGCTTAGAATATTTACAGTGTAATGTATGGGATGAAAAAGTATTTTTGTATTTGCCATTGAAAAGCAAAGTTTTTTTTACGTATATGAAAATTAAATTTAAGGAAACGGTGGAAAAATGTAAAAAATGGAATTCACCTTGTAGACAGATTGCTAGGTATATTATCGATAATAATTTACAAGAACATTTTTTACTGGATATTTTTTGTCTGTTGTTCTTTTTACTACATTGATTTGTATTTGGATACACTTGAGTGAATTTGCAAATCGGTACTTATTAAAAGAGAAAACAATCATATTTTAAATGAATTATTTTAAATTCATTTTTGTTCAATACATAAATTTTTCCTTGTAAAAAATTTTAGTCCACTAAACTATCACAAAGATTTCAGTTATTAATTTCCATATAATTGCATGAATTATAGTAGTGAATTTATTAATGTCTATTTTCAGTTTGTTGAATATTGTTTACATAACATGTTTTATACATATTGTTTACTTATTTTATACAGGTTTTTTATAATGTATACAGTAAGACTGTGCATGATTAGGAATAAGTTGGGTATTTTTTTAATGTAAAAATATATAGAAAAAACTGTCAAATTTCTTTGTTTTTTATTGTGAATGTGAGTAACATTTCTTATAAAATTAATTTAGAGATATTAAATGTATCTTATGTAGAAGGTTTTAGATTGAAAAAATTCTTTGGAGCAAAAACATCCGTAATTGAAAAAAAGTTATATTTTATAAAGCATTAAAAATTAAAAAATTACATTTTAATTTAACGAGTATTTTAGAATTTATTTCTTTAATATGCAAATTGGATTTTAAAATAAAAAAGTTGCAATGTTTTCTGTAATTTAAAATGAAAAAAAAAAGAATTAAAACAGTGTTTGCTTTAAGTTTGTTTAAAATATAATACTCCTATTAAAAGTTTCAATTTTAAAACAAAATTATTTTAAATGTACAATCATTGTTTCAAATTCTTGTTGAAATATGCTAATTATTAATTAACATTGAAAAATAAAATATCTAAGCTGGTGTTGATAGAAAAAAAAACCTTCTAGTAAAATAATATGGTTTGTGAAGGTTTTACAACTACTTCAGATATTGATTTCTATATAATTATAGCGAATTTATCAATATACTGTTTTCTGTCTATTGGATTATTGGCTACATAATATGTTTCGACATGACAGAAACAGAAATTATTGTTATTAAACATATCTTTTAGCATATTTTATAATCATAGGCTTCCAGTGTTAGTGAAAGTTTTAATTTTTGTCACACAAAAAATAATAACCTTATTCAAACTTTTCACTTCTAGAACAAAGATATTTTCTAAAGGTGTAGAGTTATTTTCATTAATTTCATGTATAATGATGTGAGTCTACTAAGTTATCAGAAATATTTCTGATATTTATTCCTATATAACTGCATTAGCCATAGTGACTTTATTAATATATTGTCTCTTTTCAGTTTTTTTGAATATTTCTTTATATAACATATTTCAACATGCCAGATATTGAAAACTATTAAAAAGTTTTTACGATCAACACACCCTTTAGTGTTAATAACAGAAATTTTATAGTCATAAGCGTCCAGTGTTAACAAAAATTTATTATTTTTATTTTTAAACATAATAATTTATCCTCAAACTTTACTCTAAAAGAAAATATTTTAAAGGTATAGAGTTATTTTCATTAATTCACAATATTGATGTGACTCTACTAAGTATCAAAGATTTTGATATTTCTATATTACACGAACCATATAATGCATATTTATTAATATATTCTGTTTTCAGTTTTTTTGAATATTTCTTTATAAACATTTTCAACACCAGATATAGAAACTATTAAAAGTTATTAATAAACATATTCTTTTTAATAACAGATTTTATAATCATAAGCGTCCAGTATGTTAAGTTTAAATTTTTGTTACCCATAATACCTAAACAAACGTTTATCTCCTAAAACAAAATATTTTCAAAAGGTGTATATTTTCATGATATTCGTGTTTAAATTAATAATTTCACCAAAAATAAAAATAGTATGTCAAGATTTTGTTATAGATTTCTATAAAATTACACATGAAAAATATAAGCCATTATATATTGTCTGTTTATTGCGTGATTTCAGTATATCTGTTTGCGCAGATTACTATAACTATTTCAAAAAGTCTAAAACATTATTATAGTGATTATAAAAAAAATTTATTATAATCATAATAAAATGTTTACATTATAATATTAGATATTATATTATAAAAGTGATATAAGTGTTTTCATTTACCAATAATGATAAAATGAAAATTAATTGAGTAAGAAATGACATACGTAAAGGAATAAATAATGCAATTATTTTTTTAATAAAGATATTATATTATATAGCGATTTATAAGTGATATCATTTACCAATAATGTGATAGAAATGAAAATTAATATTGAGTAAGAATTACATACGTAAAGAATAAATATGCAATTAAATTTTTTTAATATAAGATATTATATTATATAGCGATTTTATAAGTGATATCATTTACCAATAATGTGATAGAAAATGAAAATTGAGTAAGAAATGGCATATGTAAAGATATAAATAATGTAATTAAAATTTTATAATATAAGATATTATATTATATAACGATTTCATAAGTGATCTCATTTACCAATAATGGGATAGAAAATGAAAATTAATATTGAGTAAGAAATGACATACGTAAAGGAATAAATAATGCAATTAATTTTTTTTAATATAAGATATTATATTATATAGCGATTTTATAAGTGATATCATTTACCAATAATGTGATAGAAAATGAAAATTGAGTAAGAAATGGCATATGTAAAGATATAAATAATGTAATTAAAATTTTATAATATTAGATATTATATTATAAAGTGATTTTATAAGTGATTTCATTTACCAATAATGTAATAGAAAATGAAAATTAATATTGAGTAAGAAATGACATACGTAAAGGAATAAATAATGCAATTAAATTTTTTTAATATAAGATATTATATTATATAGCGATTTCATAAGTGATATCATTTACCAATAATGTGATAGAAAATGAAAATTGAGTAAGAAATGGCATATGTAAAGATATAAATAATGTAATTAAAATTTTATAATATAAGATATTATATTATATAACAATTTCATAAGTGATCTCATTTACCAATAATGGGATAGAAAATGAAAATTAATATTGAGTAAGAAATGACATACGTAAAGGATTAAATAATATAATTAAAATTTTATAATATAAAATATTATATTATATATAGCGATTTTATAAATCACCTTAGTTACCTATAATGTGATAAATAAAGGGAAATTAATTTTTGAGGATGAAGCCTCACATGAAGAGGAATAAATAATTAAGGCAAAAATTTATACTATAGAATATTATATAATAAAGTGATTTTATAGCTAATCTTAATTTCCTATGATGTGATAGAAAAAGGAAATTAATTAATGAGAATAAAACGTCACATGAAAACTAATAAATAAGTAAGGCACAAATTTATAATATAAAATATTATATTATAAGGGATTTTAAAAGTGATCTCATTTGCCTGTAATGTGACGGAAAGAGGAAATGAATAATTGAGTATAAAATGTCATGCTTAAAAGAATAGAGAATTTAAGTAAATATTTATAATACACTTTATAGGTGATAAAAGTTTGCAATAAATAAAGGTAACTCATTTACCTTAATTTCTTAATAAACAGTGAAGAAACTGTGTCTTTCTTAAAGGACTATAAAGTTAAAAAAAACTAATTTATTGTGCTTTTAGTGTGCATGAAAATTGATATCAAAGAACTAATGATTTAACTTACCGTATTGATTAAAGTATGAGTCATGTTTAGGAATATAATTTTCAAAAGCTTTCATGAACAAATTTTAGATGTGATTTAGATGTGATATGAGATGATAAAAATACTGCGTAAGATATCATAATGTTAACCTTTAACTGATTACATTTACTTTTACACTACTTTTAACTTTTACTTAATTTAATTAATATTTAATTTCCTTGCAACCTAATAAGTGATCCTACGAGATATTGAGAAAGATATATGTTGGAGATATTATTCACAATACTTTATGATGCATACTTTCTGAAGTATCTTCTTTATCAAGGATCAATTGGGATTTAGTGGAGTGAAAATGCTTAGGGAAGAAGTCTGTGAGAACATACAACAGCATTTAAAAATTAAACAAATTATTTTAGTTTTTAGCCACGTTTATAAGTCCTATAAAGGACAAGGTCCTGTCCGTCGAACTTAAGACAACCGTAACAATCGGCATCTATGGTGCAGAAATCAAAGATGTAAAAAAAGAGTTTATTACCGTTTTTGATCGTTTTAACTCACGTATGGGAATTTGAAGCTTTGAGTATTTAATACGTTTCTTTTTTCTTGTACAAAGAGATAACATAAGCAGTCGTTAAAAAATTTGAACATGAGATTCAGATGAATATCGATGCTTTACAACTTCCTTAGACCGGAAAAGAGACATTTTCGGAAGTGTATCTATGTAACTACATACGTCTGAGTTTGTGTCATTAATGTTCATACTGTTCATGTATAAATGAACACAATAATTTGAAAATAAAAAATTCAAAAATAAAAAATTTAAATTATTAGCTGTGTGTATTTTAGTTTACTTGTGTTCATGTGGATGCAATCAAACGAAAATAAAACAAACTTGATCAATTATATTTGGCAGGTAGTTCTTACTAACAAATAAGAGATTTACTTTGGTTCTAACTGAAGATATATCTTTATTACTTACATACTCGATCGTTTTCCTTCTCAATGCTCATAAATTGCATTGTAAAGGAGGGCGACAACGTCGAAAAGGGTGCTTGATATTCAGAAATGTTAAAAACTAAATTGATTTTGGGTTTTTTTTTTTAAACGAGTGCTATAATTTTATAGACATGCTTTGTACTTGTAATAT
>CM063502.1:125353158-125400658 GCA_032207245.1 Pardosa pseudoannulata | reverse complement strand
TATTAAAAGGAGTGTCTTGATTACAATTTTCTCTAGCAGCGAGTTTGGGAAAAAAAATCTGTTTCCTCCTCTCAGAGGGAAATACGTAGATCCAGATTATTAACCCTCTAAGTGGTTCGCACGTATAATTCCACTAAACCGATGATATCTTCAAAACGTACAATTTTCGACCTCGAAAAACGCCCCGAAAATGGATGTAACGTACATTTTTGCCAGCGATTTCCTCAATTTAGTTTTGCGGTAGGAGGATCAGGTCGATTGTTTAGGAAAGGCACCACTCTTTGACTGACATTTATTAAAGGATGCACCCCTACCCCCCTGAGGCACAAAGACGCTGATAGCTTTTCCTGGCTTTGTAAATCTCTATTTCGAAGTATTTATTTTGCGGTAACAGATGTATCTTTAATTGCATCACTTGAATATCTTGGATAACTTTCGTAAAAAAAATATAAACAAGTCTCTCAAAGAATATTTTTATTTGCACTTTTAGAATCCATTATTTTTTATGGGATGATCTTGTAGACTTGACGAGCTTTATTAAAAATTAACAATCTATAATATCTCTTTATATATCTATTTATAACCGGAAGTAAAGGGACAATAACGAGGGTGGGTTTCCCGTATTCTATTCTAGTCGACAAAGGGTGAAGGAAAAAATCATAGAACGCTTTGACCACTGACACAGTACACATTTAGCGTATTGAGACTTTTTTTCCTCGATGTGTTCCACTCGGAGGGTTAACGGAAAAAAGTTACGAGGATAGCGTCATGAGCCGTACTAATGTGTACAAGTTATGTAGTGAGTTTAAGCCAACATAATGAATGTTTATAATGAACAAAGGTGTAATTCTGTCTTTTGGGGAATTTAGACATTGAACTTTTGCTCCACGGGGAAACAACTGATTCCGGTCAATACGGTAAATCTATTTAAAAAATCGACAAAGGCTGTTAGGGAACAAGAAATTGAAAATAATGAATGGAGTGCGCGTAACAATGCCCCATATATTAAATTCCATAGACCGATACTTGGACTTTACACAGATAATCAACCACCTCACTCATTGCCCTGATTTGGCACCTTCAAATGTTCATCTTTTAACTTCGTTCACTTCGTTAATGTCGTTATCGAGGTTTAAAAGGTTTTCCGAGTTTCAAGAATGCCATGATATAATGAGGGGATGGAAACTTTTTTGAAGAAAGTATAAGAAATATCCTTCCTCGTCCCTAAAACTACATTGTGAAGAAATGAGAATACTTCAAAAAAAAGTATAGCAATATATTTTTGGAAAAAATAATTAAAGTTTTAAAAATTATATTGTCTTTTAGACTACAAAAATTTCAGTACTATTGATTTTTGGACATGCCTCGTATATCTGAATTTGAGTTGTAATAAAGGCATTTTTAATCGTATGATGACTAAACATTACATTTGCATTCCTAAATTCAAGTAACAACAGGAGGCAGAAATTTGAAAGTAATTTAAATTTAGAATTTTCTATAAAATTAAACTATTTTCACAGATTCTACATTAACTCTATGCCGCTAACCCCGTTGGAATCCAATCTAGCTTAAGGCTTGGCTATCATTTGTGTTGTCCATTTATAGGGAGCAAAGTTGACCTACCCATAGGATTTTCCAGCGATAAAATAGTCAACAAATACGTGGGTTTTGTAGAATGTAAATGCCAATAACAAAGTCAAGTACCCAGATTGAAAAAAAAATTAACTCTATAATATTAAATGTTAGATGAGGCTGAATGATACGAACTAAGCAAAAATGAAAAGAATATATATATATATATATATATATATATATATATATATATATATATATATATATATATATATATATATATATATATATATATATATATATATATATATCTGTACTAAGGAGTCTATTCGTTGCTAAATAAATACGGTTATGAAAAAATACCTTTTAAAATACTTAATTGTATTTCCAGCTTTTTTTATTCACTTCTTTTATTATTATTAAAAATTATGAAGATACTTTCAAGCCAAACGAAAAATACATTTTTAAATTTAAGATAAAAATAGTTTGGAGAACGAAGCTGAACGATAATTAACCAACGTGTGGTTGATTTTCTGAGTTCGAGAACTATAGCATTCTGATGAAATAGAATTGACCTTTGTCTATTATAGGCTTATTTTGGGAGATAAAACTATTCCTAGAAGCTTGTTTCAATTAATTATTAACTAGGTTGCAACTCGGTAAGTGATCTTGACTACACGCTGTAGAAAGGAACTCAGAAAATCACGTATTAATTTATGATTTAGAGAGATGAAAATGCTTAAGGATGAAACCTGTTAGACCACATAACAGCAATAAAAAGTTAACATTCGTTAGACAGGAACTTATGCCCATAATTGTTTTATAGAAAATTAGTTAAATTTTATTTCATAGTTGATTTATTTAGACAAAATAAGTAAATTTGTTTAGTTGTTCAAAGCACACTGATGGCATATATGGTCTTAGGCGTTTGGTTTGGAGCTCTACGGTCTATCGTTTTGCTACACGTGAACTAATGAAACCGAGACCTACTGCTTAAAGCCAATTTCCAACGGCTAAGAAGATCCAATGTTATCAACGGGATTCGAACCCGTTAACTACTGTATATACCGAAAAGCAGCGCCCTACCCACTCGGCTATCATTTGACTGTAGACTTTGGAATTGGCTTTAATCAGTAGATTCTCGTGTAGTAAACGAAACCAAACATGTTTATTTGTTGAGAATCCATTTTGAGCAATATTTTAAGTTGTTTGTATTGAAATGAGATGAATTTAAAAATGTTATCAAGGAAAAGAAAATATTGACAAAACTGAAGTTTCACTAAGTTGTTATTGTAATTATTAGAACGTTACAACCTTACCAAAATGCTATATGAACCAACGTAGGTGCTTAATCCAAAGATTTATAGTAGTTTTAAAGTTGTGATAAAGTTAACAGTTATTAGTTTTTATTAATCATAATTTAATAAATGCATAAAATGTTAACGTTTCAGTAGACATTAATCATACTTAAATTTTCACTTCGTTTTCATCAAATACCTTTTTAAAATTTATTCTGGACAGCTAGAAATACCAATATAATTTATGAGATTTGATTACGAAAGGCAGCATTATAAGGATTCGATTGTCGTTCAGATATTATATCATAGAATTAGTAAACATAGAAAACTTAACATAAAAAAAAAAAGATCTCATGAAAAAATTTTGTAAAAAATGTATATCCTTAAAAATGTTTCCGATATACTGAACATATATTTCCCTATACTCTTTTAAATATCTGCCAAACGCTGGCCTAACAGGTAGAGCGCTGCTCTTAGGTACCGGAAATCCTTGACTACACGCTGTAGAAAGGAACTCAGAAAATCACGTATTAATTTATGATTTAGAGAGATGAAAATGCTTAAGGATGAAACCTGTTAGACCACATAACAGCAATAAAAAGTTAACATTCGTTAGACAGGAACTTATGCCCATAATTGTTTTATAGAAAATTAGTTAAATTTTATTTCATAGTTGATTTATTTAGACAAAATAAGTAAATTTGTTTAGTTGTTCAAAGCACACTGATGGCATATATGGTCTTAGGCGTTTGGTTTGGAGCTCTACGGTCTATCGTTTTGCTACACGTGAACTAATGAAACCGAGACCTACTGCTTAAAGCCAATTTCCAACGGCTAAGAAGATCCAATGTTATCAACGGGATTCGAACCCGTTAACTACTGTATATACCGAAAAGCAGCGCCCTACCCACTCGGCTATCATTTGACTGTAGACTTTGGAATTGGCTTTAATCAGTAGATTCTCGTGTAGTAAACGAAACCAAACATGTTTATTTGTTGAGAATCCATTTTGAGCAATATTTTAAGTTGTTTGTATTGAAATGAGATGAATTTAAAAATGTTATCAAGGAAAAGAAAATATTGACAAAACTGAAGTTTCACTAAGTTGTTATTGTAATTATTAGAACGTTACAACCTTACCAAAATGCTATATGAACCAACGTAGGTGCTTAATCCAAAGATTTATAGTAGTTTTAAAGTTGTGATAAAGTTAACAGTTATTAGTTTTTATTAATCATAATTTAATAAATGCATAAAATGTTAACGTTTCAGTAGACATTAATCATACTTAAATTTTCAGCACTTCGTTTTCATCAAATACCTTTTTAAAATTTATTCTGGACAGCTAGAAATACCAATATAATTTATGAGATTTGATTACGAAAGGCAGCATTACAAGGATTCGATTGTCGTTCAGATATTATATCATAGAATTAGTAAACATAGAAAACTTAACATGAAAAAAAAAAGATCTCATGAAAAAATTTTGTAAAAAATGTATATCCTTAAAAATGTTTCCGATATACTGAACATATATTTCCCTATACTCTTTTAAATATCTGCCAAACGCTGGCCTAACAGGTAGAGCGCTGCTCTTAGGTACCGGAAATCGTGGTTTCGAATCCCGCTGATGGCATGGATGTTCATAGCCGTTCGGAATTGGCTTTAAGCTTTAAGTCCCCGTCTCATTAGCCCACATGTAGCAAAACAGTAGACCGTAGTGCGGCAAACCTAAGTAAACTCTTAAATAGCTATTTTCGAGATGGCTAAGTTTATGCTGAGTTTTCTTATGGCTTATGCTCAGTCATGTGTGTTTAATCCTGTATAAACACCTTAAAAGCGTTCAACGTTTTTCTCGAGGTATCAATGGGCAAATTACTACTATTTTATGATTTTGTAAAAAATAAAGCAAGGCCGAATGATGGTCTCTTGGCAACAGAGTCGTAGGATTAAAACCATAATGTTCATGGATGTATGTAGTAGCTAGAAATTAGATTTGAGGAGTAAACTTTGACCTATTTAGTCCTTGTGTAGAAAAAAAGCACTATAACACTCTGAACTATTGTAGCAATTAAAGAAAGTGTTTCCCTAGAAAGCCCCGCCTTTCCTTTATACTGCAATATTGTCGATACCCCTCGAAAAATGAAATCCTGCCTTTTATAAATAAGATTGAATATAAGTTGCTTTTATAACATAGTAATTAAACTTGAGTCTTCAAAATCTCTTAGAATAAACGGAGACATATGTTTTCAATTACAGATAATTTGTGTCACTTGCCAGAAGCGTAGTCGGTATTGTTAGAATATAGCGTTGAAACATTCACCTTCAGACGAATGTTTTATTTATCTCTCACAATCCATATTTTTGTTGAAACACTTTCAGTAGTTATGACTACCAGACTACTTAAATCCATAGGTTAATGAAACCTTTTAAGTAGCTGCGATTCTTCAAAACGTTTTAAGTCCTTTTTGTCTAATATTTCGTCTAAATTATATTGCAACTAAATGACTTTATTGTATCTTTATCAGAGGCATGTTAGAAAAGATTTATACTATTACGTTTAGATTTATACAGAAAATATTTTATACAGGATTTTAAACTATTCTAAACTTGTTAGATCTGATTGATATCCGTTTTTAGAAAACCTAACTTTACTAGGTACATGGGCTTAGTAATTTATAAGCTAAGCGTTTCAAATGAATTTTTTACATTGCTAAAAATTCCGATATTATTTAAGGACTAGCATATAGCCCGTCATATGACGGGATCAATAAAATTTTCAATATTCCAGAATTGTAAAGTACCCTTAAAGGCAGGTAAAAAAATGGTTTGTTGTTTGGCTAAGAATTATTTTACAACAAAATATTACCTTACGAAAATTATTTACGTAATATCTAAGTTTAGTGATAAAACGTATGGAAATAATGCAGAAGATATTTAAATAACCTAAAATAAATGATTAAATGAGATGATTAAAGGAATGATGTCCTAATGCTAGAATTTTTTTTATTTTTACCTTTTTATTATGTGATAAATCAATACATTTAATCACCTGCTCTTAAAATGGAGCTTGATATAATAATGGTAATACGTGAATTTAATAAAAAAAATCATAAAAATTTGAAAAATTGTAAAAGTTTAAAAATAATAAAACAATTTTAGGAATAAGAATTAAAAAGAAAAAGCAGAAATTATTAAATTAATTAGACATTTAGAAAAATTCGGTTACGTCGGGGGCAGAACCATTAATCTGAGAAGTACGACGATCAAATGAGCAGACACTCTACCCCATGTGCCAGCTTACACGTGGTGAAGGAAATGGTTAGAATATATAAAGGTCAAGTAAAAACAGTTCAGAAATTTAAATATTGCACTCCGCCCTCTCCATCCTATAATAATGAATTTAGTATAGAATAAGGCTTGAAATAATAGCATTAAATGCTCGAAAAGTAGGGGATGAGGTGGATTTCGAACTCGCTTTAAATTTTACTAACCCTAACTCATAAAAAATCCAATATGGATGCCTGTATGTATTCCAGGTACAACCGCTTCATAAATTCGCGGACAGACAACTTAGGCTATTATTATATAAGGGATTCCATTTTTTAAGAATATATAACTTCCAACAGCGGTCTTGGTCGCATAAGAACTTTATATTAAATTTGACAACGATCGGTGCACTATTCCCCTATATAATAATAGCCTAAGTTGTCTGTCCATCTGTCCGTTTGCCTGTGAATTTATGAAGCGGCTGTACCTGGAATGGATAGAGGTATCCATATTGTATTTTTGATGAGTTAGGGTTAGCAAAATTCAAAGCGAGTTCGAAAACGTTCGAAATCCACCCTTCCCCCTTTTCGAGTGTTTAATGCCATTATTTCAAGCTCTGTTGTTCCCGGTTAAGAGCAGAACATTAAATTTATCAATTTATCACATAATAAATAGGTAAAAGTGACATTTTTTCTAACAATATGACGTTATTCTTTTAACCATCCCCTTTAACCATTTATTATTTTAAATGATTTAAATATCGACGGCATTATTTTCATACGTTTTATCACTGAACTTAGATATTACGTAAATAATTTTCTTTTATATTTGTATTAAATAATAGATTAGGTACATATATGCTAATTTTAAATTTAATCATCGATTATTTTTTGTTGCAATGAAAATTTTATTACCGGTATTAACAAAAAATTCTTTTCAGACAAGTCTAGGAGTCCATTTCACGAACTAATAAATATCTATATATCTTTGAAAATTAAGAAGTTTGTTCGTTTGTGTGTTTGCTTTTATATATAACCACACGGTTTGCGACCGATTCGCTAAATTTTGGACATCATTCATATATACCGCCAAATAATCACTGTCAATATTAAAACCTCTGCTCCCCATCCTATCACGTAATATGACAAGATAAGTTAAATTTGGCATCTAACATGCTGTCAGTAAAGATAAATAAATTATTGAGAGTGTACAAGATAATTCTCAGGCCAAACCCATACCATTTTTTTTACCAGCCTTATAGGGTACTTTACAATTCTAGAAAATTAAAAATTTTGCTGATCCTGTCATATGACGGCTATATGCTAGTTTTTAAATAATAACTATGGCTTCACCCCTCACCTTTGTTTTTTTTCTAAGCAAAATATTAAGTGGCATGACAACATATCGCAAAAAGTCGTCTGTTCTTTAGAGATACGTGATTGCATATCTACTTCGCTATAACGTGATCCTCATGAACTATACTGGTAAAATTTCCCGTGGGTTGCCTACGGAGAGTTAAATTTGTAGAAAAGAATCTATATTTTTGGTAGGCGTTTAGTTTTGAAGTAGAATGAAAAAAAGGAAAGAAATGGTAACTTTTTTAAAGTAAAATTACCATACTTGAAAGCGTACAAATTTTACTGGAATTCAGTTTTATGATAAAAGCTTTATAAATTAATAAAATAACTCAATTGCTTTTTCTATTTCAGCTTTTACTTACATAAAGAGAGGTACACACTTCATAGCTTTTTACTGAGCGCTGTCTGAAAAGGTACATACCTACCTTTCAGTGCCGGTATCCGTGGGTTTGAATTAGGGTGATGGCATGAGTATTTGTACTAGTTTGGGGTTGACTTTAAGCGGTAAGCCTCAATTTTATTAACCCTTGTCTAGAGAAAAATTGATAGTAACTCTGCAAACAAGCCATGGCATTTTATGTTCACAGATCATTTACGTGAAATTTTTTTGTATCCATTTAACCTTTAACCACCATGAAAGTATTTTTCGCTATAAAATTATATCCAGTTCTTAATCTCACTTAATTTTTAAGTAGCTTCAAACTAGGTAAGTGATCTTGACAGCACGCTGTATGAAGATTCTGAAGAAGACATGGTTAAATTATTATAGAGAAGGATGAAAATGTTAAAGAAGCAATATACGAAAACAAACAACAGCATTTATCTTCATTTCTGCATTTTAGGCTGAACACGAAGGTCGAATAAATATGGCACTAATATTCGGTGCCAGTGTTTGTGGTTTTGAATTCCACTGCTGGCATGGATGTTCGCAGCTGTTCAAAATTGACATTCAGCAGTAAATTTGGGTCTCATTAGCTCACGTGTAGCAAAAGAGATAACCGTAGAGATATAAACTAAGTACTGTGACAATTATTTACAAACATCTTGACTAAAGTTGACTGAGGCTGTAGGTGCTCTAAACCAAACCAATCTATGTCTGAGGAGAAGAATATCTATTGAGAAGAATGTTAGCCCCACAAATCAAATTTTGCCGAGGCAGTAAAAATGTTCTTGTATTTAAGTTTAAGAATTTATGATTAAGGAATAAAATTTTTCGTATAGAAGTTCTATTTTAATTTGTAAAAGCAAAAATATGCAACTGATATACACTAGAATAAAAAAAAGTAAATGAAGTTAGTTTAACTGAATACCTTGCAAAGGGCAGCCTACCACAACAAGTGTAAGGCGTTTTTTTGTCACACTGGAAAATTTCCTCAACTTCTCAGGACAAAAATCAACATTCTTAGGAAAGTTGATTTTTGTTTCTGATTCCTTACCTCTCTCCCACCTGCCGACCTTCCAGCCAGAGGACTTCCAGACCCACAGATTTAACATTCGCGTTCTCTCGATATACATTGATTTATTTAGTGCACCTCCTAGGTTGAAACCCAATAAATTACATTTCCTACCTGAACTGTCTTTAATATTAAATGGACTAATACGATTTTCAACTTACATACTTTTTAGCGCTATTAGCCCAGGATTGTAAATTCTTCTGAGAGGGAAAGTAGTTTTTCGATTTTTTAGTATTTTCACCCTTTATAACATCAGTTTCATATTTGATTATAAAACAACCCTGACTAGTGTAACGATGTAAACTAAAACATAGTAAACGAAATTCTTTAACTGATACCTAGCAACGGGCCGATTATCCTGACAAGTGTAAGGCATTATTTTTTTTGTCACCCAGTAAAATCTCCTCATTTTGAATCATTCTCAGGAGGGTTGATTTTTGCTTCCGATTCCCTTATTTCCACCTGGTGGCCTTTAAACCAGAAGACCACGAATTAAAAATGCACATTTCCTGTGCATACAGTGAGATGTTTAGTTCGCCTGCTAGGCACGAACCTGGCATATTTCACTTTCCATCTGTACTGTCTCTTAACATGAACTGGAACTTAACTATATGGTCTATTAACTTACACAGTTTTCAGCGCTATGGATCCAAAGCCGATTAACGATTTTTGGAATGCCGATTTTTTTTTAACATAAATGTAGTTTATCGATTTTTTAGGGCTTACATCCTTTATAATGCCATCACCACCTTTGTTTATAAAACAGTCCTGTCAGGTGTAAAAGTCTAAATTAAAATATTTTTTTAAAGTGAAAAATAAAGTTTTAAGCTATTTGTATTTAGCATTATAATCGCATAAATTTAGCATTATAAGTACTATGGATCGCATCAAATACTATCTAAGCAATGTCAAAATTTCAGATTAAAGCACAATCCTTCAAAATGATATCACCTTAAAGAATAACACAAAACTTAATAATGGGGAATTATGAAATAGGTCTGACATTGAATATTAATAGGCATACTATATATAATAAAAGCATATACTTTTAATGCTTATTGTACGGTTGTCAGTATTTAACGAATATTACAGAGGGAATATTTCATTTTCCCGTAAAAATACATGTAAAATATTTTTTTATTGCTGAAACACCAGTCTTCTTTCATAAGAAGTAGAAGGACAAAACTTAATTAATTCAAAATTATTTTAGAGAGTAAGTGGACAGAAATTAACGAACAATTAGAATTAAACGTTCTTTTACCGTTGTTGTTTTAACCAGGAACTCCTCTGTATATAAAGGATTCTTTTCTTTTTCTATATTTTTAAATTTAATGAGAGTGAACAATTTCTTTTAAAACCAGAATGAACAATGGAGGTTCTCTTATTACTCCTTTTTTGGTCGATCATTTTCTATTTATAAAAGAACTCTTTTGTAAAGGAACATGAATTCAGTTTTCAAATTAGCTGATTATCTAAAGGGTTCTTTTCAGTTTGAATTTACCGATTTGTTGCCAGCTGTAACGACGTATTTCCTGTTTTGGTTAAAATTTTACATTTACTCCTACTTTCACGCATGAAATTAAATAAGTTTATTCGTTGATAGCAATATCAGAAATTTTTGCCAAGAACACACTTTTATTCCCTTTAAAAGTCATTTAGACGATGGCTGAATAGTAGAGCATTGCTTTTCGTAAATGGAGTCATCAAGTTCGAATCACGCTGCTGGCATGGATGTTCTTAGTTATTCGGAATCATCTTTAAGCAGTATATACTGGTCTCGTTATCTTTAGAGTAGCAAAAAGTAGACAATGATATAAACAAAATCTTTTAATGGCTAGGATACACTATTTTAGTCCAAAAATTAAGTTTAGTACCGTTTGAGGCGGTATTGGAAATTTGTCTCATTTCAGGTGTTGATGGTGAAAAGGAGTGTTGGCTATTCCTATTTCAGGCAGTGGGTTTTGAGATTACTATGATTACTATAATTGGCTATTCACACATGCAACCAATAAAACCTGCGGATAATAAAGACCTCACTCACACGTCTTCATGCATTCGCTTTTTAACTGAGCTGCACATGCATCACCATTCTTCATTCTGCAACCGTCTATTCTGAAGCCTGCCCTCTGATTTTTGAGTAAACTAAATTGATTTTCATATCTGTAGTACCTTCTTGTTATTCTAATTTTGATGGAATACATATATAAGAAACTGGGACTAAAAAATTTTTAATGTTTGGTGCCTTAAGGTCTTTCCGTTTAAAGGAGGACTACAAAAACGAAAATAAGCAATGGTTATGGCGATCCAAGCAATGAAATGGAAATTTGATTTAGATTTCTGATGCAAGTGTGATAGTTAAAGAACAAGGACGTTCACGGGCACCTGATGATACAATGGTTACTCTGGAAAAGATGAAAGAGCAAGGGTTGAAAATTTGTCGTGAGGAAGTAAAACTTATTCCAATGAAACACAAAAGAGAATTCGATAAAAATTGGGAGGGGGGTGATATTGGGATAACGCTGATAACAGCGTACAAAATATATTTTGAAACCAAACAAGTGTGCATAACCAAATATAAAATAACGGCCTCAAACGGGAGTACCAAAAGAGTCCACACTTTAATCCGCACTGCCTGAAATGGGATGATTTTTAATTTATCACCTCAACTAGGAATGCCTAAATCGGGACACTAAAAATACAGGGCAATGGATTATTTCACCAGTTTGGGAGGAGGGGGGATGCACCCTTTTGGTCTACCTCTTACGGTAGTCAAGGAGCCCGGTACCCTCTCAATTCGGTCATTATTCGGCCACTCTAGTTTTGGGGAGAGAGGTTAGTTCCCTGGAGGTCTTCTAAGAACAGAAATCTGACATTGGTGTTACAAGAGACAAAAATCTAAAAATTTCCACACAGATTACCCAATCGATTCTGTTACATGACGAAGATCTTCAGTGATTGGTTTGGAGAGCTATGGTATGTTATTTTATAACACGAGTGTTGATGATACGGGGACCTACTGCTCAAAATTCCGATCGGCTAAGAACATCCAAACTTGCAATGTGATTTGAATCCATGAACTCCGGTACCGAAGGACAAAGCTGTACCATTCGGCTATCATTCGTGTTAGATAACCAGTGCAAAAACCATCTGAGCTACGGTCGGCTCATTAATAACTCAGTCATACAATACTAACGCATTTTATTACATCTAGCAGTATATCAAATATAGAACTACCTTCTTGAATACTTTTGTTATATAATTAGACAATAACTCAATCAGTTTAACAAGATTTTAATTTTACAAAAGATAGTCTGTATCGGTGGGAAAATCGTCTGGGATTTAGATTACTAGTAATTTGTTTTCTCTGATGATGGAGACAGAAACTAATCGAGGATTACTTTGAGGATTTTATTGTATCAATTCGAGAAGAAATTCTATTTTCCAGCTATGCAAAGCAAGTTGAACTAGGTGTCACAAGCGAGGGAAACAAGGAAAATTCCACACAGCTTGTCCGATCAGTTCTGAAAAAATGGAACCTTAGATAAAGGATGCGCCGCATTTGGCAAGAAGTACATTAATCACCTACGATACTAGGATATAAAACAAATGGATTTTTTTATATCTAAGAGGGTAAAATAATTGAAGAACTGCTTGTTTGTTTTTATATTTATATAAAGTGAGTAAAGAATATTTCACTTTCATAATACAATATCAAAATTTTAAGTCTGCGTATCAAATCTTCAGGACTAAGCAAATTATGAAGGCATTACACATTTTCTCCAACTATTTTTGCTGATATTCTTATATGTACTCATTTTTATAAGTAATGCTGTTTCTAAGTAAACTAACTTTTAATGCTTTTATTTGTCTTAAAATAGGTTTCTAAAATAAAAGATTAGGTTCTATATTTCATTGAAAAACATTTGCTTCCTGAATGATTTATTTTGTTTGATAAAATGATTTTTTATAATCTTTCAATTATATTTATTATCAAATCCGCTGTGTTTTTATGAAATGTTTTTAATGCTCAAATTTTACTTGCAGAAATTATAGCGCTCACTCAGATATTGATTGATTTAGTTTGGAATAGTATGATCAAGTTCTTTGTTACACGAGAGCAAATTAAACCAGGACCGACTATTCAATAGCTGCTAACATCCGTGCTAGGATCAGAATGCGAACCCGTGGACTCAGGTACCGAAAGCCCTACCAATTCTGCTATTGGCTGGTTTCAGATATTAAATATAACTATTTTGTACAAAGTATTTTAAAATATTTGTTTAGGCTTTCAAAATAGAGTAATTAAGAAAGAATTTTTGATATGGAAGTATCTTGTAATATTGTTTTAAATTTTATACGAGTACTTCCATTGTATATTTACTATAATGTTCAGAATTACTACTTTTATTTATTAGTAGTATATCTATTATTGTAGGTAATGGGAACTAAAAAAACTCTTTAAATACTGTATCTACTCTAATTTATACATAATAGATATGACAATACGTTCTTTATTTTTACCATGTGTCAAACTGAACGAATTAAGAGTAAGTATAATATTGACTATGTAAATGGAAACAAAGATCTTTTAGTGAATATTGCCTACATCAAGTTTTAAAATTGAATAGAGGTTGTTTTTAGCTATACATTTCATATATATCATTTTTAAAATTATTTAATATTTCTTAATGTTAATTAATATTAATGATGAATTTAACACAAACATATATTTAATTTGACGTTTTAAAATTGTTAATTATAAATGCATATAAAAATTGAAATAGAAGTAAATTTTTATGTGTTCTTTTTTTCACGCCTTTTATTTTTTTACGTGATATAGATGTTCTAGTCACAAATAAAGATTAAATATTGGAAGCACTACGACCTCCTTTATGATCTCAGTTATGAGGATTTTATGTCTTCGAGCATCGTCCAACAACAAAACAAGCAATATCTATTTTTCCTTTTTATTGCATAGAATCCGTTACGTAAATACACCGATGCAAAGCAGTTATGCTATTTATGTAGAAAAGCCCAAGGAATCTACCTTATATCTTTTCCTGACACAAAACAAATGGAATTAGTATAAAATATTACAGCTACATTTTAACCATCCTGTAGTGACATAAAAGTTAATGCAATCGCTGCTCTTTTCCGATGAAATTTATTATCGCAATTGTTCTATGTTAGTCGACGTACTTGCTTTTAGCATTGGGCAGTTTTTACTGTCTTTGATTAGTTCCAAATTCTTTTCGCCATTTCTTTTAATCTCTAAGGAGCGTTCTGGTTATTACCTCTTTTTCATTTAGATAAAGCAAGATTTTAAGGAAATAACCTAACCTGTAGTAAAAAAAGTAATAAGAATTTCAAACCTCCTGTTTCTGCTTAGTACCTCTAAAACGACCTGCGAATAATCCGTAAAGCTTTTGTAATCTTTGTCCTTCCCCGACATTTTGAAACTTCGTGACAAACTGTTCAAAACTTTCTCATGATGTTCTTTCCATTCAACTCGGTTTTTCATGCAAAGCCTGATACAGATGCAACAAGAATTGTTCTTTTTGAGATAATTATCTGGGCTAGAGGGAAGTACTTGAATTTGTTTCCCTCCCTCTAGAGGACTTATTTCAGATTAAATGAGCTGAATATGAGGGCACTGTAAATGATGAATGCAGAGTAAAGATGTAGCGCCATTGTTGGGTAATTAAGGAGATAATGGAAGATAATAAGAAAATAACTTATAGTTGAGAGTTACATTTTTTTGAACAGCAATGAGTAACTTCACTTGGAAATTGGAATATTATGAAAATTTTGAGAAGGAATGCTTGTAATTCTTGCCTTACTGTTTGAGTTTTTGAAAAGTAACTATCTCCTTGTTAATGAAATGAAAAGTGTTGGATCTTGGTTAAGATTTTTCAAGTTCATGTGGCTTATAAATTGAAATTAAAAGCGCTTCAGAAGTTGTGATTTTTTACCTTAACATTATATAGCATCTTGATTTTTATTCATAACTTTATTCAGATTTATAATTGTTTGAATTTATAGTATGCTTTATTATTTAAAAATATATATAAGCAAACAGTATCTTTTGTTATTCTACATTAAAGGGAAGAATTATTTTAAACTTTAATTATTTTATTTTTGGAACTAAGATACAAATTTTTGGCTATTAGAGATTTCATTAAGAGTTGTTCATCTGATATAATATCTAAAATAAATTTTGAAATTCAGAAATTATAAAATAAATTGATTTTAAGTACATGAAGAGAAAAAAGAATGGGATTTTAAATGACTTTTCTCTAGACGCTGAACATATCATCTAAAAATATTTCCTCAATTTACTACTTGGACATAAAAGATTGAAATGCATTCAAAAATTGGTTTTCGGGTATAAAATGTTTATTAAATTGGTGAATAAAACAAAAGTTTACTTTATATCAGATTTTTAGAATATACCATAATACTTTTAATAAAATGAAAAGTAATTTTCATTTCCTTTTATTCTTATACTCTGATATTTTTGTACGAATTCAATTTATAAACAGACTGATTAAAAGTTTTTATTGATAGTGCGGAAGGGTTTATTATTCACATTAATAAATAAAGACAATTTCTAATTCGGAATAAAACTATAACTTTTATTCTTTTAAACTATTTTTGAAGAGTATAGTAATTCGACGAGAGTAGAAGTCCATACCTAAAGAATCATGCATTTGTAAATAAAATAAGTTCCAAGCGAATTAACATGGCAGTAATTATCGAAATTTAAAGCGTAATTATAGTTTACAGCTGCAATTAAATCTACATAAATTAAAATAAAAGTTCAAAATATTATTAAATGCGCCAGCTATTTCTCACGATGAAAAAAGCTATAGGGGGAAAGGGAACCATTTTACAATAACCTCACTGTTTTATTCAGCTCTTTAACACTTTGACAGCCAAGCCAAAATTGCAAATGTTCACAACGGGGCCAAACTTTTTTTTGTGTAATTTGTATTTTTTCAACATAAAACTATATATAAAAACAATATTTCAAAACAAACAATATTTTAAAACAAACTCTCTCTATTTATATATATTCCCTTTTTTGTTGCATGTTCCAAATATTTAATTTTTCATAAAACTTAGCTCATAAAATCGTCACATATACCAATTTGCGCAAACCACGTATACCTAACACATCAAAGGGAGCCCAACAATCAAACTCCAATACGATTTTCATGTAACTGATAATATCTTTGATAGCCATGGCCTGAAGTGTTAAAACACCATGGCTATCATATCGGATAGCCAGTGTCTCAATGGAAATATCACTGGATATCACATATGATAGCCATGGCAGTCAAAGTGTTAAAGGAACACAAAAGAATTTTTTTTTTAAATCTGAAATCGGTGTAGTCGCGGTTGGTAGCATACCTGTATTTTAAACTCACAAGCTAAGTTATTTTTTCCAACGGAGAGCACTTCACTTTATTCACCACATAAAGGCGCTGATTGAGAGCCCGTTAAAGGTAGGGTAAACTTTGATCACTACGAAAGGACGACATAACATTTAAACATTACTCGAGAATCGAAATCAAGGACATGGGTTGGGAGCACAATACTCTAACCATAATAAAATTTAGGAAGCTTAATTCTGAAATTCAGCAAGATAAAATTTGAATGTAGCAATTCCCTATATAATAATAGTCTAAGCTATCTGTCCATCTGTCCTCGAATTTATGAAGCGGCTGGACCTGGATGGGATAAAGGCATCCATATTGGATTCTTGATGAGTTAGGTTTAGCAAAATTCAAAGAGAGTAAAGTTTATTTTCTCCTAAACTATCGATCCGGTTCTAAAATAAATTTGTATAAATATGCTTCCTATCACAGCAAAAAATACTGTCGTTTTTAAAACGTTCGAAATCCACCCCTTCCCCCCTTTTCGAGCGTTTAATGCCATTATTTCGAGTCCTGTTTTCCCCGGTTAAGAGAAGGTGATTAAATATATCCATTTATCACATAATAAAAAAGATAGGGCCGATATCACCAAAGTCGTTTAACGGCTAACCGTGATTAATCTCTGTTTAAACGAAGAATTAAGTCCCACCATTGGTTGGAACCATAGATTAATCGCTATTAGGCATTAAACGACTTTAGTCAGACCGGCCCTAAAATTAACATTTTTTCTAGCATTATGACGTCATTCTTTTAACCATCCCATTTAATCATTTCTTATTTTAAGTTATTTAAATATCGTCTGCATTATTTTCATACGTTTCATCACTGAACTTAGATATTACGTAAATAATTTTCTTTTCTATTTGGCTTAAATAATAGATTAGGTACATATGTGATCATTTTAAATTTAATCCTCGATTATTTTTTGTTGCAAGATAATTCTCAGCCATAAAACAAACCATATTTTTACCTGCCTTATAGGGTACTTTACAATTCTGGAAAACTAAAAATTTTACTGATACCGTCATATGATGGGCTATATGCTGGTAGCAGAATAACACAGCATCTACTTCAAAAGGAAGTGACAGTCGGAAACTATAGTCTTCCAATATTAGCAGTCCACAAACCTTTAATTAATGCCTATTGTCCAATTTTAGGGATATTTAAAATAGTTTATAGAATTTTGATGATTTCTTACGATGAATTTTCTTTTTTAGTGAAAGTAAATGACAATGTTATAAAATTTCCCTCTAATTTTCAAGTATCTGTTGTTATTTATAATTCTGTTATTTGGATAAACATTGTAGGATTTTTTTAAACTCGCGCATAAATATACTTTTTCGGTAGGTACATGGGATAAAACCATGACGAATATCTATAACTTTATGTTATAAAACATCTTTACAGTATTTCACAGTTAGATATGATATTAAATAAATCTCTCATCTCAGTTTTTCTTTTTTAAAAAATTCAGTGATTTATAGGATGTTTAAAATGACAGTTAGTGACTACTTAGAACAGTCTTTAATATTCAAAATTGTTTAAATTTTATCTTTTTTTACACCGTGCGGTTCATAATCACTTAGATATAAGATATTTATCAATATATATTCGGCAAAAAATATTCGGGTATTAATGGGTTAAGAATGATTCCAACGAATAATTAAAATAACAGTTTTAAACTATATACAATAGCGTAATATTATGAGGAAAATAAAGGAGATATCTTATAATTTGAACAACAGCTTTCGTTTCTCTTTTCCATATTTTAAAACTTAGTAGTATTGACTGGACATAAATCGGAGTCATGACGAATAGTTGCATTTATTATAAAGCTACACTTTGTAGTACTATTATTACACATGAAAGCAAATACAAGAATTTCTACGAAATTTTACTTGTTTATAAATGCCATCCTGTGATGCTGTAAAGGCTATAATTTCAAAGTTATTTGAGTTTCTGATTTCTTTATTTACACTAATTAGTCCATAATAAGTTAAATTTAGATATTCGTGAATATATATTCAGCAGAAATGATCCGGGTGTTTACAGATTAACGTTCTTACCTTCTTCGTGTCTATTCCTTTGCTCATCGCCCATGTCGAGACCACATAATCCATGACTCTTTCACTGAGGGCTTTTGGTACTTCATGTAGCTTCATAAACTCGCGTACGTTGTTTAACATTTCATGGTACCTTGCAGTTACCGATGTCATCTGTTGGATGATGGTTGTCACGTGCCCGAAAATTGTAGCATATAAGAGAGCTGGAATATGGAAATAAAACTATTTTTGTATTTATTCCTAGACAGAAAAATGTAGCATCTAAATAAAAAAAATTAAAAAGTGATTAAAACTAAATAAATTATCTGAATCCTATTGTTAACATAATGCGGGAATAATAAGCGTATTTTTATAAGCAAAATATTAATAGTAATTGAAATAGTTTGGATCACGTCATGTTAGAGAGTTAGGTGTCTACGGTGTCTAGAGTAAGTATGTTAAAATAGAGCAAAATTTTGATGAAAAATTCAAAAGATTACTTCTTAAAAAGAGTTAAACATATTTTTCAAAAATAGAAATGCATATGTGTATCTAAAAAGTACGAAAGAGACTCTTTTTTCTTTTTTACCCTATTGTTACACGTTTTTTTCCTGAAGAAATTTATTTCTGTTGATAAAGATCTTTAAGTCACATAAGGTATTTTTAAATATTTATACTAAGGCCGGACACTTACTTGATACTTTTTGTTGAGCCGCTGTTTTGTCTGTCTAAACAAGATACTACACTGAAATATTAGAAAATTGTCCGTGATGTCACGTCACTGTATGAGCGCACCCACGGATATTTGCATAGACTTGAGTGTCTTAAAAGTACGAAAGCGACTCTTTTTTCTTTTTTACCCTATAGTTACACGTTTTTTTCTCGAAGAAATTTATTCCTCTTGATAAAGATGTTTAAGTCACATACGGCATTTTCAAATATTTATATTAAGGCCGGACACTCACTTGATACTTTTTGTCGAGCCGCTGTTTTGTCTGTCTAAACAAGATACTACGCTGAAGTAGTAGAAAATTATCCTTGATGTCACGTCGCTGTGTGAGCGCACCCACGGATGTTTGCATAGACTTGTGTGAATAGACTAAACAGCTGATCAGCAAAAACTATCCAGTAAACGCCCGGTCTTATGTGTTTTTACACATATATACACACACATACGTGCATGCATGCAAAGGTAGAGAGAACAAATCATAAAAAAATAATTACATTCTGAATTACATTGTAAATAGAAAAAGATTTGATAGGGACAAAAATTTTTATAGCAGTTTTATTGTTTAAAATTTCCTTCTATATTTCTTTAAGTAAATTTATGTATTAGTATGTTTTTAACAGTATCGTAATTCGTATGTGTTAAAGCAATATAACTCTATACAAAGAATTTCCTAATGCACAAGAAGACCATATTAAGCACAAGAAAGAACAAAGATAGAAATGTAACTTTTTTATTTTAAAAGTATTCACTAAAAGCGTGTTAAGAATAGTCATCGAATTTATCACTTTTGAGTTCTCTTTCTATTTTAATAAAAAGTTAAAAGTTATCTCTGCCAAAACATATGTCACGAAATTGAAGAGTAATTGATCATATTTTTTTTAGGATACAAAGAGATACTTAAAAGTAATGAGGCAGAAATATAGAAAAGTTGATAAATATTTTACACATGCAGTGCAAAAGTCCTGTTCCAAGTTGCGATTATGAAAATGGTTTAGAAAATTTCCTCTTTGAATTTCTTGAAGAAAGGCTTTGGAAAGTGATCGTTCGGAAAGCCTAAAGCTAAATCTAGTGGAATGAAAAGTAAATACTGATATGACATATTTTTAAATCAGATGAACTTCAAATGCTCTTTTTGATTATATAGAATGAGTAGTTTATTTAGAGGGATGCTTATAAAATGTTGTAAAAAAGTCACTGACAAACAAAATGTTATCACAGTATACAACCTGAAATTTAATTATATTATTAGCTTTCTTATTAGGAAATGTATAAAAGATATATGAATCATAAAAAAATGGAACTCCGATTACAATGGAATACAACAAGACTAATCTATAATATGACCAATCTAAAACGTTTACTTTATCTGAGATAAAGTAAGCGTTTGTATCTGAGAAATGACATTTTTAGTCTTTTGATAGATAAATATATTAAGCCTGACATAAATTACATATAACGTTGATTACGGAGGGAACGTTTATACGTTTCTTCCTGAAATGTTATAGATTGATATATAAAGACTGCTGTCATTTGCTAGCTTATACTCTAAGTATTTATAGTTTCGTGTTTTCAAACATATAGGAATATCCATAAAAATATATCTCGATTGTATAGCTTACTAATAATGTTATTAGAATTTTGTGACAAAGTGAAAGAAGGAACGTATAAAATTTTTT
Organism: Pardosa pseudoannulata; assembly: GCA_032207245.1. Taxonomy (NCBI): domain Eukaryota; kingdom Metazoa; phylum Arthropoda; class Arachnida; order Araneae; family Lycosidae; genus Pardosa; species Pardosa pseudoannulata. The sequence goes on along the minus strand of CM063502.1, from coordinate 125,379,819 downwards.
ATAAAAATCGTAAAGCTAATTGCCGATTTAAGATTAAAATATTATAGTTCAAAATTTTTCCTTATTATTTTTCGGGAAATTTATTTAGGAATAACATTAAAGTTGCAGGTATCAGATAGTTTAGTGCAATTTAGATCTAAATTAAAATGCAGTCACACATTTAAAAAGTAGAAAGGTTATATATAATGTTAACACACTGGTTAAATTGTTTAGAAATAGGTTTCATTTTGGTGTAAACGTTATATTAGTAGGACTTGAGGATTGCTTACCTTTCCTGCATTTAATGCTAAAAGCAACAATAACCATAAGTTTAGAATACTAAAGAAAAGGAAAAACAGACGTTAAGCACATGCAAAATTTGTTCGAAAGAAAAATGTATTGATTTTTTTTAATTAAAATTATTTCTTTTAAAGTTTTGATTCCCTTTATGTTTCTAACACTAACTAAGCCCCTTTACAAGAAAGAAAAATATAAAAGAAATTTGAACTTAAGATTGGGTTATTGATTGGATTAAAAAGGAATTCTGAAAGAACAAAAGTAAGTAAAAACTTGTAAAGTGTGAACAAAATGAGTTTTGCTAATGCGTGAAAAACCTACATTCTCTCTAATTACATATCTTTCATATTTGTCATAATTTTCCTCTACATTTTAAGCTATTAGAATATATATATATAATATATAATATATATATATATATATATATATATATATATATATATATATATATATATATATATATATATATATATATATATATATATATATATATATATATATATATGCACTTAATGCACTTAACTTTTGTATCTGAGAAAAGACATTTTTAGCCTTTATACACACACACTCACATATATAAATTCACAACGCATTCATTTTTCTTAATGCCTGGCTGTTGATAACTCTTTCGAGTTTATTAGGGTAGAACTCTGTCACTGGATCACTTTGTAGATAGTAAATATATTGCACTCTATTATGAATGGTATATTTATATACCATTCATAATGGTACGTGTCAGGAGAAAGGCATACTGGAAACGTTTTGGAAGGCTATTAGTGCTATAGATATCAAATTTATGATAAGTAAGACAGAAACCAAGAAAATCCCATGCATACCATCGACCGGACCCATTACCTACCGAAAAGTTATGCTGCAATAAAAAGATCCTTTAGCATCTAGATCATGATTTATGGTATGCTTTTAAATACATAAAGGGAATACTGTCATACACCGGTTTTTGTTGACATCAGTTATTGTCGATTATGGTTTCCGTAGAGTTTTTCTACAAAAAGATTATTTCGGTTTTTGTCTGTTGCCTCGAATTCACTGAGATAGGTGTCTTTTTTAAGGTTTAAGAGCATTTTCTTCTTGTAGAGAAAGGTACAAGGGTTTGAGAAAAAAGGGTTTCCCAGACGAAGCTGTTACAGAGTAACAGCTTTGTCTGGGAGACTTTTTTTGGAGACTTTGTCCGGGAGACAGAGCAAAATCAAACGTCGTTGGACAGCTTTCTTATGCAGCACGTGAGAAGCTGGCCCTAGTACAAAAATTCCAAGAAAGAAAATAACCTTAGGTAGTACCTGGATACGTAATGTTCTTATGAAGGGAAATCCCATGCTAAGCAATATTATATGTACCTTTCTGTTCCCGCATTGCCGTCTTCCATACGACGAGGAGTCTTCACAGGGTCATATGCCATTCAAAGTGTTCATTTATTCTTTGCTTTAGTCTTTTATGTTCCCATTATAAAAAAATATTGTTTACAGTATTAAACGCTACATTTATTCAGAAAAGACTGTGTTTTCGATACACAATGGAGTGTCTGAATGAGTTAATTGCACTTACATTGATTTTTAAGGAAATAATGCCATCGAGTTTATCCGTTTTTGATTTTTTTCCATACTAATCACCAGACAAAACTGAAGTATAAACGCTATACATGCTTCTACTACTTTTTGAAAGTTTTCACCAAGAGTTCAACATTAGTTTGGTTTGAAGCGTCATAAAGGACCTTCTATTCAATGTCTTTATTTATAGAGGGCCCCAGTTTAGCAGCATGGGAAAGAATAGAGTGCGAGTTCGTTTTAAAGAAGTACTATACTTTTTACGTAACTGAGAGGGGAGAAAACATTATATGTTTTCTTTTGCATCTGGGGCAAATGTTCACACCCAATCTTTTTACGAGTTTAATAAAACGCAAGGTGAACTTAATTCTAAGATTGCAATTTTTGTGTTTTGAGCTCCTAGTGCAGGTTTTTTTAAAATATATTTCCTATCCAAATAATTTTTAGGTTTCTTTTTCTTATTTTTATTAAATCTTTTCCATGGCATTTGATTTGAGATTTTCTACTGACTACTGCAAATTATTGCTAAAGTATTGCAAGAGATTTAAATTCAAGCGCATAGTTGTATATCATATGATGTTAAACGTCTTTTTTAATTTATTATTTTGATCAATCACCTTTTTCAACAATCATTCTAATGTATATCTTTTTACTTATTTTTATGACGATTGTATGTAAGTAAAGGAAAAATATTTCACGAGTTTACTTTAGTCGGATCAAAATTAAATATATTTCAAACGTGTTAAAATTCGCATACTGATTTATCTCTAAAAGAAGTGTAGAAAACTAGAGCTAGGTTTTTCGGTCAAGTTATTTTAATATAGAAGAGCAATTAGTATAAAATTCCATGCTAGAGTGCTCCTTTGAATAGATAAAAATTTAATATCATTGTTAAATTATAAGAACATGCATGCAATCAATGACTGAGATTAAATTAAAACATAATTTTACTAAACAACAAATTTTCTCTAATTAAAGCTTTGCCAGCTGTATTAAAGGCATTATTTAAATAATTTTTCAGAACTGCGGTTGCATTAAAAGAAAAATGACCCGCTTTTGTATCTATATTCCAGCATTGTATTTCTTTGTCTCTTTTGTGGATTTTATGCTGACTTAGACTTCATTTGATAAAAGTAGGCCATTCTTAGATTATTATTAATAGTTTCTTACGAAGTAACAGTTCATAAAACAACCTTCAGATAAATATCGTTAATGTAGAAAAGTTGATTAAAGTACATATGAATTTTATCGGTATTAGTTGAAAATAAAAAGATCAATTTTTTGTGTAACTTTTATATATTGAATCTATTTTAATCTGTCTTTTTCTTTTGTCTAAAGATGCTCTTCACTTTATTGTACATTGTTCGCTAAAATGGAATAGTAAATAGTTTACAGGTTATTCAATATTAGGATGAAGTTTGATAAATCAATTAAAAAATCTTACTCACTAAAATGCAATATTTTAGACACTGCTTTTATACTGAAATAGTATTATTTATCTATTGAAATATAATAATTTTTATTATATTTTTAAGATTTTACCCACATGTGACCTTGATAAATGTAGTAGTAACTACATATAAACTATATATTAGTCTAACATATGAAATAGTGAGATCATTTCAAAGTCTCGCTGGTACAGAAAAGATTCATTGCTGACTAAAGCAGAATTAGATATTTTAACCTATCGAAAATATTTCCAAATATTTTGGATGATAGGAGTATTATGTAATCCAAGTATTTCAATGGTGTTTCAAAATACAATTTTAGCTGTTTACGTTAAGTCTGAAAACATGTATTTAGATACTTTAAATATGATAAACTGTTCTTCTAGAGTATAAGTGTTAAAGGATTTTCTGTAGTTTTTTACCGGTTCCAATACATTTTTACCACTAGCATTGTTAAGCACAAATATCTACATATGATGACTTATCATTCAAGATCTGGTTAATACGGTTCGTAAAAAAACTAAGAAGAATGACTCGAAAACTATGACACTTGAATGAATAAGAGATTTCAAAATTATCTAGATATTATGCGGGGAAAAAGTATCTGAGTTTCTATGGGCCTGCATTTGTAAACAACATAAACATATGCATATTCGTAATTGGCAAAAATGGGACCAACATTGACTAGTAATGCTTGGGATTCAATATAGAAACTCAGTTGTATATTTTCTCCCTATTTTTTACCTTGATATAAAGGGACTACTTTGAAGAGTAAAATACATCCTTCACTATTTGGTCACATACCCTTTGAAAGGGTATTTGATTCTACCAATTTTACGATTATAGATGCCATATATACTCTCGAGATATTCGTAATATGAATACGAATCGAATCAGAATCTTTAAATTAGTTCGCTAATCACGATAATCCTTATATTAATCTATCTATTTATAAATTATCTTGCTACAATGTTCAGATTCCCCTATTTTTTTAACTCTTCATATCAAATCGATTATTAATTATTATTTTCAGAGTGCAGAAATTTTCTCAAAATGGGAAGAATTCTTAAAGTGTGTATGCAGTGCATTATTCCGGATGATTAATAAAATAGTGAACAATTCTTTTTTGTTTGTTCAGTTTACCTCCAATTATCATCATGCAGATAGTGAACGCTTTCTCGTTATCTGTCTCAGCCGCAACATTTCCGAACCCCACACTCGTCATGCAGGTCATGGTATAATACAAGGCAGTAACATACATTGTACCCCTGGGCGGCCCCTTAGTCAATTCATGAGTGGTGTTGCTTTCTGAATTGGAGCTCGTCTTATAGTAGAAATGCTTCCCGGTAGTATTGGATAGTTTCCAAAGCCAACTGTGTACAAAACCGTTCTCGGCGTCACTTCGTCCGATGCTGTACCAAATGCAGGCGAGCCAGTGAGCCACCAGCATGTAGAAGCAGAGAAGAAGGATTAGCATGGCGGCTCCGTACTCTAGGTATCGGTCCAGTTTTCTGACGACGCGACCCAGCCGCAGGAGCCGCACCACTTTTAGGGCACTAAATAAACTACCTATACCTTGCTGAAATAGAGAAACAATATGAGTGGAAACTTGCCAGGGGAAACAAACATAGCATGTAACTGCAGAGAACTTTATCAAATAGCACTCAGATTAACCCTTTGCCTTAAAACAACGTATGGGAGACGTGATCGTACTGCTGTGTCTAAAATGAGAACCTTGTATCACACACGGGATGATTCTGTCTGGCCAAAAGTGAAAAGCTCGTGTCAGAAACGTGATGATTCTTTCTGGCCAAAAGTGAAACGCTCGTATCACTAATAAAACAATACCCCTTACAAAATTTTGACTAACATAATACATTATTCCTTTATAGGTTATTCACGCAATAAATTCTACATAGAAAATATTTAAACGACTGAAAATTTTTACTTTTGTTATATAACCAAAAACAGAGAAATAATATTATGTGAAATAAAAACATTAATAAATTTTTTTTATAAAAATGAAATGAAATATAATTATAAAATTCTGTGGTTTTATTAAATAGTAAATGCAGTGCTATTAATATCCACTGGTTTGCTCACAATTTAGCCCGCGATGAAACTGCTTCTGTTCGCGACGTATGAGAAAAGCTTTCATCGAAATTGGCACACACAATCGTCGCTCGATTCATAAGGCAAGGGGTTAACAGATATAGTTTAAACGTGCCATATTTCAGGAATTGAAAAAGGGATTACTAAAGTAAATTTAGAAGAATTCCAGGAAAACTGTTAGAAAATAAGAAAAAGATGTCTTATGTCATAGTAGATGTAACTTAATAAAAGTACCCCTGATTTATGAAGTAGTTTTATAAATATTTTCATAAATACAAATACATTTACTGTCACCAAAATATTATAAAAGTGGAAAAGATAAATTTAACTGAGGTACAAAATGAAGTAGCAGCCGACTGGTTGAAGTATAGTTTACATGGCAAAAGCAGATCTTCGTTCTGCATTCGCCATGAAAACTTTATTTGCTTTTAAAGATATGAAGTAGCCCATTTGTGGTCATAAACTATTTGTTATTAACTCTACTAATTTTTGTGTCATGTTGAATTTTTCATATGTTTAGCACATTAAATAAACTGTTCTAATTATTAATATTTAGTACTGCCTGACTAAAGGAATTATTTAACCAAATCAATGGTTCGATTGAATTCCAGAGCTTGAGTTTCATAAATGTTAATATCATATTATTAATTAAATATACTTCTTCATAATAATAAAAGGTTATTGTTACGGAGCAGTGATTTATTTAGTGAAACATTATATATTGAACAGCTGTCAGGTATATTCTTTACATTTTACTAAAGGAAAAATGTAGTCGGATGATTTGTGAGATACTGAGCGTAAGATTTTATTTACAGTTTGTAATTGCAAAAGTTCCTTCCTTGAGATTATTTTTTTTAATTTGGGTTAAATAGCAACATGACAAAAATCGTTGGTAAAATATTGAATATTAATGAATTAGGCTTAACTTGGAAATTATGATAAAAATGATAATTCTTTAGGAATTTGATTTAAATAAGTTCAAATCTATTTATTCATAAAAATTCTGGCTAAACATAGCAAAGTGGAAAAATGACAGAAGTATATTGAAATAGTTTTTTTGTGTTTAATATAGATATCTTTAAGGTCAAAATTATTACAATATGGCTACTTAAATATAAATAAGATCAGTTGTAACTTTTATATAAGAAATGGAAAGAGCACTAAAAAATACTTGTAAAAAGTTTACATACGCTCTTTACAAGTTTTTAAGAAAACATAAATTCCATATATTAAATGTATTTTAAAAATAATTATTGAAAACCTCAGAAAACTAACTATTGAGAGTAATATACATTTATATATGTATAAATATATGCGTTTGTGTGTTTATGGGAGGTGTATACGTAAGAAATAATACAGTAAAGAAGTGTCTTCGTATCTCCTAGGTAACTACTGTAATGAAAAAACAAAATCTTGTACGTAAAAATATTGAGAGAAAAATTTCTCATATAAAAACTAAGTAAGTTACTTTTGTGTCAAAATAGTAAATCAGAGAGACCACTTTAAAGATTTACGAATAAGATGGTTAAGAGACACAAAGAATTGTTTCAATGTTTAAAAAGCCTCTTCCTTAGCAAAAGAAAGAAAAAATTCACCGGTAGAAAACTACACGACTGAACCAACTCTTATCCTTCGGTCTCTCTTATTTACTATTCATCATTTGTTTGCTCTCATAAAGATGGTTTTTATTTGACATTAGTAGACTCTTCAGTAAATATTCGTTGGATTAAAATTTTATAATTTTACCCATTTCCGTGCTCAGGTAGCATAAAAAAACTTACATGCTTCATATTTTAAAGTTTACAGTAAAAAAATTGTAAATTGAAAGTATCCTTGAACATTTTTTTGCTTTCTATTTAGAAATAAATGATCATCAATAATCTGAGAAATATAAAATAAAAAAGATGATGATTCTCCAAGTTATTAAGCATTTTTCACAAAGGAAAATTACAAGATGAACTGTCAGCTAATCTTTTCAAATTTGATATACGACGATTTTTTTAGATACCCCAAACACACTGCTGAATAGGAGATCCTCTCATTGTTTCGTAATCCTTAGAAAAATTTTGTTTTTGGAAGCTGTTTTTTGCATTTGGGAGAAAGAAGCAAGTAAAATCACTGCTGCAGTTATAGAGTTAAATATTAGTTACGGAATAAATAAATAAATAAAATTTATATTCAAGTTTCCCTTTTAAAAATATTAATTTATTTTTGTAAAAATTAGAGAGCTATTTTTATTTTTAATAGAAAATTAGGAGCTCAATTAATAGAAGTATCGATGCTTGTAAAATTTTAGTCTTAAATGGAGGTATAAACATTTGCATTTAAGAGAAGTTTTACTATCAATTTTACAGTATTCTTCTAGATTTATCTAAATAACATTATTGGTTGGCTAATTGAAAATGGCTTTCAGTTAGATAACAGCTCAAAACATTCAAGTAGTATACATTTTAGAACTGGATTTCAAGACCACAGGATCATATTATGAATATTCTAATATATCAAAGCTGAGTTATATATATCTACTGAATATATTTAAGGTAACAACTGGTTTTAGCTTACGTCATCGTCGTGGTCGAAGGCATTGAATACGTCATAAGGCAGACACGAGAGGAGGTCGATGATGAACCAGCTGCGCATGTAATTCATGCGAATAATTTTGGGGTCGGAGACCACTTCCCCTCCGGGCCCCACAAACGTCGTGTGGAAGTTGAGGACAATGTCGATGAAAAAGATGACGTCAACGATGCTGTCTAAGACAAGCAGTGACACGTCCTCCGAGGTCTTGTTCTTGAAGGCCACATTATAAGGGACCATAATGGCCGTATAGAAGGTGAGGCAAAGGATCACCCAGTCCCAGATTGCTTTAAAGGCGCAATAGTGTAGCAGGATGTGGGGAGGAGTCTTTGGGGCTTCCTGACGATACTGAGGCAGGACTTCGGAGTTGAGGCTTATCATCTAAATGGGAACACACAAAAACTCTATTATCACAATATCATTTAAAAAAAGAATGTTCTTCAATTATACTGAATTTTGTAGACTGCATCACATAACGCTTTTGTAAACTTCCTAATTATGGTATTAAAGGACAAGTCAATTTTCCCAAAATAATTCCATAATGAAATATAAACTATTTGAAATTGAGATGGTTTTGGTCTTTAGTAGATGCAATTTATTGGGACTTACTGAACTTATTGGGACTCATTTATTTCATTTAACTGTTGAAAAAAAGAACTACGAATTTGTTTGTTTCTTTTGACGCTTTTCTTGGTGAACTACATAGGATATAGTGGAGTTTTGCACTACACATGCTCGTTGAAAAGTAGTTTCCTTCAATGGCTTAGTTTGGTCTGGTTTAGTTTACAGTGCTACAGTCTACTCTTTTGCAACACGAGGGCTATTAAGACCGTCCAATGGACTAGAAAAGTAGCAAAAAGCTGCAAAATATGAAGATTCTGGTACAATAGATTTGAGTTTTTTAAAGAAATTGTAATAACCGTCCTTATGATTTCCCATTAAAGGAAAAAGCATATAATATTTCAGATACTGTAAAGATAAATTCTCCTACTTAAATAAATAACCTTGGCTAGAATTAAGAAGTTGTTATTTCAAATTATTGAATGTCATCGTAGAAAGAGTTTTCAAGTTTCTCATATCACAGTGATTCAGAGTATTGTATTTGGAGAATTAATATGATGAAGAACTGAATCGTACTTTATGAAGTTTTCCTCGCCATTCTTTGTCCGTTGACGGGAACATAATATGATAATTGTGTTTCATGTTCCTTTCATAAATGGTGCCGCTTAATATTAAAGTTGTAGAATAAGATTAAACAAAGAGCTTTAATGTGTTTAAACATTACAGCATATCCGTGTCCTTCGAACTTATGATTCTTGACTACCATCCATTGAAGTACGAACTCATAAAAATATATTAGTCTGCTATATTATATCCTTTTTATATTTTATACTATTGAAAGGGAGCCTGACAAAAATAAAGACAATCAATGAAATAAGATTTAATTTTCCACATTTTTATTCATCTAATTAGCTAGTACATTTTTTTACTAGAATAAAGAATATATAATATCAGAAACTAAAATAACTTTGGAAAATTATATATCATGCTATCTTTTCTAGGATAAACATATTTTCAGCTAAACCAAAGATATTTTTCTGATTTTACAGCATTGGAAAGTTATAATTATTATAAAATTCCTTGTACTTTATGTTAATTACTTTTCCCTTTAATATTGCAAATGACGATTATGGCTTATTTTCTATTTACTTTATAAATGTATCCTTAAAAATATTTCACTGTTTTATTATTATCTTATCAAAAATTTTAAAATAGTTTACTATGTAATAAATGTTTTAGGGTAATGCCAGATTATTCTCCTAGAAAGAGAATAAGTTTTAAAAACTAATCTGGAGATCAATTTCTTTAATTTACCTACATTGCTTTCAAATATAAGTGAATTAACGACTTTAATGGCTAAATAAACAAGAAAAACATTTTGGTATACAATGACCCTTCCTCATGTACATCACAGGAGCCTCTCACCGCACTACAACCATTAATAGAAGGATAAATAGCTTACCATTTGTTTTATAAGTAAGAGACACTAGGAATCTGTAACTCAATAAACCAATTCTTTTACTCAAGGACAAAACTTACTTTTTTAATCTTAACTCATGATAAAACAGGAAACTTTAACCGAGGAGCCAAGATGGACCAAGTGTGTAGACATTCCAACAATTCAGAAATATTTATAAGTATATAAATATATGTATGTAGGAATGTATGTGTGTGTGTGTACATATTCCTATACATAAGGCCTTTAAGGTTCAAAATATATTACACATTGTGAGAGATTAAACCAAAGTTCTGTTTAATTATTGGTTAATCTATTACAAGGAGATAAATACTTTTTTACAAACTCATTTATCCATTTGTGAAGAATTATGAGCAATACAACAAATTTGTTTATTTATTGCACAAGCAGATATTTTCATTTTGATGGCGTTATGGCAACATTTATACTAAAAACTCTTTTGCTCTGATATTCATAGTTTAAACAGGAATACTTTTACATTTTTGAAAAGGAATAGACACTTTGATAGGGAGCTGCCAAATATTATCTTGCATGCAGGAATACGGGCGGCCGAATACTACCTTGCACTCAGGCGGAACCCAGAACTAGCCCTTTATCTATTTATCAATTAGTGGGCTATTTAAAGAGTAGAGTTATAGAAAATTTCTCATGCAAAACAGAAATTTAATTGCAATAATTTTAGATAATATTAAATTTTAACTTTAATATGATAATGCGCATGAATATACTTTATCATGAAAGTGTCTTTTGAAAGGACGTGTTCGAATCAAAGTTCATAACACGAATATTTCTCAGAAACGTAAATTCACAAATTAAAGTTTAAGTATAATGAATATTATGAATCAAAAGTAAAAGCAGAATATATAGGGAGGGGGAAGTTGCAATTGTGTTTGAAAATTAACTTATGATTATGAAACTTTGTACTCATATGCATTGAAATATAACTGAAGTAATAGTTTTGTCAGATAATGGCTAAACAGAAAGGGCGTAACCTTTCGATCCCTGAGTCCATGTGTTCATTGTGGGCTTAGATATTCATATCCGTTCAGAATTAGCTTTAGTGACTCTCGGTCAAATTAGCCCCCAGATCAGAAATATAGCGTCCCAAACAAAAAAAAAAAATGTTAAATAAATTCTTTTTTAAATTAGATAATTTTTTGAGATCTCAAATAAAAAAAAATCTTTAAAACCTTTTTAAGATGTTCCTTGTCATTTAATTTTTCATAGATTCCTACAAAATGTTTACAAAACACTCCTGATATAAATAAAAATAAATTTATGTATTCCTCTCAAGTTTTGACTTTATTTAGATTATTAAACTCAATTTAAGTACTAAAAGTGCACATTTTTCATGAAAGTTTAATGTACAGACATAAAAAAATTTCCTGTAAATTGACTATTCAAACTAATCAGCAGAATAATAACCAAATACATTTAAAATATATTTTTAAATATTTTTTAAATGTATTTTAAAATATTAATAAAACATTAAAGGAAAATATTGAAAATTAAAAAGAAGAAACATCTTAAAAATTTACAAAAATATTTTAAACTAAATTAAAATTTATCTAAGTTTTAAATCTTTTAAAAGCGTGATTAATTTCTTTATACTTCAATTTATATGTGTACAAAGTTTCATAATTCTGAGTTTATAATGTACATAAACGCTTTGTAACGCCTTAAAGAAAATATGAATATGAACAAAACTAACGTTGAAATACACTATTCATTTAAAATTCTATGTCACAATGTAAGTAAAGGTAGGGTTTGTAATTTTACCGACTTTTTATTTACTGGTATTATTGTAAAGGAAAATTTTAGTACCAGTTAGCTGGTAAATTACGTCTAATATTTTTAATAAATACTAAAAAATAATAAATGTAAAATACAGACATTTAAATATTGGTAAAATATATTATAATAAACTTTTATTATTTGTTTTAACTTCAATTTATAAAATATTAGTCGAAAATATAAAAGCGTTAAAATTAAATTGTAATCATAAAAAATAAATTAGATATCAAAGATATTTTCTAACTTAACATTAAAAAAGTACACTTGTAAAAAGATTAATTATTGTTAATTAAAAATAATTAATTATTAATCTAGAAATTTGTGGCAGAGAAGTTAGTTTCAGATAAAATTCAGATAGTGAGGAATTCTCTAAGAATCTAAATATAAGTTCTATAGAAGTTACAGATAATGCACATGAATATAAAATAAACCCTATTACGAAAAATTTAAATTACATTGTTTATCATGGAAGATGAAGGGTTCCTTCAATCAGAATATCTGTATATCCTCTATGTCATGAGATATAGTAAGTTAACACTATCAAAATGCGGGAGTTACAAAACATATGATAAGACAATACGGCAAGAATATTATACAAAATTCTATATAAAAATTTCTACAGAGATTTTCTATTTAGGAATAATCGGTAGCATCTTTTTTTTTACCGGTAAATATTTTGTAACATGATTCTCAATTTATCGATAAGCCAGAATTACAAGCCTTACTAAAAAGTAATTAGGTAATAAATCAGAATAATTACGTGTGCGAGCTGCGATTGTTTAGTGGTGTCCGCCTTGATGGCAGGTATATGAGAGGAAAATTGCTGAGCAAGGACCGAACGACTTCTAGTAACAGATCGGGCAAGGCGGGCAAACTTGCTAAGTCTCACTGAAAAGAACAAACATAACACATTAACCATATAGGGAAAAACAGTTGATTCAGAATATCTGAATCGATGTGGAGAGAAGAAAAAAACACCAACACACAAATACACAGAGGACAACACGGACATGGACACTTAACAACACGTATTAGGCTAGCGTTAAGCATTATAGGAATGCTATATTTGAATCTACAGCACACATTGGCAACTAGATTTTGTATTTTTTATTTGATTATTCTGGATTCCTATATTCTCTAAAATAAGCCAGCAATGTGACATTGCCTTAACGGTATTTAAACATAAGATAAATAATAATGTATTTATTTAACCACACTTTAGTGTAATTAAAATTTGAAAATATTTGTTATAGTTTACTCGATGAAAATGTTCATTTCATATGAAAATGGAAGCTTGTATCTTAGGCAACAGTAATTTCTGCAGCAATATGACATGCATGCATTAAACTGATCTGCGTTTTATTCAGAAATCGGATTCGTTTCAGGAATATATCCTGATACATGCATATATATATATATATATATATATATATATATATATATATATATATATATATATATATATATATATATATATATATATATATATATATATATATATATATATATATATATATATGTATATATATATATATATATATATATATATATATATATATATATATATATATATATATATATATATATATATATATATATATATATATATATATATATATATATATATATATATATATATATATATATATATATATATATATATATATATTTAACTTGTAGGTATTAAACGATACTTTTTTTTCATTTACTAGCCTTTTTACTTTGTAAATCGATAATAGCTAATAGCATTTGCAGTATCAAGGTTTTTGTCATACAAGTATATTTACATTTATAAGACTCATTGCTTTTAGAGAATATATGGTATTCAACAGCAGTGCTAATACATTTAAGTCCATATATATAAGTTTTGTTATTTGAATTTAAATTTTACTTTAAATTTTTAAAATATTCATCACAAAAAATAGATGCGTCTTTTTGTATTTTTCGATTTTTATGCCTTAATGTAATACTTAATGTTCTATTAAACTACTCGATAAATTGTTTTTGTGCTATCAATATTTCCTTTATTTCTTAAGCATAAAAATGCCATTTTTCTCAGATAAATACTTATAGAATGTATGGTTATTGTACAATTATTTTAATATTGCTAATGACCAGGTTGATCGTATTCAATCAATACCTTGCAAAACGCACGTGGTGTTTTACGATTTTAGTTTCATTTGTCTACTTAAGGTGTCTATTTCGAATCATGTCTATTATAAAAGAAATAGAGGAATTTATCTAATTATATTATTTGTTATTTTCTGTTGTAGGGAAATATAACTTTATTGAACATACAGAATATATATTGCAGTAATGATCGCTAGAGCAGAAATTCATCATAAGGATTATATTTTTTTCTAAATGTATATTAAAGTTGAAGTTTTAAAAATCATGTTGTTGAAAATATTTGTGAAAAATCTTGTTTTAGTGAAATGATTATATGAATATCCAATGAATACGTAAAAAATCAGTATTTCTTAAAAATAGAAATAAAAAGTTTCATTAGTATTCTGTTTGCACAAAATGGAATCCTAAGAAGATTTAGAGGGGGAAACTTTTCTCCAGTTTTCACCAGGCAAATTGAGCACGTATATTATGCATGAAGAAGATGCTATTTTAAATTCATGGTAAAAAAAAAAATTGTGTAGATATTTGCTGTGGAAATTTTATTACGATGCCGACTATAGTTTTAACAAATAACAATCTTTTATTATGTGCAATTAAAATATCAAAACCTCAAAACGCTTTAGACAAGTATTCATCAGTGATATGTGCATGTATATTTTCGTACGGAAGATAATGCTGTTATGAAATTACAGTAATAGAAATCTGGCAGATTTTTGCTATGGGTTAACAAATGGTCTGTATAACTGCAATATTTTTCAGCAAAACACCAACATGAATCCCTTTTGACAAGTTTTCTTGGCTTATAATGGATTGTAAATAAAGAAGTGTTCTACAATCACATTAAAAAATTATGTAAATTATTGTATATATGATGGTGTATTAAAACTAAGCTCAGTGTTAAAGATTGTTACGTTGTGTTAAAGATTATTACAATCTGCGAATATTGTACACATTCTGAACACTGTATAAATTTTTGAATATTATATGTATTGTATACAAATTGTAAATAGTGCACGATGACGTACTTTTGTAGACTTGAAATGTCAAGCGTGATATTGTAGTTAGTGAAAACGGTCATCTGTGTACATTTTCACCTTTGGAAGATACGAACAAAGCGGGGTTGACTGTGAACATGAGTATCAAGTTTATATTTTTTTGACTTACTATATATTTAGGAATGGTTCTTGCAACTGGAAGGTCTTAAAAACGCACCTTTGAAACGGTATACGTAATAGCTATTTAACTTTGCGTTAGAGCAAACTCATTTCATCTGAATGGAAGGGATAATACTAGTATAAATGTATGGAAAATGATTTTAAATTAGATCTTTTCTACAATCATACAATTTTCTTTATACTGTAAGGCTTTGTTAACTCCTTTAATGAAAAATCTACCTTTATTATCGACAGTAGAAATAACCGATTATGTAAAGTCGTACTACTCCTATATGCTTACTGTTTTTATTTCATGTATTTTAGTCTTTTTGATAATGTATTTTAGCATGCAGATAAAACAGCCCTTTTAATAGATTTATTCCTTATGAAGAAACAATGTTCAGCGATGGATGTTTTACCCATATGAACCTGTTATGTCTTAAATTAAATATAAATTAATTCTTTATCTTCGTTTAAATATGTCAAATCAAAATTCTTTTTCTATAAAATTTTATTCCTGTCATTTAAGAACTATTAAAATTTCGAACAATTTATATAACTCATATATAAATTAAGTACTTCTTTTTAAAAATTTTAAATACATTTTACATCGGAAGGAAATATATGAATGATAGGTGAACATGAATAATATCACTTTAATTTGTAAGCTAAAATTATTATTTAAAAAGTTTGATTTAAATAACTAAGATAGCTAAAGAAGTAAAAATGATGAAGAAAGTCTGATTAAAAAAGATGAAGAGGAGCAGCAGAACTGCATAAAAGAATTTTCAAAGAGTGCATAGTTTGTAAGATGTGCCATAAAAAAGCAGAAGAATGATTAAAATATGAAGACGTAAGAAGTAAAATGGATTTAGATGAATTTAAGTTTCTATATTTCAAGTGTTTGAATTTAGAAAGCAAAAATCTGAGGGCTGCCTATAATATTGGTGCTATCTATTAGAAATGAAGCTATTTTATCATGCAAATTCTAATGAAATTTCTGCAGTGACGCTTCTTCATAATGTCAAAGATACGTTTTTGTTGAATGCTATGGCTTATTTGAAAATGTGCGAAGTGTAGAAAATTGAATGTAGATATGACAATCACAATGAAACATGCAATAAGAAAAAAGATACTAACTTGCTAGCATGAGAGATCTAAACACATGACATTGAAGAGTCCACTGTTTCAAAGTCTCGGGTAAATGGTTAACAAAAGTATAAAAGGAAATTAAAAGGTCTCTCTGTAGAACTTGAACTCAGGATAAATTATTTAATAAACTCGTAATATCAGTGAGGGGTACTTATTTTAATAGTGTTATAAATATTAAGAGTAACTCTTGAATGCTAGATTTTCAGGAAGCTATATTCCAAACGTCATCAATGAAGCGGTTATTTTGTCAATTCATAGTATATCAAAACTGAATCGTAAGTAGTTTCATGATCAAAAATAGAAAGTTATTAAAATTGAAAAAGTATAAATTAACAGTTAACATCCACTCTTTAACCATGACGAGGTTTGTTTGGTCAAATTTTATCATGTCTCAAAGAAAAAATCTAAAACTAACAATTGTTTTTCATACTTAGTACAGATTACTCACGTCTGATGAAAATATTAGGTGGTCAAAAATGATGAATATTTGAGTTTGATATTTACAAGTTAGAATGATCTAGTAAAATGAAATATATAACAAATAAAAATCAGTATTGCAAAGGGACAGTAGACAAATTTAAGACTACAACTTGGAGGCATTTGATACTGGGATTTAGCTATCTAAATAAGACCAAAAAACATTACGAGGATTTGAATTTTTCATATACTCGTAGATTACATAAAACATCTCGAGCGATAAAACTCTCGGATGCATTTTATTTCTATATTTAGGTAGTTTCCTTCTTATTGACAGAAACTTAACCCAACTGCATGGGTCATAAAATTGTTTCTATAGTTTTTGAAGATTTTCTAATTCTACTAATGAGGAAATTCATATTCCCATCTTCGAAAACCTAACATTAATCTGGCAATCTAAAGTACGTGAATCACAACTTTTAATCACGCAATTTGAGATTAGCGATAAGAAAATAAACATAAATTTGAAAAAAAGTCATTAACTGTCCGATATTTGTATTCCTTAGTTTTGATTCTTTAATAATCCACACGATTTCATACAGCCATCACGTTCTTATTCTGATGGAAATTTTAATTTCAAAACAAATTATTGTAAAAGTAAAGAAACATTAGATATGTTTGAAGATTATCTTTGATTATACGATAAAAATAGGTGAATTGTAGGATAATCCGATACAATAATTGCCTACTTTGAAAGTTGTTTATTCATGAATCACAATGGAGCACAACTTTTTAATAAGTAACACTGGTATTTTGCGATATATAAAGCCTGCATAGATACATATGTTAAATACTGTATCATCTTTAAAAACATAAAATAATGAATACATGTTATTTTGTTGTACAGTATTGGAAAGTACAGTGTTGTTGAAGTATTTTGTCATCGTTGTTTTTAGAGCAACGATAGTTATTCTAATAAAAGTGAGGTTGCTTTTTTTATATAAAATAGTATTAAAGATAAACCTTTAATTCTATAACAACATACAAGATGAGATGATGGGAAAACAGGAAAATTTTTTTTCAATCAAATTCCACGTTCTTTATTGTTTATATTGTTGTCGTCTATCATCCAAGAGTTACATAGTTGAGACTTTAGGAAACAGCACTGAGAACTATAGTGATTCTATTCTAGCATGCTTATAAGGTGCATTTTTGCATAGAGAACAAACCTGTTTTTTTACCTTTAGCAGTATCGTCTTCTGCGGGTTGTTTTAGACCAGAAATATCTCGAAAAGTGAGAAGGAACAGAACCACGATATCCTTCTCGTTTCGGATTGGGGCTATGTGTAGAAGGAGCCACAGATCTAAACATACACAAGAAATTAGTATCAAGTGATTCGCATTTCTTATTTTGCAATCAAGGACTGTAACGTCACAGGTGACGGCTTCTTTCCTTTTCACTATGGTTTCAAACAAGTCCTTGTAAGATGCAAGTTCATACTTACCCGTTTCAGAAAGTTCACCGACACATTTTTATATTGCTAAATGACATTATTTCTGCTAGACAATAGCTTTCAATCATTTAAACATGATCGTTAATCAAAATTCACTTGAGTACAGATATTTAGAGGAATGAAATAAAAAGACTGCTATGACATAAAGCTAGTAATTACATCAATGTAATGACATTTATTTTAGAATCAATGAAAAATACTTCCTCATTACAAGGAGCTATATCTTGCTAGAAACCAAAACATAAGTTAAAAATAATACGTTTGTATGTTCTACATGCTACATAAAAAAAATTCAGTACTTACAAGACTAGTGTATAGGAATTATGTTTATAATAAATCTTGTGTTTTAGAAAGAATAAATATTTTTCCTCTATTCCTATATTTGGATGAAAAACAAATAAACTGCTAGATGAATTTCATATTTGATTCAAAATTATGCATCTAAAATCTATATTTTATATTTGATTCTAAATATACATCTAATTTCTGTAAAAGAGAATATAGTATTTTATCTTTAGAATTTATTATCGCTTTTGTGAACGACGATTTGTAAAATTCATTTACTACAGCATCACACCTTTTATATTTTTACAATTTAAGCATAGTTAAATATGAAATCTATTTTTATAACGATTTGTCAAATAATAACACAAAATTAGAGGCCATTATTAACTCCTAAACTTATTTCCGTAAATAATTTTCCATAACTCTTTGTTAATAACTTTGAAACACATTTTAAATACACTATATAAAGGATCGTAAAAGTATAAAAATTCCCGTGTTTCTAAACATAACTTCTACCAGATTAAAAATAGTAAATAAAATTTTAGCTCTCCTTTCTTAAATGTAATAAATAACTACACGAATTTCTGTAAAGAAATTCGTGTAGTTGACACGTTCTATTGAAGAAATTTTCAAAAAAATATTCTTCTTAATTTAGTTAATTCATCATCATCATGACTGAAGCATCAAGAGTGCCGCATGTAATAATGACAAGAAATTGTGTTAACTGCAAAAGAATTTAATGCGGAATATATATAATTCAATAAAGTTGTTACAAAGGAGGAAAATTCTAATTTAATCTTAGAGTTTTACTTTTTATCTAAATTAATATATCCACAAAAACAAAATTAATTTCATTAAGACATTTAAGAAATAACTTTTTATTGGATAAAAGCATGTAAATAAAACTATAAAGCAATGTTTCACAAAAAATTATGTACATGGTTAAAATTTAAAATAAATTGCAAAAAATACTTAAATTATTAAATAGCATTACAGAATAATACTTAAAAATTATTAATGAGCAAATAAAATTCTTATTGTATTTGCTATAAATTAATTGGGGGTACACAATAGTTTAAAGCTATGCAGCTACACTAAGTGTTAATATTAAACACACACACACACACACACACACACACACATATATCTTATTGTATTTGCTATAAATTAATTGGGGGTACACAATAGTTTAAAGCTATGCAGCTACACTAAGTGTTAATATTAAACACACACACACACACACACACACACACATATATATATATATATATATATATATATATATTTATTTATTTATATATATATGTGTGTGTGTGTGTGTGTGTGTGTGTGTGTGTGTTTAATATTAACACTTAGTGTAGCTGCATAGCTTTAAACTATTGTGTGTGTGTGTGTGTGTGTGTGTGTGTGTGTGTGTGCGTATATATGTATGTATCTGCTTATGAAATTCCTCAATGATTTGTTCAAATGAATTCGTTTTACTGTTGAAAGACATTAAAAATTTCTTTTTGAGATTTCTCCGATGATAAATCTTATGCAGTTGATTTTCATTCAGTCTTGAAATTCCTGGTGGAATTAATTGGAATTTAGCTCGGCTTTCTTTTTATGCTACATACGCATTTGAATTCTTAAAACCCTAAATTTCTCGAATGAGGATACAGTCCCTTTTCTTTTGTTTTAAAAAATTCAAATTATTCATGCGCGAAAAACCTTACGTGAAACCATGCGAAAAACTTGAAATACATTGTTAAGCAGTTTATATGTTCAAGTTCGAAACAGAATATATGTTTTATTTCTGATCAGATTTCGTATTTTTTCTGCTCGAATGGAATGATTTACAATTTGTGCCAAACGTGAGATAAGTTACTTCATTCAATAATTACTTAAACATCATTAATTTATATACGATAAACAGTAATTTGAGGTTTCATCTGAAAAAAAAAGAATAAACGATGATATAATCCTTAAACTTTTAAATGGTGATAACAAAAGATTTGGCTAAATTAAGTATCTTTATACGATTTCTTAAGGGAAAACTAGATTTTTTTTAAAGGTAACAGAATCACTTTAATGATTTTCCTCTACAAACTACTTAAATACAGCCTTTTGCGCAATTTCTTGTAAGAAATTAGGTTGTATAATATTTTATCGTCTTTAATAAATAAGTTTATTTTACTGATAACGAAGTATGCTTTTCTAGAACTATGTTTAGTCAATAGCACTTTCTTTTTATTTCAGTTCCTGAGTATACAAAAGATTATTTCAAAATGTATCTAAATACAAGCGAAAATCGTTAAGATTTTATTGGCTGTCAATAGCGTGCTTGTCTTCATTTATTATTTAAATCGAAAGCGAATATTGTAGAAAAAGTTATACGTGGTTCTGAGATTTGCTGAAGCGAAGTGACAAAAGAGTTATGTTTATCATTTATTTTTTATATCACTTTTTAAAGGACCTTTTATAACATCAATAATGTATACTTACTAATCCACATTCAAAAACTGATTGAGATTTTGTGAAATACAAGGTTAAATATGATTTGATATTTTTTATTTTTTTATTCTGAAGTAACTATCAATATTATTAAATACCAGGTACAATTAAAAAAAACTTTCTCAACACTACTTTCGGCGATAATTTTGAATAACTTTCATAGAAAAGATTAGTTTTTCCCAGCTTAGTCTGAAGTGTGAAATAAAAGGTCAAAAAAGTAGTTGAAAATAAGAAAATGCATATATTTTGAGAGCAAAATGTAAATAAAAAATTCCCTTTAATTATTCCCTCAATCTTTAATATGCACTTAACTTTAAATTGATAT
The DNA here is from genome assembly GCA_032207245.1 of Pardosa pseudoannulata. Classification (NCBI taxonomy): domain Eukaryota; kingdom Metazoa; phylum Arthropoda; class Arachnida; order Araneae; family Lycosidae; genus Pardosa; species Pardosa pseudoannulata. The sequence continues at coordinate 125,358,542 of CM063502.1, read as the reverse complement.
CTATTTAATAAGAGGCTATGGTGAATCGTAGCTTTATAAATCGTATTATACTTAAGTGTGACAACAAATGTGATAATTTTGAAAAAATCATTTATCAAATATCATTTATAAATATGATAATGTGATCATGCCACTAAGATTCAATTTGTATCAAATTCAGTTGCGTTTAATTTTTTTTTCACAAAACGTTTCAGTTAGAATTGATCAAAATTTCTTCACTTTCCCTTACATAGTGTGAATAAAAATCTATTAAAGTAAAATTAATTCAACGTGTATTAATTTTGTTTCTTAAACACTTATACCTAAAAGTGTAAAATGGGTCATTTTGTCCCAAAGACAGCCACTGAGTAAAGCAAATTAATAGGAAAAAGTTATGTACAGGATGTATTTAAGGAAGGTTTGCCTAGAAATTAGTCGCTGATTAGGAAACAAGGAGCAACAATATTCAATAAAGTAACAATACTTATTCTTCTATGGTGATTTTCATGGCTTTCCGCAGGTAAAATAATTTACACTGATACGCTGTAACCATATTGGATATGCATATTTAACACCTGATATCTAGATAAAATCCTATAAAATGTAGTTTTATATTTTAACTGAAACAGTGGAGATTTTTGGAAGAGTTCTTAGTTTTAGGTATTCTGAAACTGCCGCTTTTCTAGTGTTAAGTACTAATCAACACTTTTGTAACACATAAAACGTAGATTCATTGCTAATGGAAACAAGGTTTTATAACACCCCTAATAGGAAAGAATATAAAAATAATAGTAACATTTTATTTAAGTTCAGTCTAATCTAATTACAAAGGTTCCTAAAACATTCATGTAATCGAAAATATATTGCATTCAATTTTAAATAGCGGTTTTTATCTGTTTTCGATGAATTATAATCCCAATATAAATGTTTATCAACATCAGGGTTAATTAGATAACTGAAAGGAAACTACAGAACATATGGGAAGCACAATCTTACCTTTCATAATAGTACATGTAAATGTTACAAACAGTATTAATGTTCCCGTTAGTCTGTAGTTGGGAATATTAAGCAGAATTCTCAAAATAGTTCAGACATTTGTGTTTTCCCCATCTATATTGGTTTATTTTGACAGAAGTATGCCAATTCTAATTTCCTTTAAAGCTGCAAGGAATGAGATTGGACTATATTGATAAGATGTTTAACAGTAATTACTAAAAGGAATGTCAAAGAATCTTTCTATATGCGAGTTTAAAATTCAGCCAAGTGAATTAAAAAACTATATTGTTATATAAAATTTGTAAAGGATAGTGTTAAAAACCTTCTAGATATGAATTCTATAGCAAAAGTGTTCTTGTAAATACTATATTTAATAAACATTTCTGTAATGTTACAAAATTTATTACATACTTCATTTATGGCAGTCATAAGAACTTTGTTTTATTATTTAATATGTGTACTATAAATAGTTTTAGTACTTCCCACAGTTAATCCGACAAATATTCAAGATAATTCAACTAATAAGTCAACTGATAATTCAAATTATGCTTTTATTTACAAAAGTATTTTTTGAAAATCTACGTAAGAACTAAAATCTATTCTGAAATGATATCATTAATGATCTCTTCCTTGATGTCTCTGGCTACCATACAAATTCAAAACACTTAAAAAAAAACATAAAATATGAATAGTAGTTTCATAGTATGCATACTCCAATGATATATTTGGCCATTTTTGAGTATTTACATTTCTTAATCAGAATCCTTAGAAAAGATAATACATATAAGACAAAATAACGTGAAATACTAATGATAACAGCTAATCATTTTATGTAATGAATGTAAATAGGTCAGAGAAAGAATATCGTGTAGGGAAAGCAACTTTACTGACCGCCCTCCCCTCCAAAGCTGGGTGACTTCCTTCCAAGACTTCCGGAGTCCCCTGAATCCGGAGATCGGCTAGTAGGAAGTTTAGCCAGCACATTGTCCAGCTTGCAGCCTGAAAAACAACAAAAAAGTTCTACTATTATAATAAACAATTTTATGAACATTACTAATAATTAATTATGTCTCGGGTGCGTAATAGTATGACTGTTAGTTGCCAGTATAATACTAGGATCTCTTTTGCTTCGCTGAAAGACCAGAACTTAAAAATCCCCAAGAGTGTATCAATTGTATGAAGCTGTAAGTAAAGTTTTAATATACACATCTGCAATTGAGAAAGCCAGTATATCTTGTTAAAATCATTTAAGGTAGGCTTTTTAGCAGTGGATATATTGTAATTAAAAGCTTAATTATTGCAATTAAAAGATAAATTGAAGTAAAATACTGACAGGAAATGCATTTAAGTTTTTAACATAGTTTCTTATATCATAGTTTCGTATATTTATAATATACGTTTCTAAATGTCAACCTCGATTTTTACCTGATTTCATCTGATGATGATGATGACTGATTTACCTCATATGAGCTCATAATCTTGAAAATGTTTATCCGGTTACTTTCTAAATTATATTTTAATTTAAAATAATTTTTAAACATAATTTACCAAACCAATGGTGTGGTTATTAAATATTATTCATTGTTTGGTAACAAGATTTGTTAAATTTAAATTAAACATATTTTATTATTAGAACAATTTATTTTTTACACATATATATTATTATACACATATATTATACATTTTATTTTTTTATTTTTAAGTACCTCTATTTTGTTTAGCAGTTTCAACTACACAGCGATATACTTTCATTATAAAATAGGCATTTTAAGTTGTTGAATTCGCTTTTCAAACAATATCTTTCATTAATATAGGGAGAAACAAATATATTAATATTGTTTGCATTTATTTGTCTGGGCATTGCTACTTACTAAGCCATTAATTGCAGCTTCCCATCTGCAACTGACAGATACGATTCCTACAATTATCATTAACAGGATCAGGTATAAAAGTGTCTTAAACTCCGAAACTACGTGTTTAATTAACTGCTTGACAATAAATTTATAGGTTAATTGTAATGTTTGAAGCTGAAGGTTGTGAGTACATCTAAGTGTGATAGACTGAGGTAAAAGCTATTCTTTTAATCGGTGGAAAATAGTTACAGAATTTTCATTTAATTAGCCTGAGAGATTTTCTTCATTAGGTTTAGATGGTTGATTTGTTGAGAGCCAAGGTCACTATTTAAAATACAAGGGTAAATATTTCTCCGAAAGCGAACGCTACTGGAGTTGAATCAAATAATTACATTTCCATGGCAATTTAAAGGATATTCTGATTAAAATATTAAATGATTAATATTACTGTAGATAGATTCTATGAGATACAGTAATGTATAACTCTTAAATATATCATTAAATGGAAAGTAACATTTCTTTTATCGCTTCAGCTTTTTATTCCGAGAAATGGGAATAACTTTAGTAAAGCCTAAAAATTGAGTTTAATGAGAAGTTTCTTCAACTTTCTTGTACTGCTACATAAGCTATAGTACACTTATTAAATTTTACCAATCTTTTAATTTATCTGAAAAATGAAATTACCAGTAAGCAAGCCCTAAAACATAATACAAGGTATTTTGGAATAAATAAATAATAAAGAACAAATATAGTGTCAGTGATAACTAGAACACAAACACTAAATTAAGATTCATAAAAAACAAATTTTTAAACGTGCGATAAAAGCTATTTTTGGTTTACTGAAATTTTATTACTTCTGATTCAAATATTTAGTGAATATTTATTTAATACACTTCTTTTCGCTGAGCAGAAATTTTCGTATGCTTACGTATTTTGAATTGTTTTTAAGTATTAAATAGTTTTTATTAATTTAGAGCTCAATTAATTTACTAAGCTTTTTGGGACATATACTTAAAATGCAATTTTAAATTCAACAAAAGAAGTCTATCAAATTCTCACGAACTAAAGATGAACAAAGTTTCAAAGCCAGTGATATGTTTTATCTAGTGAATAGTATATGCTCTATAGAAGAATGAAGTATAATACTCGAAATACTAAATACAGGATACTAGGAAAGTAAAATTTACAAAATCTGGTTTAGTTTTTAACTGTATGGTTCTGAAGCTGCTTACACGATTCCATGTCTGATATGATGAAAAAGAGAAACAATTCATAAGCATAACGTTACATCGATTTCAAAGGGAGTCATGTATTATAGATTTTAGAAAATTATTCAGATAATCTTAACTATCTATAAAAATAAATTTAATAAAGTCATTGTCTTTTTCTTCGATGACAACCTTGCTAATTTCATTAAGTGCATGACACAGCAGTTTTTATAAAGCCCGTATTACAAGAGACGTAGATACGCTTGCGTTGAAAACTGTTCTATGCTGTAGTCGAGTGAAAATCTACTTTGGATAGAATTTTTAAACCAACTATACAATTTTTTAAAGAATTATTCAATTAACTGTAACGACTAGTTATTCTGAAAAGTGTTCACCTTTAAGTAGTCTTATACAATATAGTTCGGGTTTTTAGATGTCTCGTATGTTTAAAATTCTTGCTGAAAGAGCTTTTCCTATTATTATACTTGAAAGTTTCATCATTCTGTCTATTTCCAATTTCTCAATTAACAAACCTTTATTGTTAGCTGAAATAGTTATAACCATTTAAGTTCTTTCCTTATATATGAAAACTCTTTTGTATTTTTTATATGCATTTAATCTTCTATGGATTCCATCATGATTCAGTACGATATTTAAAAATTTCTATAAATTAAATTTTTTAGTACTTTTTAATTCAACTTTTACACTTATTCATAGTCTAAACCAGATGTTATTAAGCTATTTGACTATCAACACAATTTCATAGTTATTTTATTAGTTAATATTAAAAACAGTTAAACACTTCTCCGTTACTAAGTACCGCATGCAAATCTTTTGAGTTTTTATTTGAAACTGTAATCCCCTATATAATAATAGCCTAAGTTGTCTGTCCATCTATCCATCTGTCCGCGAATTTGGATCTCGAAGTGGTTGGACCTGGAATGGATAGAGCATCCATATTGGATTTTTGATGACTTAGGGTTAGCAAAATTCAAACCGAGTAAGTTTATCTTTTCCTAAACTATAGATCCGATTCTAAAATAAATTGGTATAAATAAGCTTCGAATCACAGCGAAAAATACTGTCGTCTTTAAAACGTTCGAAATCCACTCCGTCCCCATTTTAAAGCGTTTAATGCCATTATATCAAGCCCTATTTTAAGAGCAGGCGATTAAATTTATTAATTTATCAAATAATAAATCGGTAACAACAATTGTTTTTCTAACTGTATGACGTCATTCCTTTAACCATCTCATTTAATTATTTATTTTAGATTATTTAAATATCTTCCGCATTATTTCCCTACATTTTATCACTAAACTTCGATATTACGTAAAAAAATTACTTT
>CM063502.1:125345658-125348158 GCA_032207245.1 Pardosa pseudoannulata | reverse complement strand
GAGCTAATTCTTCGGCATTTGTAAAATAACATTAAGAAGAGTCATTTGTTTAAATTCTCCACACGCAGGTTGCTATCTGTTAGAAATTATGCTAAAGAAACTATTCAAGATATTGTCATCATAAAGTTTGCACGAATATTAATAATAAATTTAAAGAGGTTTTAAATGTTATAAATATATTTTCTATATGAAGGCATTGTTAAAAATATTGGAGAGCCTGTGAACTAATGTCTTAGGAGCTAATTCTTCGGCATTTGTAAAATAACATTAAGAAGAGTCATTTGTTTAAATTCTCCACACGCAGGTTGCTATCTGTTAGAAATTATGCTAAAGAAACTATTCAAGATATTGTCATCATAAAGTTTGCACGAATATTAATAATAAATTTAAAGGGGTTTTAAATGTTATAAATACATTTTCTATATGAAGGCATTGTTAAAAATATTGGAGAGCCTGTGAAGTAATAGCTTAGGGGCTAATTCTTCGGCATTTGTAAAATAACATTAAGAAGAGTCATTTGTTTAAATTCTCCACACACAGGTCGCTATCTGTTAGAAATTATGCTAAAGAAACTATTCAAGATATTGTCATCATAAAGTTTGCACGAATATTAATAATAAATTTAAAGGGGTTTTAAATGTTATAAATACATTTTCTATATGAAGGCATTGTTAAAAATATTGGAGAGCCTGTGAACTAATGTCTTAGGAGCTAATTCTTCGGCATTTGTAAAATAACATTAAGAAGAGTCATTTGTTTAAATTCTCCACACGCAGGTTGCTATCTGTTAGAAATTATGCTAAAGAAGCTATTCAAGATATTGTCATCATAAAGTTTGTAAAATTATTAATAATAAATTTAAAGGGGTTTTAAATGTTATAAATACATTTTCTATATGAAGGCATTGTTAAAAATATTGGAGAGCCTGTGAAGTAATAGCTTAGGGGCTAATTCTTCGGCATTTGTAAAATAACATTAAGAAGAGTCATTTGTTTAAATTCTCCACACACAGGTCGCTATCTGTTAGAATTTATGCTAAAGAAACTGTTCAAGATATTGTCTTCATAAAGTTTGCAAGAATATTAATAATAAATTTAAAGGGGTTTTAAATGTTATAAATATGTTTTCCTAGCAAGTTTGTAAAACAAGTTTCGAAAATATTATGTATTTTTAACACATTGATGCGGGACACGTACTAGTACGTTTTCTGACGATTGATACTTGAGTCTCGTACTAGTACGGGTTAGTGTAAAAATATGGTTTATTTGTGGGGACAAAAATAATGGTATATACAGGAAAACGAAGCCGAATGTCTACTACATAGAATCTGGAAAAATTTAGACAAATAAAAATTATTTTTTACATCAGTCTATGCGGAACCACAGAAAGGGAAGGTTGATTGTAAAAATCAATTTAGATTTAAAATTAACTTTTTATTTATCCTTTCGAAAATGATATTATATATATGTATATTTGTATATTATATATATATTTGTATTTATATATATATTTGTTTATTTGTCTATTTATATATTTCTTTATATATTTCAATATAAAATAGGAAAAGTTGGTTAAAATATTAAATAATTTTCGATCTATTGAGATTTAACTGAATAACTAAATTTACGCGCAAAACGCCCGTTCCCGGTACAGTTCCACACACAATGTGTTAATAATTCTTTTTCTGTAGATATTTGTTTAAAATACCTCAAAATATTGATTTTTTTATTATAGTATCAGATGGTATTTTATTTGAAATTCGGGTGTATCACAGGAAAAACTGGAGCATCAGTGAACGAGTTACCAGAAATATGACCATTAGTAATCCGAGAAAAAATTGGCTTACATACAAAAATATTTTGCATTTTCAAATTCAAGATAGAGCAACTAATTTTAATCCATAAAAGGACTTTTTATGACCGGATATAAAAAAATTATAGAGAAAGGGTTAAGCATTACTCATACGATAAACTGAATAAGATTCAGGTTATTATTATTGAGTAACAAATAAACATTTTAACCCTTTAAAGATCAGTGGTTTCGTAGTGAAACCACCTGCTAAAATATTTTTTCTCTTCTTTTTTAAGGTATATTAATGATTTCTTAGGGTGTTTTTGACACTTCAAATTATTAATAAATGGCAGCACAACACACAGTTTATTTTTCTTTTTAAAATATAAGTGTTTAAACTTCTTTCCCTGGAAAAAAAAGATATTCGATTTTCTTTGTCATGACCCCAAATAAATATACCTACCCAAAACATCACTTATAAATTGTTTAGTTAGCTATTTATCTATTACATATAATTATGCAGCATTCTTTCAATTTACTTTCAATTTTCTTAAAATTCAATTGCTATTTAAATTTTAAGAATATATTATTTTCGAAGTGTACAAGGGGGTTGAGAGTTTAACAGTTAAAACACACTGCCCCTCCCCCCACCTAACTATCAAAAAGCATTTAAAAATTTTTCACATATATAAGGTTCATAGGTAACATT
>CM063502.1:125293158-125343158 GCA_032207245.1 Pardosa pseudoannulata | reverse complement strand
TGCAAAATTAGATAAATTTACCTCCCTCCCTTTAATTCCCACGTACTAAATTTCAAAACAAAATGAAAATACACACCTTATATTTATGTACTGTATATTATCCTTTGAAACATAAGAATTGTATAAATAATTTAAAAAAAAATTGATCAATTTCTGACTGTCTACAATTTTTTCTAAGAAGCTCATTGATAAATTGTTCTTAATCATAATCAATCTGTCATAACGATTTAAAATTTCGATCTTTTGTTTTAATATTAAATCGTTTCGCTTTCTGCGTTCCGTATCGACAAGCTGCATGTAAGCGAGCAAGGCATAAAATGTCAATACGTTCCTTCTCAGTTCCGATAATAATGTGTTGCCTTCTGCTTTTCTTACAACCATTGACCATCAGCAAGGTGTGCGTATTTTCGAAAAATTCCAGGAACGTATAATGACCCACTCCTTTGTTCATTCCTAATTTGACGAGGTTGAAGAGGAGAATTCTCGGAAATTCAAAACAGCAGCAAAGGGAAGAAAAAGAATGGGTTCTTTCTGAATATATTGTGAATATTCCTTTGCCAGTTAAAATGAGGTTCGAAAACTGATCCCATTAACCGATGTAACGATCACATAAAGCGATAATTTTAACATATAAATGAATAGAGAAATTCGTGTCCAAGTGTTATCGATAACAATAAGCGATTGATAACATTAACCACGATCACATTAAGTCCACTGTATTTTAACTTAAATCAAATATTTGATTTGAAAATAAAGAAACTAATCAAACACTCAAGTATTTATTTACCACCATATATTCTGTATATGGGGAGTAAAATATGTTTATAAAATTGTTAAATGACACAAACACATCAGAAAGAGGAAGAGCTATATCATGGAACTAATATTTGCTAGTATTAACTACGATTTCATTAAAGATAATTAGACTTCATAATTTTAAATAATTTTTTATTAATATTATTGAGGTTTGAAAAAGCAGAAAGTTGAGATCATAACCATGTAATTATTTTGAAAGCTTCTTTTTAAAGATGGCTTTTCAATTCACCATTCAAATTTCTGAAGGGAAATATTTTACAGAATCCTCAACTTCCTAGAAATCAACGAAGCAAATTATTAAAAAATTATCTCAAAATATAAGGGATTTATAGGGTTCATTACCCTTCAGATATTTACCCACACACTGATAATTACTTTACCGTAGATGAATGCATTTGTTAAAATTTACGGTCGATTTTAAGCCAAATGCGAAACACAAGAATTGGGGCATTTTGATTTTTATATTCGTTTACTCAGTTCCTGTATCCATACGTGCATGGTAACAAAGCAAACGAAGCGTCACGCAAATTCTTGCAATGTGGGACATACTTCTAGTTGGGAAAGAAGTTAGAAAAACTTAATGAAGAAATAATTATATCTGGTGTGAGGCAAAAATGATATGTTTTAAACGTTTTGGTATATTATTTAAGCACTTTTAAAGGGAAGTTATGAAAAATAGGTTTACGAGAGATTTGTGGAACAGAAGTTATCCCCTATATAATAATAGCCTGAGTTATCTGTTAGTCTGTCCTCGAATTTATGAAGCTGTTGGACCTGGAATAAATACAGGCATCCAGATTGGATTTTTCATGAGTTAGGGTTAGCAAAATTCAAAGCGAGTAAAGTTATCTTCTCCTAAACTATCGATCCGATTCTAAAATAAATTGGTATAAATATGCTTCATATCACAGAGAAAAATACTGTCGTCTTTAAGACGTTCGTAATTTGTTGAATTTGTGACATGTGTAATGTAATAAGGTGAGTATATAATGTTGAAAAGAAAATTCGTCACATTTCTTAGGAAAGTACATAGGTTAATTGGAGGCCAGTAAGCTTGTTTGTCGTCTTGAAACAACAAAAAGTATTAAAATAAACATTATAAGGTCAGAGAATAAGAGAACAATTTTACTTTTTAATGTTATTAGAAGCTGCTTAATATATGTACTGGAAAATAGTTTTAATAATTATATTTTATTAGTGTTGTTTTTTATTGCATTATTACATTCATCATTATGAAGGTAGGCTATTAAAAAAGGTTGTTGTTTGTTGAATAAATTTCAAGCTAGTAATACTTTATATACATTTATCTAATATTGACATTTTTTATTTTAAGTATAGTTCTATGGTTTGATTAGCCAGAATATCTAGGGTTAGAATAAAGACAGATTAGTTTATATATCTATCTTTTCTGATCTTAAAGACATAATTAGTTTTATGTTTCAAAAACACCGATAAAATTATGAAGATCTGTCTTTACTATTTTGGTTGTAAAAATAATTAAAGGTAAATATCACGAACAGGTTGTGAAAACATTTTCCCTTTACGCTTTAATAATTATTCAAATATGAATATGAGAAGAAATCACTTATGATAGGTAATGAGGTTAATGAAGACAATGAAATTAATGACGTTAATAATGAGATTAATGAAGGTGAGTGTATAATGTTGAAAAGAAAATTCGTCACATTTCTTAGGAAAGTACATAGGTTAATTGGAGGCCAGTAAGCTTGTTTGTTGTCTTGAAGCAACAAAAAGTATTAAAATAAACATTATAAGGTCAGAGAATAAGAGAACAATTTTACTTTTTAATGTTATTAGAAGCTGCTTAATATATGTACGGGGAAAATAGTTTTAATAATTATATTTTATTAGTGTTGTTTTTTATTGCATTATTACATTCATCATTATGAAGGTAGGCTATTAAAAAAGGTTGTTGTTTGTTGAATAAATTTCAAGCTAGTAATACTTTATATACATTTATCTAATATTGACATTTTTTATTTTAAGTATAGTTCCATGGTTTGATTACCAGAATATCTAGGGTTAGAATAAAGACAGATTAGTTTATATATCTATCTTCTGATCTTAAAGACATAATTAGTTTTATGTTTCAAAAATACCGATAAAATTATAAAGATCTGTCTTTACTATTTTGGTTGTAAAAATAATTAAAGGTAAATATATACGAACAGGTTGTGAAAACATTTTCCCTTTACGCTTTAATAATTATTCAAATATGAATATGAGAAGAAATCACTTATGATAGGTAATGAGGTTAATGAAGACAATGAAATTAATGACGTTAATAATGAGATTAATGAAGGTGAGTGTATAATGTTGAAAAGAAAATTCGTCACATTTCTTAGGAAAGTACATAGGTTAATTGGAGGCCAGTAAGCTTGTTTGTTGTCTTGAAGCAACAAAAAGTATTAAAATAAACATTATAAGGTCAGAGAATAAGAGAACAATTTTACTTTTTAATGTTATTAGAAGCTGCTTAATATATGTACGGGAAAATAGTTTTAATAATTATATTTTATTAGTGTTGTTTTTTATTGCATTATTACATTCATCATTATGAAGGTAGGCTATTAAAAAAGGTTGTTGTTTGTTGAATAAATTTCAAGCTAGTAATACTTTATATACATTTATCTAATATTGACATTTTTTATTTTAAGTATAGTTCTATGGTTTGATTAGCCAGAATATCTAGGGTTAGAATAAAGACAGATTAGTTTATATATCTATCTTTTCTGATCTTAAAGACATAATTAGTTTTATGTTTCAAAAATACCGATAAAATTATAAAGATCTGTCTTTACTATTTTGGTTGTAAAAATAATTAAAGGTAAATATATACGAACAGGTTGTGAAAACATTTTCCCTTTACGCTTTAATAATTATTCAAATATGAATATGAGAAGAAATCACTTATGATAGGTAATGAGGTTAATGAAGACAATGAAATTAATGACGTTAATAATGAGATTAATGAAGGTGAGTGTATAATGTTGAAAAGAAAATTCGTCACATTTCTTAGGAAAGTACATAGGTTAATTGGAGGCCAGTAAGCTTGTTTGTTGTCTTGAAGCAACAAAAAGTATTAAAATAAACATTATAAGGTCAGAGAATAAGAGAACAATTTTACTTTTTAATGTTATTAGAAGCTGCTTAATATATGTACGGGAAAATAGTTTTAATAATTATATTTTATTAGTGTTGTTTTTTATTGCATTATTACATTCATCATTATGAAGGTAGGCTATTAAAAAAGGTTGTTGTTTGTTGAATAAATTTCAAGCTAGTAATACTTTATATACATTTATCTAATATTGACATTTTTTATTTTAAGTATAGTTCTATGGTTTGATTAGCCAGAATATCTAGGGTTAGAATAAAGACAGATTAGTTTATATATCTATCTTTTCTGATCTTAAAGACATAATTAGTTTTATGTTTCAAAAATACCGATAAAATTATAAAGATCTGTCTTTACTATTTTGGTTGTAAAAATAATTAAAGGTAAATATATACGAACAGGTTGGGAAAACATTTTCCCTTTACGCTTTAATAATTATTCAAATATGAATATGAGAAGAAATCACTTATGATAGGTAATGAGGTTAATGAAGACAATGAAATTAATGAGGTTAATAATGAGATTAATGAAGGTGAGTGTATAATGTTGAAAAGAAAATTCGTCACATTTCTTAGGAAACTACATAGCTTAATTGGAGGCCAGTAAGCTTATTTGTTGTCTTGAAGAAACAAAAAGTATTAAAATAAATTTTAAGGTAACAATAAGAGAATAATTTTACTTTTTAACCCATATTGGACCGCTGTCCTATAAACAGGACAGCAAATAAAATTCCATTTAATAATAAAGTTGTAAATATTTCCTGAGTGGATTTTATTTTAACTCCTTTAAATAAGACACACTTTAGCATAGCAACAAATAAAACTGAGAAATCAAATTATATTTTATTGTAAAATTTATTTTCAGCAATCCCTTGAAAATTGTCACATATTAATCTTTAATTTTATATTCATTATTATTTTTTCTAAACTGTGGAGGTTACTTGTAGTTTAAAAAAACTAGTAATAATGTATCTGAAAGTTTTTCTTCAAAAATATATTTTACCCGTGTATTTTGTAAGTATGAAAAAGATATTTTGAAAGACACATTTGCAAGATATTCATGAAAAATAAAACTATAAAATTTGGATATAAATTATGGATGTTAGCATCCTACTTTTTCTATTATCCCTTACCAAAGATGCCAGTTCAAGAACTGCAAGAGAAAACCAAGAACAGTGTGCTTAAAATGTAATGTTCGACTTTGCAACTTGCAACTTTTGTTGGACAATATATTTTACCCGTGTATTTTGTAAGTATAAAAAATATATATTGAAAGACACATTTGCAAGATATTCATGAAAAATAAAACTATAAAATTTGGATATAAATTATGGATGTTAGCATCCTACTTTTTCTATTATCCCTTACCAAAGATGCCAGTTCAAGAACTGCAAGAGAAAACCAAGAACAGTGTGCTTAAAATGTAATGTTGGACTTTGCAACTTGCAACTTTTGTTGGACAATATATTTTACCCGTGTATTTTGTAAGTATGAAAAAGATATTTTGAAAGACACATTTGCAAGATATTCATGAAAAATAAAACTATAAAATTTGGATATAAATTATGGATGTTAGCATCCTACTTTTTCTATTATCCCTTACCAAAGATGCCAGTTCAAGAACTGCAAGAGAAAACCAAGAACAGTGTGCTTAAAATGTAATGTTGGACTTTGCAACTTGCAACTTTTGTTGGACAATATATTTTACCCGTGTATTTTGTAAGTATAAAAAATATATATTGAAAGACACATTTGCAAGATATTCATGAAAAATAAAACTATAAAATTTGGATATAAATTATGGATGTTAGCATCCTACTTTTTCTATTATCCCTTACCAAAGATGCCAGTTCAAGAACTGCAAGAGAAAACCAAGAACAGTGTGCTTAAAATGTAATGTTGGACTTTGCATTGACTGTTTCCCCAAATTTCACCTATGAATCAGCCTAATGCAGTGAAAGTGATATTTGTGAAATTTTAGTAATGTATTGGACCATTGTCCTATTTACAGGACAGCTAATTCCTTAAAAAATTAAAAATATTTTTTCAAAATATTTGTTTTATATGCTTAGTTACACCATATTAATGATATGGATGAAGTTTTAATAACTTACAGAAATATTTAGTTGGTGTGGTACAATATGGGTTAATATTATTAGAAGCTGCTTAATATCTGTACTGGAAAATGGTTTCCATAATTTGGGGAATGAAATATTAGCTTGAGTAAGATCCTGAGAGAAAATATTGTATAACTTTAAATAAATAAGGGTAGGTCCGTTGGTTTGGAGCTCTGTTGCGAAATTTTTGCAACACGGGCAAATACCGGACAATACACCGGGTCATAAGCTGATTTTGCTCAGCTATAAAAATGCATACCTTCAGTATGATTCAAACCCAATGACTCTTGTACCAACAGGCAGTGCCCTACCTATTCGGCATTCCTTTTGCCTAAACACAATAAATAAAACCTCGGTAAATGAATGCATTGATTTATTTCAAATAAACTTTTAATCTGAAGTAAAAGTTTTTTTGAAGTGAATATTTTTTTTCTAATTCAGATATTTACTTTCTACAAGATAATGCACCTTAATCTCATCTTATCTTTACTATAGAAAGTTCGGAAAATGATAGTTAAAATCTCATCAATTAGTCCTTTTAAAGCACAGATAAACATTCATATTTTGATGTTGTTGCCGACTAAAACACAGATTCTCAAACTTGTGTTGTATCTTCAGAGATACACTTATAAGTCTTCATTACTTACTACTCTCATTGGCTGATATAAATTTCTTAAAACGCTATTCAAGTACCAACCATGGTAATAAAAAAAGGAAATAAGTCCACAATAATGGGGTAAAGTTTGAAAAAAGAAAATCTAAAAAACTTTAAAAGAAATGCTAAACGTATATATTTTATTTTGGTAGGTGTAGTGACACTATACTTATTTTCCCCTAACACTTCGTAAGGACATTTGAGAACATTTGGAAACTTTGAGACTACTTAGCAAAGTTGCTTTAGACACTTAATATTAAAAATATATAGTATTAACAATATATTTTATCTGCTTGAAAGTATTTCATTTTGCATTCTTATGTAGCATTTAACAGCTGCAGTGATATGACAGTACTGGCAAATTTTGTTTTACAGAAATTCACGAGGAAAGTAAGGCAATGAGTTTCATAAACTATTCTTTCCTTCGGTTTTTCTCGTATTATGGCTTTAAAGGCACATCTACAATGTTATATGTTTGTTTTAATATTCAGTATCATAGAATATCAATTACAGGTATGAAGCTTAAATTATTGAAAAAGAGTAAAATACCATTATACCTCTAAAAGTACCACAACGCCAAATCGTAAAACGTCAAAAACAATAGAGGATTGTTTGGGTTTCGAAAAGACAGTAAATGTAAAATAACATTCGCGAATAATTGTACAACACATCGTATATGTTGCGTAATCCGATGCTATGTTATTATTATGCAAAATATTGATAACAATGTATGTATAAAAATTGTAACAAATAGTGGAATGTAAACGAAAGTATTGTTTCTCTGATGAATCAAATTTATTTTGTGTATGACAAAAGATGCAAAATTTAGCGTAAATACCATAAACTTGTGGAAAGCTTAACAAAAACTAGTTACATGATGTATATTGTATTAAAAGAAAACATTTCAGTGCCATAACGCTACTTCAATACAACATACAACAAGTAACTAGTCTTTGTTAGGCTACGTTAAATTTTGCATATTAGATATGACATTGAAATGTTTTTTAATACGTTTTTCTTGGTTATGTGTCTTATCACATATAACCAAGAGATCATATCTAAATAGGACTAAGCGCATAGATATTGTTGCAAACAATGTCTGGTCACATAAAGTTTTTTTAATATGATTTACACAACTACTTTAAACAGCACAATACAAAGCTTGAATAACTATATCTAATATAAAGAGCATGCAGGTTTCATTAAAAAATAGCCAATTTAATTCGTTTTCAATTCAATTAAGCATATCTAGGGTAAGATAGCAAAAGGAACCAACTATATACTTGCACTTTCATTAAACCCCTATAATTTGTATATCTTTTTGAATAAAAATCAAGAATTTTCCCCAATTTTTCATTTTTTTCAGGAGCAAGAGAATTAATTTTCTTCGAAGGCAAAAGATGTTAAACAACTACATTCTTCTATTTTAAAGAGTCGACCAGATTTTGCATGTATTTCTGCAAGTATGAACCTAAATATGCATGATTTTACTGGTAGTTTGTAGCTCTGATAGACAGTGTAGCTAGTTTTTAAAAATTTTTAGTTTCCCCTAAAGTAGTTGTATTTTTTTTCAAATTCAAGACTTTTATTCAAACTTTGAATTTGCAATTTAGAAACAACAACGGTAAAGTTAATACTCGTCTGTCCAATGGTAAATAATAATTAATTTGTGTTTGTAAAATTGTCATCCTCTACCAAAAGTACGAAAATAATTGTTATTACAATTTATTCATATCACGTAGAAACAACTCACGCACTTATATTTTGAATTAGTGTTTGTACAAGGTATTCAAATTATTCGATCTAAATGTTTGTAAAGGAAGAAAAGAGTTTCTTAAATTAAATTCTTCTGAAGAATTATATATTTTTTTATAAAATTTAAATTACACTTCCATAAATACATTGAACAGAATTTTAATGAAAGGGATTCCCTAGAGATATTGCATAACATCATAGTGAAAATAAACCTTAGTATAATCTTTTTGAGGCGTTAAATTGATTTGAACTAGATAAGAACTATCGATTAGATGCTGTCTGTAATAAAAATCATTTACCTCTTTCAAATTAAATTAATTACGTAACAGCTATCATTCACCTAATGTGTGTTAATTTTTAAAATATTTTCTTTTTTTGTCTGCTATCAAACTTGTAATGAAAAAGTCAACTCCTTCCGATACGGTTAGAGTTTTGAAATTTTGCCCCCATTTAGGAATATCGTTACATTGTAATATAGTGATTATATTATTCTAAATTTTAACATTACTTCATTAATTTTATTTTGTTTTACACACTGATCCCCATTCCGTTTACTTTTACTGGAAATATAGCTTCTTTGCTGTGTTCTCTAACTTTAGCTAGGAGACTTTGATGATGGTTTAGGGTTAACAACGAAAAAGCTTTTCTTTTTTTCTCTTTCTTTAACTTTCATTTAACTGGCTTTTTGTCTGTTTGCTATAAATATTATAATAAAAATCTCGACTAGTTATGATTGTTCTAGAGATTTGAAATTTTGCCCACGTGCATAAATCTCATTACAGAGGAATATATCTTACCTAATATAGTTATAAATCCAGTATGGTGTATAAGATTTTCCTTTACAATCTTTTTGAAACAGGTATTAATCTGTTTGAAAGATTGTATTACTATTTATTGTTGTGTACCTGTGTGTACAAATATTTCTATAAGATATTTTACCTGTTGTAATTGAGTAAGAGATTTGAAATTTTGCCCATGTGTTTAAATGCCGTGTAAGTGCAATATAATATATAAAATATATTTTTAACCCATTATAGCGGATATTCCGAAGATGGTAGATAATATTTCCCTTTACAACCTCCTTGGTATAGGTATCAATCCATTTGGAAAGTTCATTATTACTTATTGCTGTCTATCTTTTTGCTTCAAATCTTACAAAAAATTGAACTACTTGTAATTAAGCTAGAGATTTGAAGTTTTTCCCCCGTGTGGTGTATAAATTCCATGAAAGTGAAATATAGTATATACAATACAGCTAAATCCACTAAAGCGAATCCAATCACAATGACACATAACATTATTCTTTACAATCTCCTTGATATGGGTATCAATCCATTTGAAAGCTTGCACTACTAAACACTGCAATACGTTTATCTATAAGACTAAAAGTTACAAAAAGCAGAGCAGATTTATAGTTGTTTGTTTGAAAGCGCTACGGGTAACTGCTTGCTACTCGAGGGCTAATTAATTCAGAACTTACTTCTTAACCCTAGGATGGCTAGTGTTGGTATTTTCTGGCCAGCTGTAAAACAAACAATAATTATTTTCCCTCGTTTTTATATAAATTAGTTACATTAATAACAATATAAGCTAATTCACTAAAATTCTTCTAAGAGAATTATAATTATGAAAATGTATCCAGGTATTATCAACCACGTGATGAACGATATATTTATAAATCTCATGGTTCAATCTAAGAATTTATGCCATGATAAAAGTTCAAATCGAATGTAATATACTCAGCTTATTACCAGCTGTGCATCATCCAGTTGAAAAATTTACAAAGAGTTTGTTTTGTTTGTAGAAGGAATGAACAGAAGGAGTACATACATCAGCAGGATATGAATAAAGGGTTGAAACTGTAATGTTACTTGATAGATTAAATGCGAGTTTACTTTTAAATTTGAATATACGGTTAAGATCTTCTGCGTTACCAATGTGCGTCGTAAACATATTGTTGTTGGTGTTGCTGCTGCTAATTCTCGTGATCTAGCACCAACTAGATCAAATCCATGAGTCCATGCAGTCTTTCAAATCAAGCGCCAAGAGAGAATTTAGGTAAATATCTTTCAGTGAAAAGTCCAAGAAATCGAGGATATACTTGGATTAAGTACAACGTTGCATTTACTGCAATACGGGAAAACACTGTAGTCAGCATCAAAAGTCATACGAGTCCCCTGATGAGGTGCAAGATGGCAGTTAGATCTGATCTGTCGCCCTTGAACTCTATAGCGCCCATCCTAGCGCTTCTTGCAATAACAGTTACGAACTGGTGGGAAACCTGCCTTTAGCTACTTTCCCCCCCCCCAGAAACGATTTCTAGAAAACTGATAGAGTAGTCAGTAGTCGCGGAATCAGTATTATCCCTCTTTGCCAAGCTATGTGCGACTTGATTACCAAAAGCACTGACATGAGAAGGTACCTACTGAAGGTAGATATCTTGTTTCTTGTTCAGGTGTTTCAGCTTGTATGGCTGCCAGTAAGGGTCCACATGTTGCCGAATTTGGTATCATCGCAAAGAACAACCTTAAGATTCTTATTAATAGCAAAAAGTTCCTCATCAATGCCAATACCTTCATTAATAGCAATAAAATATTCCTTGAAATGCCGTAAAGATATATATCGACAACAATGAACTAAATAACTATGACACAGGAATTTTGTTGAAAATTTCTCTTAATGTCTCTAGGAGTAATGCTTATTGCTGTTAAGTGTTGAGAAGCGAAATTATTGCTATTAATGAGGGTCATAAAAAAGAACTTACATGTGTTGAACTGCACCGGATATTAGAAATTTTTAAAATATTTTACATTATTCTTCATTATTGGTCAATAGGCAGAGACTAATGTACAAAGGGGGGTGCACAAATACAAGTAAGCCCACCCACTGGTATTGTAATCAAGTTCTAGCAATACTTTATGAAGACTAATGTAAATTTCGAACATTTGACTTCTAATGTTGATATATCCGAAAACAAACATATTTTTGCAACAGGAAGATTTTCAAGAATCAAGAGATCATGTACAAAAAGTTTGAGTAAAGTAGAAAAATACATTTACTTTAAGGGACTGGTGGCTAATTAATTGAATTTTTATAAATTATCAATTTAGAATTTTGGAATTTGAAACACATCAATAAAGTATAAAAAATTAATCGTATCAAAAGAATTCTTAAAATAAAATAATACTTTTGTATGATTAATTTATTTTGCATAATATTTTGGCTGTTTTTAAAAAGTTTCTTACTACTTAATTTTTTTTTATAGATTTCTACATTATGTCTACCAAAAACTTCTAATGAACATAAAAAGGTATCTGGGTATCCATTGTAAATTTCGATCTTATTTAGATGATTATTAGAACACATTAAGTTTAAAAATTCAGAATTTTTCATAAAAATTCTAAGTATATACATAGAAATATATCCTAGAATTTAACTATTTAATCTATAGACAAAATAACATCCATATATTTTCAAAACATATTTCAGTAATAATAAGGTAAAAAATAAAAGAAGAAAGATCTAAAACTAGTTTGCAGAGAACATTTCAAAAATCAACAAAATAGTTTTTAAAAAGTGAAATAAATATTAACTTCTTATATATTTTACATTTTCGTTTTTTAGGGTAATACATTAATGTATATGTTAACACAATTTCCTAATTTTAAATTAATAGTTTGATATCTGAATAACGTTTCTAGCTTCCACAACCCACTTAAAGTAGTTAACACACATCTTCATTGTAATGATATTGATAAAAGACCCCCTCCCCTTTTCGAATGAAAAAGAAACTGTATTAGCAAAAAATATTAATGCTTATTCATTTTCCTACTTTTTCTTTAAAAAAATCAACTTCTCGAATAACATCATTAAAATTTAATCTATGTGTTATATCAGATTTTAGCCTTAATAAAATTAGCCGTAATAATTTTTATTCACTAATCAAGGTACTTAAGGGATATATAAGTCGTTTTAAAAAGTAAGGCCCTTTCTCCTGCTCAATTAAGTATTGGGAGACTTACATATTAGATGTTATGAATAATTGCAATGCTGTTTCCCTAATTTCAAAGACTTCAGTGGACGTTCAGTTAAGCAAAATATCCTGAAACTAGATATTTCTACCCCTTTGAATTTAAAAATATAACTAAGAATAATAACAAAGAGAGTGTTTTAATATTCCTTAACTTTGTAATTATGACAACATACAATTCATTTATTAGTAAGACTTACTTTAAATACTTTTTTAAATAAAGTACATTTCTAATTGATATATGCAATCGAAATTTTTTGACAGTTTACATTGTAGAGTATAGTATAAAAGTCAGTCAAAATGAAAATATTTCGAAGAGGAAAATTCTATCCGTTTTGAAATTAAAGAACTATTATGTGCATATTGTTTAGGAAAAATAGACATTTTTATTATTATTGTGTTTTATCTAACTATATTTCCAGCTTAAATGTTTGAGATAGCAGTTATGATTTATTCTAAAGTCAAAACAGCATCGCATGAATACAAATGGTTATATTATACGTAAAAGGAATCCGTATGGAGCATTTTGAATGATACTCTTTTTGAAATAATTAAAAATTAAAAAGTTTTAAAATTATTGAGATTTTACATTGAACTTTAAATACTTTCATTTAAAAGTAATTCTAATAACATGTTAAATTTTCAAGCACATTCGTCGAAAACAAAATAAATTAATTTTGAAAGTTCAGTGTTCCCCTTAAAAACGCTATTTCAAATTGTAGTACAATGTAAACATAAGAAATACAGGTCGCAAATGGAGAACCGGGTGCGTGCACTAAATTCATTTCCGTAAATCAGAGTCTGTGTATAGTTAAAACATTTGAGTTTTCCATACGTAGTTGGAGGTCTTAAAAAGAAATTGTTGCTTTGCATTGATATGAATGACCCGTGAGAAAACATATGAATAAAAAGCCAAGTAAATGTGAATAGAATCAGGAAAATTTATTCAGTTCGTAGAGAAAATGTAACCATTCAATGCTTTCTTCGGAATAAAATGTTATAGGATACATTATATTTTATTGACATAATATTTTGCTATGCTAATACAACTCGAAAAGGAATACGTGTCAAAAAAGCCGGAAAAAGATGTTTGATGTGGTTTTGATTGGATGCCACTATCACATGACAGCTGTTGAATAAAAAATTGTGTTATAAGAAGCCAAGTATTAGAATTCTGGGTATGTTCTAGTGTATGTGAGAACTTTATGTCGTAGAATACTTGTTAGAGAAAGATAGTACATTACAGGTAGATGATGGAAAGAAAAATCTAGATTATGGTCACTATAACTTTGGGTCCTTGTTTTTAAATTGTGAATACCTGATACTATAATTATTATTTTATAAACATGAGGATAAAATAGTAGAACAAGGAAGGATAGGAAATTCTACATTACTATTAGTACATAAACATTTTGACATTTCAGTAAAATTAATTGCATATGAACGTACTTAAAATTTAGTTACTTAGAGTAACTATATAAATTTAAAAAATAAAACTTTGTCAAATAATGACATTTTAACACATGATTGTATTGCATTGTTCAGTGTTGGTGTAGCATAAATAGGCTTAAACACTTATTCTTTCTAAAATAATAAATTAATGCAAACAGCGTATTACTAAACCCACATACTTCAGCAATGTATTATTTAACATTTTTATTTAAACACACTCCATACACTCTCATGTCTACTAATGCTTAAGAAGGATATGTAAACACTTTACCACTTATCGTTAAACACTTAAGTATTTAAATATTATAAATATTTTAACGTAATTAAGCGTGATCTTTAATTTAAACTTTGTATTGCTTTTTGAGGAGTTATAAGAATGGAATCTTGTAGTGCTTCAATTAGAGCGGAAAATTATCCATATTAACAACTAATCATATATTCACAATAAATGAAAAGTATTTATCTCAATTCTTTTGACAAGATGATAAACCCTTCCATGCCAATATGCTATTAGTTTGTAGTTATTATTATATTAAATTGTTTGTATATTGTAATATATTGTTCTCGTAATGGTAAAAGCTAAAAATTTATTTTGATAGATATTACAAGTATTGGATTTATCAGGTGTGTTTCTTGCCTTTTTGAAACCTGTAGTGAGATATAGATAAAACTCTGAATAAATTATTTTCAATTGGCAAGACCTTGTATTGTTAATTAAAAGGTAGTCACAGATTACGAATAAAAGACAAATATATGATTATATTACGTAAAGTAATTATTCAGATAAAACAATCGTTAGTTAAAGGCAAAAATATGAAACTGGATCTTCGCAGACTTGAAACATCTGTGGAAACATTTGTTTTCATTCCTAATATATATGAACTCTAAAATGAGCATATGATTCTTGCTTGTTTGGAATTCTGATTTGAAGGAATAGTTAAAGATCTGAATAAAAATAATCTTATAATAAATAAAATTAAATAATTATACGGAAACTTGATAGGAATGATTGTTCTTATCTTTAAAGTACAGATTAACAGTTATACATATTAGTTCGCTAGTAAAATAAAGTATTTTCACAGATTTAAAAAAGCCTTTCTTGTTTTAATTATTTTATGTAGTATCGTATCACAAAACATGACATTTCTCATTTTAGATTAGAAATTCAAACAAACTGAGCCACAAGTGAATGATTGATTAAAGAAAATATAGCTATTTTGCAATTTTTTCTTATAAAGAACATAGCAGTTTTTCCTAAAGGAAATTAAATACATGCACTCTTAGACATGCGTCATTCGATAAAGTTTTGGATAAAAGCTATAAACACCCCAAAACGTGGAAAAGCGTTAAAAATCACCAAGGAGTTGATAATTAAGGTAATAAATGGACTTCGATATTGCAGATTGTTTTAATCTAAAATTTAGTAAAAAATATAGCATTTGCATTGTTGAGTAAGTTGGTTTTCTAGATTAATGCAATTAGAGAGGACTAACAAATTGCCATCGCATCATAACATTATTTGTATTTAAACTATATTTGTATTTATAAACAATATTTGTATTTAAACTATATTTGTATTTATAAACAATATTTGTATTTAAACTATATTTGTATATTTGTATTTATAAACAATATTTGAATTTAAGCTATATTTTTACATGCATATTGACAGTAATGATGGTTGGTAGCTCAACAATTTTTAAAAATGTAAGTTTTATTCTTGATTTTAAGTTCTTATAATTTTTTATGTAATTACTTACAGATAATAATAAGTAAAGTCTTAAATTAACCTACCTATATTATCTCGTATTAGTGTGATTAAAAAATCATTTTTAAAGTAAGGGAATCTTTAATATACTTAAGAAACTATAATCACAATACAAAAACTATGTACGATTTAATGTGTATTTGATCAAGTGCATAAAAGGGTTTTCTTAATATTAAAAATACCACAAAGAAATTGGGAATAAGAATTCGTACTACCTACTAAGAGATAGCAGAATTTTATTACGATTTAAAAAGAAGTAAACCTTCCATTTTAGTAACAAACGTTTTTCAAATTTCTTCTTAAACTAAACTACAGATATTTTTAAAAAGGGGAAGTAGGTTTAGAAGAATAAAATGGATAAGTAAAGTGAAACAAGCAAAAGTTGTGGCAGTTGTGAATTTAATGAGTATATTTTTTAAGAATCTAATAGCCATTGGGGAACAAAAGTTTACTTACCCAATGGGACCTAAATCAATCAATCAACTTTAACATTTTTATCCTTTGCTACAGGTATTTTAAAATGGATATTCCTCGTATAAATAATGACATATATTTTTTTCCTATTCTTCATATTTTCAGAAAAAATAATTCTTTAATAAACACAATCAAATATTTTTATAAACTTTTCGAGATTTTAATGCAGTTTATTAAAATTAAAATATCTGAAGAATTATCTCTGATTTCTAATACAAAGATGTTGAACTAATCTAGTAATTTAATGTACATATAAATCTTTAAGAAAAGTTTACAGATATGTTGAAAACATATTTAAGTCATATTTTAAAGCAAGCATTCATACGTAAATTAGTAGCTTCAAGATACAAGTATTAACGGAAAAACTATGTTGGAGATAAAACTCCCTTAATTTTTCAACATTTTATAATCTCCGATTCTAAATCAAAGATTACTCGTACTACGGAAATGTTGTGCATTTATTAGTTCTATTTGTAGTAACATTTAAAAAACAGAAAATCAAAGTTCCTTTTAAAAATTATTTTAATTTTAATCAGTATAATGCAGTTAACTTATTGATTAACAAAGCAAATTTAGTTTTAGTACGTTTTATAATAATCTTTTATTTGATCTTCCGTTGGAAAATGAATATAAAGCAAAAAGTAAATTTACTTACGTTAACTACAAAGTGAGAAAGAACTTTAGAGATAAGTAAATAAAGTAGAAAAAATAACGAATAAATAGGAATTTTAGTACAGCTTAACCCTCTGTATGTTTTCTAATAAAGACTACTGTTAAAAATTGGCAAAAAAATTCAAAAATTTCAGAATAAGTTTTTTTAGAATAAAGAGAATCAGTACTGAAAAAGAACTTTAGAGATAAGTATATAAAGTAGAAAAAATAACGAATAAATAGGGATTTTAGTACAGCTTAACCCTCTGTATGTTTTCTAATAAAGACTACTGTTAAAAATTGGCAAAAAAATTCAAAAATTTCAGAATAAGTTTTTTTAGAATAAAGAGAATCAGTACTGAAAAATGATTAAAAAATTTTTAATGCTAAGATTAATACCATTTAAACAATTTAAAATTGTCAGAGCTTGTAAAAATTAAAAAAAAATGATTAAGTTATTTTTCACAGATAAACATATTTGATTATGTTAAAAATTTATGAATTAATATAGTTTCTTAAACCTATTAAATTTGTGTTTTAACGTATATCTCTAACTGAAAAAATAAAATAAAATAAATTGCTTACTTTGTTTTAAACCCGGCAAATAAGTTATAAAATAAAACATGGTTCAAATACTATTTTTTAAACTTGCTTTGTTTAGCTATATTTTGTGCTTATTTTTAGTTTATTATCCAAGGGCAACATGTTTAATAAATTAGCCTAGCATTAAACAAACTTTTCTCGATCACATACATCAGAAGTGATGCTTATATTGTAATTAATTTTTTTAGATTATGCTAGAAATATTTCAAATTTTGAATTAAACACGTGCTATGTCAAAATTTGAAAGTAAAATATTCTTTTTAGATTGAAGGCCAATTCTCAAGGGTAATAATCCATGCCATAACAATTTCATTTTCATGTGATGGCTGGAAATGAGAAGTAATACATTAAGAAGTAATACACTTACATATTTCTCACAGAAATCTGGGGGATGTGCAATAAAAACCAAATTTTACATTACTGTCAAAGCCAAAATATTACCAGAATTTCTAGACGGGAAGGAAAGGAATCTATAAAGATTTAGTATATTTCTGTTTGTGAATGTTAAAAAGAAAATGTGTGACTTTATTTGCTGTTTCAGTAAATTCTGCATCGTAATGGATGACCTGCAAAAGTACCTCTATGTCACTAACTTTAGAGCTAAAATTTAAATTAGTAAAATAATTATTCAAATTATTTTTTAAATATTACAAATAAAGATGTATGTGTTAACTCTCTAATCTATTTCAAAAATGCTTAAAATGTAAATAGTTAAGATACTTATCTTATATTAGGCGTTGTAACATGTTTTCCTGCTTCCCCAAAACTGTTGTATTTAAAGAATTGATACATTTATATAGATTTATTGCTTCGATTGAAAATAAAGAAAAAAAACCAAAATATATTTTATTTCAATATTTAATTTATTCATTACTTTTGGTCTTCAATATTTTAGCCTGTTTTAGCAGATTCCTAACAAAATGATTCTAAGTAAAAAAAAAAATTCCACTTGAAAAATCTTTCAAGTTGGAAGAAAAAGAATAAAAAATGTTAAAAAGAAAATGAGTGAACTTATGAGTGAACTCTTCCATTTAATTCTGAATAAATGGAAGCAATTTCGTGTTTTATCCTGAATAGAAGTAGTATGACTAAAAGAATACTATAATACAGCTATACTATAATATCAAAATTTTGAGAATCAGAATGTAGGTATTAGTATTAATCCTTCTGTATGAAAGGTAACATTACTCTGATGTAAATGTCAGGTTATACAGATGCAATTTAAGTAAAGGGATATTGAGAAATATAAGACGATATGGTTATTTTCCTACATCTAACATTCAAATCAAATACTAATGTATTATAGAATTCATACTTGAAATAAAAATGTTATACAGCACAAAATGTAAAGCCGACATAACTAAGACACAAATACAGGCAGAAAGTACACAGTCATCTATTTTGTAGCTTTTAGTGAGTAATATGTTCAATACGATAGAACTCATGGTCTTGTAAAACTTAGCACACTGTTAGCTATAACATGCGTAATGGACTCTTTATCATTAGCAGTTAAATAGCTTTTTTTAAGGATCATTAAATTGGAGTGCTAAACTTAGAAAAATAAGTTCTACAAGGGATAGCAAAATTATTATTTTAAAGCTCAAATCTGATTTTAGTTTAACGAGACATGTGAAAGGTTAACAATAGCACTCTTATTGAAAACTGGTAAAAAACTAAGATTAATAGTGTTTGAATCATTACGAAGCGCAAATAATTTTTTATTAAGAGTGTACTTACATTTCAAAGAAGCCCGAAGTATACGAAACCAAGATCTTATATCAATAGAATCAAAATTAAGACTGGGAGTTGAGAGAATAACATATAAAGCATATAGCTCAGATTAGGCGACTGAAATTTTAAACCGAGTAACCTAAAATAAGTCAGTAAGTTCTCTAACACCGACAACGTTGCTCGTTGGAAGCAATGAAAGAGCAGTGTGCTTATTTTCTCTCTCCCTGTTTGTGCTTTACCTACGTTGCATTTTATGCTACACTCCAGCACATTTGATTTTACGCTCTGTTATGAATCCTCTTAAAATTAAGGCCGGACGATGGTGGATTGGTTAGGGTGCTGACCTTCGGTACCAGATTTCGTGGGTTCAAATCCCACAGTGGCATGAATGTTCGTAGCCTTTCGGAATCAGCTTTTAGCCCTCGTGTTGCAAAAAGTAGACCGTAACACTCCAAACAAAACAAAACCAAAAAAAACCTTATAATTAAGAAATAAAGAATTCTGTTTATATGGGTAAGGATATCACTTTTAAATAGGGTATACATGTTTGCTTGGCTACGAGCACTAACTTCGGTAGAACAAAATGTGGAACACAAATAAGGAACATCTCCCCTATTAGTTTCTTTAGTATAATTTTTCCACTCTAATGGACAATATAAGCACTTGTTGGGACATTAAATGCTTAGAAATGGTCCATATATCTAGCTTACTCTTGGATAAGAATTTTCAGTTCATACTTCCAGCTGTTAAAGTCCAATGTTTTCCTGTGCATTAATCCTGTTGTAGTTGATTCTAGTGTAAAATAATTAGTACTATGTGTAAGCCTTTAGTATTCGTAAATTACGAAAATTCGAAAATACACCTATGAAATGAAGAATATGAAAAAATAATTTTTAAATATATATTACAATTTATCTAAATACTGTATGAAAATTGCTTTTTTTGCAATGGTATCATTAAATTAAATGAACAACTCTTTTACACTGATTATTTCTTTCAGTGTTTACACAAATGTTCATAAAAACTTAGTAATAGATGGCGTTGTAAGTAACAAAATTAGAGAACTATTTCGATTTCACAAACAGATTTAGAATACTAATTAGCTTCCTTTAATTTTTTCCTGTTCTTAATAGAAGATTGCTTTTTGATTAGCAAGTATTAAGAAAATCAACAAATGCTTAATATCTTGATTCTGTCATTGAATGAAAATTTAATATTACATAAAAATGCAAAATATTTTGAATGAAACTTATTTCAGACAGATAATTTTTATTTTATAAAAAATATTTAAGATTCTGATTAGGAATGTTCTTTTTTTTTTAATTTCATCTAAATTCATTGCTCACATTTAATTTTTGTATTGTTTGTTAGACTGCTTATGTATCTATGCTTTATGTTATATCGCTGTATTTTATTCTTACTGCATGTTATTATTATAATATACATTTTCTATTACATGTTTTATATTTTTAATCCAGACTGAACAGCATGAAATAAAAAAGGCTAAATAAATAATTAACGTAAAATAATTAGTTTTAAATTAACTTGTATTTTTACTTTAAATTCAGTATTCAATAAAAGGGAAAGAAAAGTTATTCTTTAAGTAACTTATTTCTTTATTATTACATTTATAATATTATCTAAAAATAGGCTCTTTTATTTTTCATTGTTGTAAATTATTATTAAAGAATTTGTATAAAAGTTTATTCACTTTGATATAAGTCAAAATAAAGCCCTATTGATTGTATAGGAATAATATTGAAATTATGAACTACATATGATTTCTCGAAATTACCACACGCTCATTTTAATTATCGTTATATCTTGATTTAGTAAGATAAGGAAACTGACAGATATTCTAGATATGAATAAATCTTTAATTAGCATTTGTAAGCCACAGTTGCAAAGTTGACTGAATTACCTTATTCATAACTAAAATGTAATTTGAGACAAGAAGTAAGATGGAAAAATTACAAGAAATATTTACAGAAATCAAATGAAATTTAATTCACAATTAACCATCAAATTTGAGGAATATTAGACACTTTTAATGCAATGCTGGAAACTTCTTTCAATTTGGATCATTCTCAAGTGGGGACAGTTCTGCTCCTGATTTCCTAGCCTAATAATACAGGATAATGTGTCATCAGTGTTCTTCTTGTTAAGTGGATTCACAGGGGAAACTACTTTATAATCCAAAATCCACTGCTCATTGCAAAATACTAGTGTGTTATTTTATTAGAGCATTTAATTTTTTTTCTTCTGGAGTGCGGATAGAGGAGGATTTTATAGAAGATCTACCACGTGTTTTGCCTTTTGTTATATTTATTATTCTAGATCTTTTAAATTAATTGGTCTCTGGTAGGAACAGTGAGAGAAAAACTCAAACCATCATTGGTAAACTCTTCCTGAGTAATAAGGTGCTGATTACGTACAATTTTCTCAAAGTCTGTCCTCCTCGCAAGATTTTCAGAGCAAACAAAGCTTACAAATATATCACCCGAAAGCTCTCTGAGGACACATCAAGACGATTTGGGCAGTGTATTCAATCCCGGTACTCTAAAATGTTAGTGTCGTAAAAAACATGAAAAAAAATAAAAAAAGCAACGGTCATAAAAATGGTAAAAAACACATAGTTATTAAGTCTTTTTTAATATTTTTTAATTAATTATTACTGGAAAATTTCTGGTCATAAATGTGATTATTTTAAAAATATCTAAATTTAAACATTACTGAATATTTTTAGAAAATATTTCAATAAAGTTTGGAGGAAACAAATAAATAAAATCATTTTGCAAGCTCTTTTGTAAAAGCGTGTAACTTAGTTAAGAATTTTTTGTACTTTTACAATGTCTTAGATCTTTCAGATAGTAATTACTCAATTATTAAATGTATTCGATATTTGATTGGCATTTTCCACAGAATTTCCGATCTTTTGAAATCAGTAGAAATTTCATTTTACAAATTTAATTTTCTTCAAAAGAATGTATTCCAGTCAAACTTTCCTTCTGTTGTAAATTATGTGTTTCACAAAAACTTCCTGCTTCAGTAAGTTTGCAGTTTCTAATTTGAAAACAACTAATTTTTAATATGTACTGCTTAACATAACATTATAAGAACAAACTAATCTTGCAAAAATATCGAATGTTTCAGAAATGAATGATTTTTATTTAACTGAAAATGAAACCAGATATCTTTTAAGTTATAAGTTAATCTCTATGTTAATTGCACTCCTACCTACGTTCAAAAGATAGGAGTACACGTGTATGCTAAAACTTCCTAGGAGAAATACAGAGCTAAATTAATATCATTGTCTAAACATAAGTAAGTAAACACTGATAGGTCTTCTTTCTCTGAGGTGTACTGCGACGAAGATTTAATAAGAACTCTAAGAATAATACACTGAAATCTATAAAGTGCAGTATTTGCGCGTTTTAGTCACTTCAGACAGGTTCTTAAAATCTGACATTGAAACTGAAGCCTTAAAAATACAAATACGAGACAATAAGAATGCAGTCTAATTACTTGTAGAACTGGTGTCATATTATTCTCTTTTTGAGTATCGACTATTTTAGCTACAATATCATGGTCACTGTCAAACAGATAAATGTAATTATATTTATTTATATATACAGAATAATAGCTCTTATTAATTTTTAATTACCTTTTTATGATTGGATCTGCTCTGGGAATTCTAATTCAGTGTGTTTCTAGATGTGTTATTTGTAGCTTTAGAAAATCTTATGTTTGGAATATTTACACTATTTCAAAACTCAAGAAATATAGCGAAACTATTTTTTATATATTTTACTAATTGTAAACAGTCACAACATTATTTTCAAAAATAAATTAGTTATAAATTCATTTATTATGTCTGTAACAGACCATACAGATTCCACTGTACATTAGATTAATGTCTACTTGACATTCTAGAAGTTGAGTGGAAGTCCAGTGGATTATGTGTATTGATAGGGGTTGTATAAGCAATTCATAACAGCTCATGGGGTCCACGGAACATTTTTCTGACATCCTGGATGTCACGTGAACGTTTTATAGACACTGTGGACATGAAACGGGTGTCCACTGGAACTTTTGGTCTGCTAAGATGTATTCGGTAATGCACTCAAAGAAAGTAGTCTGATACACAACAAACGGCCATTACATTATGATCACCCTATTAATAACATGCTGTAAACATTTCCATCCCTCAAAAGTGCCAGCACCCAGCGTGACATTGACTTCACAAGGTGCTACTAGGTAGTCTAAGTTAACTAGTACCAAGCGCTCACCAACTGGTTCGGCAATTCCCACACATTACAAGGGGATAGCGGGGAATTTGGATTTGCAGGCGAGATTACAAATGCTCTATTGGATTAATGTCAGGGGAATTTTTTTAGGCCAAGACATGACTTGAAAGTCATTGGAATGCTCCTCGAACCGCTTCTTGACGATTCGACCCTGATGACATGGTGCTTTATCCTGTTGGTAAACACCATCCTCCACTGGAAATACTGTTATGAATGGGTGAACCTGGTCTGCTATGATGTTCAGGTAGCACACAGAAGTCAGGGATTGTTCTATGGGGATTGTTGGTCTGTGGCGGTCTACCGTCACATGATGCTAACTCCCTGGCTCTCCGGAAGCAGTGTTCCGGGGAAGAAGGTCGCCAGCATATGCAGATTTCAGCTGAGCGTGCTCCGCCTTGTTTGCTCTTCACGAGAGATAAAACAGCTCTTTTTCTCCCTCGTATTCTTCGATTCCAGCTACTATCTGTTGCTGGTGAAACTTGCGAGTTTCAGCTGTCGTGCAAGGAAGAACATATTATGCAGCATGATTATGTTCTTGTTCTTGCTTTTAGCTTTAATTTGACTGAATAAATACTCAGTTCTCAATATGTAGTCTTCACTGAAACCTGAATCACTTAAGGTCCTAATGTGTTTCATGAAAACACCGCCCACACCATAATAAACCCCACCAACAGCTTGTCTCCATCCAACAGTGCATACGAGAGCCAGGGTTTTCTTTTGCACACATTCATCGTTGTAATGGAGCAGAAAACGTAATTCGTCGGACAATGCAACTTTCTTCCATTCTTCTAATGTCTAATTCCAATGTTTCTTGCGCGGTTGCAGACGCAACTGCGATGAAGTGCTGTAAGTGCAAGAATATGCATCGGCCTTCGGTTGTGTACGCTCATACACAGCTATGAATGCTGCATAGTGTGTTGAGAAACACTGTCTGGTTCACCATTATTGTAGCTGGGGATAATTTCATCTGTTGTAGGTCCTCGGTTACGGTAAACAATGTGTAGCAATCTCCGCTCTCCTCTGGAATCAATGCACCGTGGACGACAGACCGCTGGCCGGCGAATTGTAGTTTTCCCCATCGTTTCCACATCTTTTGATATATGCTTATAATAATTGCACATTAAAAGCTCCGTTTCTGATATTGATGATCCCCGTCGCTGACCCATAACGATTTGACCTTTATCAAAGTCCGATAAATTAGGTGCTTTTCCCATTATGTATCTAATCACGCTATGTTTGGAAAGACAATGCATAGCCGGTTTATATATTCCAACATCATCCTCGCATGCATAGTAGATTTGTTCCTGGGTCAACCCATTGTTATAAATGAAGAGTGGTCATTATGTAATGGCTCTTTGTGTATATTTTTGGTTTGTTCTAGGAATTCTTTGTGAATTCCAAAATTAGTATTAGTATTTGAGAATTCCAAAATTAGTATTAGTAAATTAGTAACAAAATTAGTTAAGTAAATTAGTATGTCACTATTGATGAGTTCTATAGAACTGTGAGAGTGTTTATAAGACTATAATGTGGTCTATTGCAATCTTAAAGTTAGTTAAAAGGTTAGACATATACATATATATTTATTGGATTTGATAGAAACAGAATAACCAACGTTTAGGTATACCAGCGTTAATTGGAGCAGAATTTATTGTGTAAAGCTTATTCTGAACTGCTACAAACATTTATACTAACAATATGTATGTCTTGATACTCGATTCTGGTTCCTAGCATTAGTTCGCTAGCAATACAGTATTCTTCCGGTCTAGAGGAACTAGATCCTTTGGACAACTTGATTTAACGGCTTGCTGAATTGAATGTTACTAACTGAGCAGTAATAATGTACTCCTCATGATAGTCTAGTCTTAACTAAAAATGGAGTTTTTGCTCTAATATTTTCTTTATCAATAAATTGTGATTTAATATAAAAAAAACAGGAATGGCATAGACAGTGTTGGTCTATAAACACATCTAATCTCTAGATAATGGGAATTAAATGAACAGTTGTAGATTTGATATAGATATTTAGTAGAACAATGTACTGTTCTTTTTTCTAATGTTACTTTTCGAATGGTCTGATACATTTATGATTCCTAACCATAGAGAATATATATCAAAGTGAGAGTAAAATAAAACTATTTAAAATGAAAATAAAATAAAGCTATCTAAAATATTAATTCTCACACTTTAAGTATTCTAATCCATAGGAAGTAAAACATTTATATAAAACATATCATGTGGAATTCAAATATAGATAAAATTTCACATTTTGGCGATATGTACTCAAAAACATATTTTACAAAGGCTTTGTAAAATGAACGAAGGGACGTAGAAAGCCACCCTGTTTCAAACAAGGATTACCTACTTTTACATTTACCTTTTTACGTCGAAAAAGGAAACATCTATTTTATATTATATTTATTTTACACTGGAATAAATTTTTTCCAACCTGAGAGCCTGTTTAGACTAAAACTGGAAATATTTTTAGAAATTATTGGAAATAGATCTTACATGTGTCCTTTAAAATTATTTGGGTCCTATTTACGAAACAAATCCTAAAAGTGTAAGCTATATTTTTCAAGGTAGTGGAAAGCAGCATATGTAAGTTTTATCAGTTCTTTATGAAATATATGTACGATTTTTCAAAGCATATTATTTTATCTGTTTTCAGTTTAAAATTTGAAACAGAATGGTCCAAATATAGGTTAAAAAATAATGACAATTTAGTGGCATCATCTATACACTGTCTTCAAATGAGGTTTGCAAATAAAAGTTTTTGGAGATAAATTAAGATTTAAATGTAAAGTTATGCATTTATATCATAGTACTGGAAATTTTACTTAAAATTCAAGATGGTTCGAATTAAACAATTTTGTGCATTTACTCGAATAGGAATGAAAATTTTTGTAATGATGATCAAAATTTTTCTATAACAGGCTTAATCTTCCCTTTGAAAGAAATAGTATAAAAATAATAAACTTTTAAAAGGATATCATATGTTCAACATGACGTTCCTCTATACTTACACAAAGATAAATCCCAAAATAACAACATTAAATTTGAGTACTTGCACTGAAATGTTGTAGACATTATAAATTACGCCTCAAAATTTGTAATATGTCTATTAAACACAATTTTTTTCCATTTTGATGCTGTTTAAAATTACCCACTCTGCTGATGAAAGCAGTGGAATTCAAATCAACGGATTCCTAAAGCTAAATCCTTATTTATACCATTAGTAGTCCACAGGATAAAGGATATGTGACATTATTATTTGGATATCAAATGCTTATGACATATTTAGCTAATGATTTTAAAATAAATAAGATTCTGAGGTGTATTGGAGAGCAGTGTTGGTTTTTTTTTGTTTTGTCTCATTCATAAATAATACAAATGGAGCATTTCTCAATGGAAAATCAATGAGTTTGTTATCACATGACAATGGAACTGGTAATGAAAATAAGAAATTATTTTTATAGGGATCTAGGAAAAAATTATAACGCCCGAGATTATAGCCTTTTTATGGCATTAAATAATTTTGGTTTTCTTGATAATTAGTAAACAGGAGTAAAAAACAAAGATATTTATCTGCTATTTATCTCGTTTTTAATTAATCATACAGGTTATAGAGTTGATTAAAGCAGTATAATAGATACAATTACCATTTTCTAATGACGTGACAGCTGATAGCAACAAGATGTAGTGGGAATATAGGATTAAAAATATATTCAACGAAATTAAATCTTACTACATATGTATTGCTTTATGTGAGAAAAAAGGCATGCATTTTTCAGCAATAAATTAATTTTAATTTTGTTTCTATCTGGATTTAATGGAAAATCTTCAACTATTTCAATTTGGAATATTAGTAATAATATATCCTTCAAATACAGTAAACGAAATTGTTTCCAAGTTAACAATTTTGCTATACAGAATTTGAATATTCTTTTTTATTTAAAGCAGTTTAATGTAGTAAGAAAAGTTCGGTGATTTTTTTAAAATTTTGCACACTTAAAAATTTTTAATGCATACATTAATGCTCACTGACTAAGACTTTATGATTATAAAAATATTTAATTATTAAAATATATGATTAAAAATTTATCGTTAAAATAAATTTAACCAGACTTACAAAAAGTTTTTAATGTTAAGTAATTGAAGTAATTTAAAAATAGAGTTTACAAAATGAAATCTGAAGCATTAAAATCATTTTTGCATTTATAAAAATAACAAGCTATTATTAGATACCTAAAATAAAGTATAGATACGATTAAAACACTAGAGTTGTTTTATATTCAATTGGCTTAATTGTTTAACATTAAAAAATGAAACTTTTGACATGTTTTTCACATTTTAATATCAATGTATGTGAAAAATATCATAGTAAAAGTATATTAATAAATAGTATAGACACATTATTCAATTTAGATTGTCTTACGGGTAATTTTAAAATGCTTCTAAACTAAATAAAAATTTCTAAAATGTCGATTTAAAACTTTATAAAACCCAAAACTGCTTCTAAAAAGGAAACAAGAACTATTATTATTAAAATTTCAATCATCAACCAATGGGTCAATCTCCCTGGAATTAACTAAAATGACAAATTTAAAATTATAATGTATGAAGAGCTATTCAGAAGACAAAGAATTTTTTTCGATTAAAAATGAAGGAAAGGGAGAGGAAAATGCAAAGAAAATTCTCCCTTTAATATCAAATTATCCACGTTCTTCGAGTGGAAGATATTTTAGAGACAATTAGTATTGGTTTTATCGATTTTATAAACAGGAGCCCATTATTGGACTAAGTTTGGAAACCTGTATCTTATCAGGGTGTAGAATTCGATCCAAGAGAGTAGTTTGTTTAGATTTTGAACTACAACACCATCCCAAGTCGCCTCTTTAGCCTTTATCTTTCGTGTAGTCCCTTTTATCATTGCTTGGAAAGAATGGAGGTATTGAGACATGAATGCGCTCTCCATTCACATTTACGCACGTATCTACCATTTTCAAATAAAGAGGATAAATTCTTAAACAGATCTTTAAAAAATGTATTTTACTTAATAGCCTATTTATAGTAAAATAGGATTTATTTAGCTATTAAAGCATCTCAGTATGAAAAGGATTAACATAACAAGGTTAAATTTTTAACCGCTTGCCTGATTATCCCGAGTTATCTCGGGTTCCTATATATTGCAGTTAATTATTATCCCCAGAAAACTCGGGCGAAGCAGAATTTGACGGTACCATTTGTTTTATCACGGTTTTACTTGGTCTGGAAGAAATGATAGGAAATATTCATCTTTGATTGATAGTTTGGCAAGTTTTGTTGGATTTGCGGTTCTTTTGGCCGAACTGGTCACGTGTTTTTCACGAATTAAAAAAACCAATTTCAGAAAATCATCGTGAATAATATTCTGCCACATCAGAAAGATCCAGCATTAGTTCTTTACCACTCAGGTTAACCCCAAGGCATTTTCCAGGGGTTATTTCTGCTACGAAAAAATAATCAAATCCAACGAGACAGTGTACTTTGTGTGCCTGTAAAACATATTTCAGAGGTAAGGCAATAAGAGATTAGACACCAGTGTACAGAACATAAGGTATCACTTTGTGTTGTCCCTTGTTTCAAAAATTATCATATAAAGAATAATATTTAACTTTTTTCCATTTGTCCGAGATACCTCGGGATAGTGAACTAGTATTAAAATTAAATGCTTTTACACCTGTAAAAAATTAAAAATTCAACTTAAAACCTACCTATTTTGCTTTGTTTCACTTCCTTGTATTTAATGATAAATTTTAAAAATGTGATGATTTTTTTGCATTTTTTTTTTCAAAAAATTTGTAAGGGAAGTGGTTAAGAAAGCTATAGCCACATTACTAGGCCAAGTCAATATACAGCAATTTCTGTTATTTGTATTCATTAAAAACGTTGAAAATGCCAATGTGCTAGTGATTTATGGAAATATATGCTTCTGTCTCTGCTCGTACAGACAACAGTATTAGTAGAAATTAAACGAGGCAGTTGAAAACTTGGGAATTTAAAAATAAATAAAACAATCCACAACTGTTTTGAGGTTTCAGATATAATTCTCATCACTGCTAACAGAGAAAGCTTATCGGAAGGTAAAGAGCAAAAGAGCAACTTCTCCTTGAAGCACTGAATGTATATTGGATATAATGTTGTTCTACTTTTTCAAATCTATGTCTTGAAAACTTTAACATTTTTATGCTTATATTAAATATATTTTCTCTCAAAGGCTTCTTGTCTATTTTATGTTAAGATATATAAGGGAGTATCTGTAAAAGTTGGCTTCGTATGAATGGGGAAAAAATATGATTTCTGCATATATTATATACTAGTTAGAAGTACAAATCCCCTCATTCTCTTCAGAATTAGACCTAGTTCTCTTGCTTAAAGCCCATTTCAAATGCTTCCAGCTATAAGTTAGTAATGATATCTGAATCCAAGAAAGCTGGTTCCAAAAAGGACTACTACTAGTTTAGCCCCAGTCTGACTTTCTTCAAGGAATAAATAGGCATTATAAATATACTTTTAAGTAATTTTAGTTACCTATACATTTTTGTAATACGATGATAAAAGAGAAATTATTCAATAACTACCCGCAAATCCCTCAAACTTTTTAAAGCTTCTATGAGATAAAACCGTCGAACGTCTGAATGACAGGAGGGGAGAAAAAATTAAAAAGGAGATCAAATTTTATAATAACAATATGGTTAAATCTTATCACCAGCAGCCTAAAAATACAGTCAGTTAAGTGAACTACGATATCATCAAAATACTGACTTGGATACTATTTTAACAGTTAATTACATTAGAACAGAACTTCTGAAAGGGATTCTATTCTATTCTAAGATAAGCTCTGGAATTTCACATATGTAAGGAGTGATTGCCACACAGTGTACTGATAAAATCACTTGGAGAATGACTTTACCTGAAGCTCTTTAGAAATGTCTTATCCATCGAAGTTAAAGCTATACCAGAATTTAGGAGATTGGGACTATTAGATGTCGTAAAAACATTTCTCAGTGGAATAGATGAAGGCATTACCGAAAAATAGAAATGCAAGTACTGCCACAAAAGATTATGTTTATCATGTATCTAAGGTAACAATGTACACAATAGAGGTCATCAATTTTTAAAAAGTAATTCTGTAATACTAAGAGATTTAACATTGCTTTTTCGAAAAGTGTTTTAAATATGGACGGATATATAAAGTACTTAGAAGTTCAAAGATAAATTGATACGGAAATCAGGCAGAAACTTTTAATACGCTCGTAAATTACGTATCTCTAGATTTTTATTGAAGAAAAAAGGTAAAAAACTTTTTTTTGTGGTATGGAAGATAAAAAATCATATCAAACTATTGAACATAATAGTTGATGAAAATACACTATTGCAAATTGCTAAAAACTCAATTAACCCCCTCTTATACAAAAATGAAGATATAAATACGAAATTATAAACTTAAAAGTCTATGTTTAATGTAAATAAGATAATTATGTAAACATTTCTGTTCAAATAGATAAAAACAGAATAACATAATAAACTATGCAATGTACGTAGGTGTCACCATGCGGAATACACTATGTTATACCATACGGAAATTGTTATGAAATAATCTTAAGAAATTAATGAAAAGGAAAATTCCAGAAGACCCTTTTTTGAAAGAGTTCGGATTATTTGAAATTGTCCACTTTTTGAAATGATCTGAAATACAAATGTGTAATAAGAATAATATAGTCTCAACGGGAACGAAGACTTTAGATAAAGCTTAAGAAAAGGTAATTTATCCCATACAATAAAATCATAAAATGAGAAGGATGACGAGGAAAGATACGATAATAATACAATTAACGTTATCTAGTACAGAAAAAAGGCGAATGTTTTCCTGTGCTCAAAACGCCACAAGGGATTTTGAGCACTAGATTACTGTTATTTTTAAAATAAAAGGACTCATGACATAATGATACTGAAGAATGCTAGATGAGAAACTGATTGGAAAATCAATTCAATTTTATTTTCAAATAAAAACAATTTTGAAAAATGGCATTTCTTCTGTTGCCAGAAATAAACTTATTTATTTTAAGCTAAAAATATTGCTTAGATTATAAAAAGAAACAAATAATAACATTTAAATTTCCAAATGAAATTGTTTCATTATCTTGGTACCAACCTTGTTTAAAGATATGTTTTCTTTCTAATTTCGAGAATGGGAGGGTTAAGGTAGCATCAATTTCAACCGTGTAAAAGAATATCAATTTTTCTATTTTTAAAGGGAGGGAATATACAAAATATACACAATTTGAATACTGTAACGAAAAGTTGCTCTCAACTAAAAATGTCTACAGCCACTACAATAAGCAGACATCTGAGGACGCATTTAAAGACTTGTAGTTTGGGCTAGAACTGGCTCTCCATTCGAGAGCGATCCTCCGTTTTCGGAACACATTTGACTATTTCCTGGTTCTAATTAGCCAAATATTATTAATCTTGTGTAGAGAAAAGTGAATATGGTGGAGAATTTTTTCTTATCAGCTCTTGTTTTCAAGATGTACAACAGCTGGATAGAGATATCAATTTAAAATAAATTGATAAAGAAAAGTCCTGTGTAATAAATATAACACTATAGAACATTTTTTTAACGAAATATATTAATTTTTCAGATGCATAAAAAAGGAGTGGTCAATTTTATCTTAGTCACATGGACGTTTCCTTTTGGATAACCTCTTGTACGTCAAATCCGGAACATACCTTCCAATAGTTCAACCTTAGCTAGAAAGTACTGACTCATCCAAACGACCCTGATATCTACATTCCCTTGCAGAGATATCTTGGTTGAACAGTCGCCATGCTTTTTGGTTACTGCTCCACAATTTCCACGGAAACATAAAGATTGTGGAAGGAAGGGAATTTTTTTAGGCATTCTGCATTTAACGTCGGGGTACTTTTGTCGGAGTCGTACCAGGCCTAATGACTTCATCTTTCTCACATGCTAAATTATCTCCTCTTTCAGCTTCATCCTTTCAACCCTATAATTTTGAAGTGGTCCAGGAATTAACAGATCAGCCGAATGAGGAATGGGTCACATAGCTAATAAAACTGGTGTTTTCTCCTTTGTTCATATCAACCTTCCTTTAATGAGAGAGTCAATCAGAAATAAGAATAATCTGCATGGTTTGTTGTCACACCATGGGTACAGAAAACTTCATTGCTCGATTCTTCTCACCCAGTAGCTCTTACAGTCTAGAACAACAGTTACAACTAGGATGTAGGGTCCTTGGTTTAGCCATATCACTCCCCCTTACAATGGAGTATTAGAAGTAAAATATTAAAATTTTATAACTGGGATATTTATTTGCTTCGGAGCAGAAAAAGTTGGTTCCCCACAGACGTAACAAAAATTGCAGACAGTTTAAAAAAACTTCCGTCTTAGTGGTCTGTTTGAGTAGTTAAATATTAAAACTTTTGATTTGTAAGATCAGACAACGAGTCAATCACAGCGAATCATTGTTATGAGGGGTACCAATAATCGGACATTCGATTCCTTATAAGTCCCAATTAACCAGTCTTAGATGGATTTTATTACGCAAGCAGGTTCTGTATCTTGAAAACAAGACCTAATCTGAACTTTTCATGATGAAATTTTGTGTTTAGCTGGACAAAATACTTCAGAAATGCCTATTTTGGAGTCCGAAACCTTTTTAGTGTTGCGGAGTGATATCTGGAGGGGGGGAGGTGAATGTGTTCAATGTACTCGAG
The DNA here is from genome assembly GCA_032207245.1 of Pardosa pseudoannulata. Lineage (NCBI taxonomy): Eukaryota > Metazoa > Arthropoda > Arachnida > Araneae > Lycosidae > Pardosa > Pardosa pseudoannulata. The sequence goes on along the minus strand of CM063502.1, from coordinate 125,309,878 downwards.
TTTCATAAGTCTTTCAGGAATATTGTCTTCTGTCATGGCAAAGGGAAGTGATCCTCATAAAGCCCTCTCTTGTTTGCCAACTCGAGAAGCGTCATTTCGTATATAATATCCGTAGTAGAGTGGTAAGAAAGAGAAAAGGCGAGAAACGGAGTGTCTTAGGAAAGAACTACTTTCACAAGCTATCTATCATCATTCTTATTTGGAAGTAAGTCATATACTGTTTGGATCAGTTAAATGATTTTCTACTATCTTCTTTAATTAATTTCATATTTGGAAAAAAATTTTCATCTTTTTTTATAAACGAAAGTCAAAAAGAAGTACACGTCATTTAAACTCATTTTGTAGAAATGCTCATAGATGTATAAAAATAAAATTATTATTCATAAAAATAGATCACCACAAACTATGAATCTAGTGAATAGGATAAAGACATAGAAATCAGGTTGCAGTGATAGTATGTGGTAAAATTTTACTACAGATTATGCAGTTCCCAAAATATGCACACAACTGTTAACTCGAAAGAGAGTATTGCACAATAGGTATAATACTTCTTTTCCTGACTAATAATCTAATTAGAATTTCTACCCCGGGAAACATAGCAATGAAATACGGTGAAATAATTTCTATCACTGTGCCTACTAACTTTCCTCTCACGCAAAGGAAACTCTGATTATTTCCTATTCATACGCTACATAATTTTTATTACCTAGATAAGTGGGTAACATTCCATGACGCATTTTTTTCTCCTGCTTCAAACAAATAATATGACCTAAATATATATTTTAGTGCTTTCATTAACATTAATCTTGGTCTTTATACTGTTAAATTGACCTGTAAGAAATAAATGAGTTTATACCTAGTTTTTCTTCTATATTTCTTAGCATTTTCAAATATTATGATGAAAAAAATTTAGATTCTCGGAAGCTAATTATTTTTAAAATTTAAATACAATAATATTTAATTAAGCCTTTTAAGCCTATTTCTCTTTGAGGTGAGGGTGTTAAAGTCTAAATTATTCACAAATAAGCATAGTTTGAGAATTATACCTCATATGATTTACAAAAAATATTATTTTTAGAAGTATTTTTTTCCATTAAGAACTACTTAGTAGTATCAGTTTCTTTTATTAGAGAAAATTAAAAGAATGATTTTATAGAGAAAACTTTACTATAAAATTTAGAAATGGAAAGATTTCATGCATTTGAGATGAATGACAGTCCCTATTGAGAATTTTTGAATAACCAACTGGGGTTTTCCTGCACACGATATTTTAACTTCAACGAATTCGTAGTAAAGGTGTAAAAGTAAAAAAAAATCTTTAATTTTTTTTAATTGTATTATTTTTTACCGACGTAAACGTTCTTAATGAGCCACATTTTACAATTTTCATACTTTTTAAACATCTAAGTTGTTAAGATTGGATAAATTTTATCAATTAAACATTTAGCATACCCTGTAAAAATGATAAGTTATAAAATTATATATTTGGTATGCCATAAATAAAATTTTCATTTATTAATAGATTATATTTTTGATACTTACTATTAGTTGTAATTTTAGATGCACAACAATTTACTTAATTCTTAAGTTTAAATGTAAATAAAGGTACTAACAGGTGGGCTGAAAAGTTCGTAGGCTGACACATAGATGGCGCTACTAGTATTAAATCCATATGATTTTCAGTTAGTCCTAACCTTCGAAAGACACGTGTATAAATTTGACAGCTGTCGGACTATTAGTTTGTGAAATATAGTATTTTGAGTGAAGCAACTTTTGTTAGTTTGAAAACAATGGATAATAAGGAATTTCGTGTGTTAATAAAGCATTGGTTTTTAGTACAAAAAATATTCTTGAAGCCAAGACTTGGCTTCAGAAACATTATTCGGACTCTGCACTAGGAAAATCAACCGTTGAGAAGTGGTTTGGTAAGTTTAAACGAAGCGAAATGAGCTCCCGGGACGATGGACGCAGTGGACGCCTCAAAGAGGCTGTTACCGACGAAAACATCAAAAAGTCCACAACATAATTTTGGATGAGGTATATGAGACTCTAAAGGTATAAAAGGAACGTTTTGGACTCACAATGAATGAATATTTGGGTATGCGGAAGTGCAAAGTGGGTGCCGCTCGAGCTTACAATTGACCAAAAACAACAACAAATTAATTATTCTGAGCTGTGTGTGAAGCTGTTTAATCGTAATAAACCCGAATTTATGCGTCAATATGTGACAATGGATAAAACATGGCTCTATTATTTCACATCAGAGTCCAATCGACACTCAGCCGAGTGGACTGCACGTGATGAACCAACTCCAGAACATGGAAAGATGCAACAGTCGGCTGCAAGGTTATGGCATCAGTATTTTGGGATGCGAATAGTATGTTATTCATAGACTATCTTAAAAAGTAAAAAAACCATCAACAGCGACTGTTGCATAGCGTTATTGGAGCGTTTTAAGGACGAAATCGCGAAAAAACGGCCCCATTTGAAGAAGAAGAAAGTGTTGTTTCATCAAGGCAGTGCACCGTGTCACAAATCAGTGAAAACGGTAGCAAAGTTATATGAATTGGGTTTCGAATTGCTTCAGCATGCACCGTATTCTCCAGATCTGGTATTCAGCGACTTTTTCCTGTTCTCAGACATCAAGAGAATGCTCTCTGGAAAAAAAAATTAGCGACGATGAAGAAGTAATCGCCGAAACTGAGGCCTATTTTGAGGCTAAAGACAATTCGTACTATAAAAATGCAATCGAAAAATTGTATGACCGCTATAATCGTTGTATCGCCGTTGAAGGCAACTACACTGAATAATAAAATCAAATTTCATCAAAAAAAGTTTTTTTACCTACGAACTTTTCAGCTATAACTATTAGCCTACGAACTTTTCAGCCCAATTGTTACTTATAAAGGTATCATAAATATATATATTTATGTATTTTTTAATAAGAGCTTGTATGAAATAAAGATAAAGAATTTGTATTTTTATCCGGAATATTCTTTGGAAGAATTTACAATAACTTCTTTAAAACATTTGAATTTTTTAGTTTATAATTATGATACTTTCATAACTTGGAATCACTGCTCAGTAAATCCTGTCCCCACCCATTACACACATATTTTAGCTTGTATTAGTAAAATAACTTCTGCTCTGATATATGAAAAGAAATTGCAATACATGAAGCTTGATGCCGGTCGATATTTTGTTTTGTTGTTCAGTTTTTAGATAAAAGGTTAATAAAAATGCTCGTTGGTTCTGGATCATTCTGGCTTTATAATATAAGGATGTATTTTTGTATTAATCCTTTCTAGAGCGGCATCACATGTCGTGTATGTTGCGCCCGTACGACTGGCATCGCATTTCATAAGACGAAGGAAAAACTATCGCATTGTTGAAAGTGAAGTCGGCTTCAGTTACATGTTTAGTTATATTTCTCAATTTTTTTCTCTAGAAAAGATAAGAAAAGATATAAGATACTATTGTGAGCATTGAGATGTGTGACTTTACCCCGTATCATGTTTTGACAATTCTCACACGCAGGGTGATATCTCTTAGAACTTATACTAAAAAACTATACAATATATTTGTGATATTCATAACCAAGACTGACTAAGTGAGAAATAAAGTAATATACAATAAATAATTTCAACGGGATTTTTTTGCATTTTGAAATTTAGGAAATTTTGAAGAGGCATTTTTATGGTAAGAGTGTGAAAATGTTTTTTTTAAAGATATTTTTATATATTTTAAGTAATTTTTTTATGCAGATATTTGTTATAAATATCCTAAAGAGTTAGGTTTGGTGAATATAGTATCAAGAAGTGTATTATAAAATCTAAAACTTAAGCTAATTATCCTAGTAAGTTAAGGCAAATCTGAAGAAGGATTAAAATTATTTTGTATTTTCGAATGCAGGCTAGAAAATATATTATACAATTGTTTATTTTAGTTTAAATTTTAAGATTCAGTTTAAATAATTAAAAAGTGTTATAAATTTGCATTTGCAGTTTTTTAAAATTATATTCAAAAGTATCGTAATCAATGTTTGTCCTAATGAAGACAGAAAACTATTTTAATACAAACCCGAGAGAAAGTTGTGAATATATACTGTTCTTATTTAACACTGAGGAGTATAACCTATCTACAGTGTTGCATTTTTTCATTTTAAAAGAAATAAATTAGTACTCTGCAAAATTCCAGTTGCTTTTATTATTAAAAGTTGTGCAAAGACAAATCATCGAATTAAAGATACACAACAGGAAATAAAAGTCTTGAACAGTGCTTTGCAACTTTGAATAAAATTACATTTCTCCTTAATTTTGAAAACGACATACGAAAATAAAACATTCATTATGTAATTAATAAACCAGAATTAGAAAACACAGCGTAATGAATGTTTATTAATAAAAGAAAATAATTAATGCTTTATTTCTAAGTGAAGAATAAAATACGGTTTTGTACCTTGTCAATATAAGTTTTTTCTTAGGATAACATGTTTCGATTACAAGTATGTGAAAGTATCTTAGACCTAATTTTCTTCGTATATGTTTGTATTTGTTGGTGTATTGGATTACTTTCTGTAGTAAAAAGAATGTCTTTTATACCAAATTATAAGATTTGTAAATACTGTCTGCATCAGGAAGATAACGAAATGATAGCATATAATTCTTGAGGTGCATTTCATAGATTCTGCGTTTCTTGCCTTTTAAAGTGATTCTGTAGGAACTCTCGTAATTTTATTCTTTGATTAATTTTACTTGTTTGGACCACTATAACCAATTTTTGCTGCAACATGAGGGCTAATTAGACAGGAACCCAGAGCTTAAATTCAATATGAAATGAATGCAGATATCCTTTCATTGAACCACTAAGATTAGAATCCATGAATTTTGGTAGCAAAATGCAGTGCTTTATTTGCTTGGAAATTATCCTGTTTATCATTTGAACAGTATTTTAGATAATATATCAAGTATTTGATTTACTATTTTCCATTAGAAATAAACGTCAGTAATTTTAAAAAGACTGCAACATGACTAAATTAGAATTATTAATAAATCCAAAATATATCAATAATATTTGTATTTTAAGTCTTGAAAGAAAACAGAAAACTTCTAATAAGTGACTATAACTGCAGAATGATAATTCAGCTAATAATTGCAAAAGACACATTGAATGGTTTCGACAGCACATTTTAGGCTATGACGAACTCAAATATATTTCCCTTTTCTCATTTCAATGCTTATGGAAATTCTAAATTCTGGCATGTCACCATGTACATAAACAGGCCACTGTGATTTCATCGTAAAGTCATTCCGTGGCATCGCTGTATAATGGAATAATTATTCTACAGTGACGTCGGGATGTACTTCCTGCAACTGAAAGCGGTGTCGATTACTGATCAAGATGCTATTAGGTTTGAAAACGGGCACTATATAGTTATACATTTAATGATTTACAATTAATGGATTCAATTACATAAATGTACGAATGATTTGGATTGATTTGGTCAACATTTCGCTAGATGAGGATTAGTCATACTAGGACATAAAGTGTTTTACATAGTGTTGATATAAAATTTTGTTTAATATGTTGTATAATAAAATTGGCTTAGTAAATAGAAATTAATTTGAGCTAATGAAACCTAAACTTATGATGCTACTTATATAAATATCATGGAATGGAAAGTTATACTAAAAATCTCCCCAAAACTTAAAAGGAAGAAAATATAACCTTTTTAAGAATTATAGTACTTTAAAACTATACTTTGAAATTATAATAACTTTCACACCAATAAATTATTTGAATATTTGTATTTTATTCACATATTTAATGAAACGTTTTGTTTAATCTCTTGATTAAAAAACTATTTCTGCAAAAAGAAGTTTTTTTGACAGATGATGTATGCTTTCTTATTTTTGCTAACAGTTAAAGATCTCCAGTACAGAGATTTTAATTTGTCAGACATAAACTTTTGGAATATAATATAAAATAGAAAATATTTCAAAAATACGTCAGTTTAAGAACGTTGTTTTACATTTTAATTTTAATGATTTACATATTTAAAATATGAATTAAAATTTTTTTCTATTGTTTTATTTTGAAGGTATTTGAAACTAGCAGTTTAACACTAGATTTACGGATGTTGATCATATACCTATTTTTACTGAAGTGAGCCAGTTTGACTCATACAAGTTTTTTGCAAAGAAAATAGTTCCAAATTAATTTAAATAAAATGTCTATTATAAAAAAATTCATGGAAAACATTTTTTTACATATAAAATCTGTTTTTGAAACATATTTTCCTCAAACATTTCTATTACATTTAGCACAATGGTTTTTACATTTGTTTCTTTTGCATCATTGTTGAACTTGACAATTCTTCCGTGCGCGTCAGTAGCATGAATTTCTATCTCGACTTCTCTATATTTACTTTATACTATACTTTATATACTTTATACTTTATATTATACTATACTTTATATACTTTATACTTTATATACTTTATACTTTATATTATACTATACTTTATATACTTTATACTTTATATTTACTTTATACTATATTTATTACTATAATTATTTATTTTCATATACATTCTATGAGTCAAATTGGATCACAACCAAAAAGGTATACCCCATTTGATAATGCGAAATGAAGGGGTCTGTGGGGAAGAGGAATGAAAGTTTACATATATTTTATTACTTAACTAAAAACCAACGTAGGGTTTTGAAATGTGATATTAAAGTTTTATATATATATATATATATATATATATATATATATATATATATATATATATATATATATATATATATATATATATACATATATATATATATATATATATATATATATATATATATATATATATATATATATATATATATATATATATATATATATATATATAGTGATCAAATTTTTAATGAGTCAAATTGGCTCGGTCCGTAAATCTAGTGTTAAAAACTCTAACGAACTTTAATGTATTTTTCATGCTGAGATTTATCAATCCAAAAGCTATAAATCTACTCAGCTCTTTAGTTGTATGGCCTCTGGGACTTTCTCACATTACGTAAAAAAATTTTAGTTGTTTTTAATCAAAAGACATCGTATAGGAGAGACTGACATTGCTGTAATACCACTGACACGCAATGTTCACTGCCGGTCAATTACTATTATACAAGACCTTCAGAATTTCTTTTTGACTTTTGTGAACAGATACAAAACACGCTTAACATTGAAGTGTGGTCAATGGCATAGACCGAGAATTTCAATCTTCGTTTCTGAGTAATCTAGCTTATTTTGCAGATCACTTGAGAACTTTTCTTATGAAAATTTACATTTAATAATATGTTAAGACTTTAATAAAAAACTTTAAAAATTACATTATTTATTTTACAAAATTTCGTTTAATATTGTATTATTTATCGGTAAAACATATAGATGAGTTTTAAATATTTCATATTATCGATATCTTACGCAGTTACTAAATATAATCTAATTTTCAAAATGAGACTAATACTGTGCTAAACGCTGATAATGTTAGATGAGTAATTTTAGTAATGAAATAAGACCCGTGATACCAAACTCCAAATGGCGTCTAACTGTTAATGCGCTGTATTTTGGTAGAGAAATTGACGTTTACAAATCCTACTGCTGGCATGAATATTTATAGTCATTCGGAATCGGCTTTAAGTAGTAGATGTCAGTATAAATTAGCACTCGAGTAGCAAAAAACTAATGTTGTAGCTCAAAACTGAACAAAAACATCAAATGAGTCAAAGGAAAGTCTATGGGCAAACCAATTTTTTTCCATATGTCTAATTTTAAAAAATATAATAGAAAGTCTTAGAACAAATTCAAGATACTACAGTGAAATTTTTTACAGCATTTTGTTATATATAAAATTGTCTTATATATTTTTATATTTAAATTAGACATTATGAAGACAATATATAACACCAAAAATAACTATGTTAAAGTAAAGTTATTGCTTTATACAGTAAATACAAGTTAAAGTTTTCCCTTTCTTAAAATACCTACGTACACAAACATAAAATTACGGTTGAAACATTATTATAATCAAAAGAGCGGCTTTGAGGGTACTAAGGTTTTGACACAGCTAATATATGGAAACTAGATATGTGATAAAATAAAAAGGTATCCATATTAACTCAAATTTTTAATTTTGTTTATATTATAGAAATCATTAAAAAACATTATTAAAAAAGCAAAATATATTTTATCATCCTACCATAAAATTAGAAGGTAAAGAAAGCAGAATTGTGTTTGATATGATGCCCTATAGTAAATGTTTGGATAGCAAATAAAATATACTATTACATTTATGAAAGCAAAATAAATCCGTAAAAGAAGTAATAAAGAATAAAAGTCTTAGAAAGTGTAATAAGATTTTTCTAAATGCAATTCTAAATATATTGTTTTTAATATAATTATTAATTAAAAGAAGGGAATTTAATAAATATAATAAGGTATGCAAATTTACTAATGTAAGTATAAGTACGAAAGCAATTCAATAAAGATTTAAGGTATATCTTGGGAGAAGAAATTATTTAGGAAGAATAATAATTTAAAAACACTAAGCAATAAAAAAATATTAAAATTTACAATTTTTAGAAAACATTTTAAGATATCCAATTATCCATATACATAGATTTAGACAGATAAAATAAATCCCTGTAATTGCATTTATTTTATTTTTATAGGATAATATAACCTTATGAAAACAGAAAGTTAATGTCTGTATTATCTAAATATAATTATTAATTGTCAAATTGTCAAAAAAGAATTTAGTAAATATTTATTCACATTTTACTCAGTTCTATTACAATTAAGTATATTTAAAATAAATTTTGTTACTGTTCATCTTAGTATAGATTCATGTAATGTGAAAAAAAATTTTAATTAAAAGTTTTATTAGTATAGCTATTAATTTTAATTGTCATTAATTCAACTTTGACGAATTTAATGAAAATTTAATTTTATGTTATTAGTGAAAAAAAGTTGGAGCAATTAAAATTTGATCCCTTTTACTCTAGAAATATTCCTGGAGTTAATTTACATTGATATTCCCGTTAACAAAAACGAGGCCAGAAAGAGCGATGTTCAAAATATTTGATTAAAAATACTGCTTTTTATATGAGGCGCAATCGAAGTCATAAAAAATTTAAAGCAATTTATTACGTCCTTTACTCTTCCTAATCTGTTTAAAACTCTGACATCAGTTACACGTGTTTCCGTTTCTTTCCTGTTCATAAAAGTTAAAAAGGCATATTCTTTTATTAACATTAAGTAAATAGCTCTATAATTTCTGATGTATCAAGAATTTGAGGTGAAATTCCTCCTGAAACTGTTTTAGACTGGTAATGTGTTTTACGAGAGCAATGAAATATTTATAAACCGAGGAAAATATATGTTCATCGCGCTAAAACGAATGGGAAATCAGTTGAATGGATTTCTTCCTGAATTCAGAATTAAGCTCAGAGGAATAGCTTTTTTATAACCTGGAGAAGTTGTATGTACCAAAAAATGTGTTACAGTTGGGTCAGTTTGCATTAATTTAGGAAGAAGTTCTAATGGAATTATGCTTTCAAAGAGTCAAATTAGGATTAAAAAATGCATTATATTATTATTTTTAAAGAAATGATGCTAAAGATTCATTATGTATTATTTAGTTAGTAAGCTAGATTTTTAAATCCACCCTTTATTTTCCCAATGCTTTGGTAATGTTTGTAAAAATAGAGTTTCTCTCAATTTTGACCAAATAGTATTGTTAAAGATATAAAGGATTCACCTCCTTTTTAGGGTAATATTTCAAGGTTGGTTGGTTATATGAAATTTTATGGCAATGAGTCCTCTTCGGACACATTATACCAAATATATTATTAAAACTTAAACCAAGTCCACAAAACCCAAGTAAAAGAGCGAGATTTAAATCCATAGAAAAATTCAGAGAGTAAAACAGAAGAATAGGTAAATATAAGTAAAAAAATGTATACGAAATTGACACAGAGGTGATGAGTACAATGGGCTCACATATAAGCATAAAACAAATGTCTTTTAAAAATAAAAATGATTAAAACATGTAAGGTCATGAAGTAACAAACTCATAAAAATAGGATTAGGGTTAAAATGGCACACTTAAAACTTGGATACTGTACGATACGCAAAGGTCGACTTAATTATCAATATTTGTATTTTTTTTATCTGCAAGAATAATCTATGATCCATGTATTTATATTATCCAGTTTTAAATTCAGAAACAGCTCGTAAATTCCTGTATGATATACCCCCCAAAAAATCTGAAAATCGAATTTCATTAGGGTTTCAACAATAGTAACGGATAAATGATACCTGTGATTAAATGTTTCACAATTTCATTGGAAATTCATAAATGCTTGTGGCATCAATCATCTACTTTAATTTTATAATATGAATTTCATAGTTTTTATTTATGAGACCAATATATCTGACCTTAATACCTCCGATTCATGACCGATCTTGGATGCTTGAGGAGTAAGATATGCAAAGTTGTGCAGTTTTAAAAGGAGAATAAATTCTATCACTTATACATAGGGTTGTCAGGTGAACCGATTAATCGGGCTTCTCACAAGCCTTCTGTTCCTGTGTCTGTATGAAACTTTCGGGTCATCTCAAAGTACAAGAATTTAAATTTTCCCATTATGCATACTTTTTAAGAATTTAAACTTTCCTTATATATAGTTTCTACATAATGTCGATGTGCGGACATGAGAAAATGCAAATAGACATGATGTTTAAGATCGACAGTAGCTGGAAGCGATAGCTCAACACTGGTAATACTAGTTCTGACCTTTGCTTTCAGTCTTCACTACACTTGGTGGTATTTTTTAAAGACTTATATCACATGCTTGCGTATAGTTTCTACATACTAGGACATAATGGTAACGAAGAGAATATGTTTGTTGAACTAAATTCAATGAACAAATTAAACAAAAGACTTCCTATAGATGTAGTTGAGAATATTTTACAGTGCATGAAAACTACGATTTTAATAGTTCCTAAATGCATGAGAATGTAACTAAAAAATAGACTTGTTAATATAATAAATTGTGTTAAAGGACAAATCTATAATAAATTGTGTTAAAGGACAAATCTAATGAAAACCGTATAAACTAATGTTTGAAATTGTTTTTAATCTCACGTCTATATTACCGTTTATTTTTTACTGTTATTTTTACAACTAATAGATAATTAATCTAAAAATTTGATGATTTTGCAGTTTATTGAATGTTTAACCGATAAAAAAAATCTTAGGGAGAAGAACACAAAGTGGTCCACTATTGTTGGTTTTTTCGGTGAGGGGTGAGGTCTTGGTTTGACTTGCAAGAAATGTAGCGATCTGATGTAGATGTTATGCTTATGTAGAATGCAAAGACGTATATGAGAACTCTATTTGTTATTCAACATATACTTTCGTAGAAAAATAATTGGTATAATAAATTTGCCGTTTAATCACTCTCTTATTCACCACATTCGGTTCAATTGCATTACATTTCCTGACCGGCATTTTATTTTCTGCTTTCAGGTGTAAATTAGTTAAATATAATTGAATGATACAAACTTCTTTTTTTTTTTAACTTCCTTATACGAATTAAATAAAATAGTGTAACCACGAAATATTTCAACGGAAATGTCCATTTTGAACAATTCTCATTCTATTTATATTACTTTCAGTGGAATTGTGTACATACGTGCGCATGCACCTGTCACGCATAGCTCAGAAACCATTTAGCGTATAATGTTTACATTCTGTGTTTAGGACAGTTGTAACATTTAGGTGTGCACTGTCCATATTGATCGTAACCCACACTCAACTGATTCTTGAAATAATGGCTGTATAAGTATCTTATATTATTAACTACTTAATGAATTTTTAGAGCGATATTTTGACTGAAATGCAATATAACGGGTAGCAGAGAAAATATTTCAATGTGAAATTTAATTAATTTGCTGTTTGCTTCATGTCAGTAGGTATTTCACGTATTTTGCTACTCCTTTTTTATTGTTTTAGTTTTTAATCCTAAAATAACATTTATTTACTTTTTTTGAACAAAATAAATAAATAAATTGTGCATCAATCTAGTTTTCATTTGCAAGTGTTTTGGTAAATTAATAGGCTTGGTAAATGGTAAAAAAGTAATATTTTAGCAATTGTGTAACTGTCCATTAATGAAAAAAATTGGAGGCTCATATTTTATGTTCAAATAAAGTAAATTAAAAGAAATGCAGCAAAAATTATTAGTACTTACTATGCATAAGTCATGTGGTATCACATCAGATTATTTACAATTAAGTTTGAACGTAAGGCCAACATTGCATGGCATTTTGAGTACCAAAAACGTACGATAATCAAGGTAGTACATAATAACTATCAAAATAAGCTCTATATCATAAGCAGGATACCAAAATACTTATATCCTAAGAATAGTAATTGGTACAAAAACTTTCGATTATTCATTATTTTCTTACAAGCATATGGGCCGTCATATGACAGGATCAGTAAAATTTTTAATTTTCCAGAATTGTAAAGTACCCTATGAGGCAGGTAAAAAATGATTTTTTTTTGACTGAGAATTATCTTGCAACAAAAAATAATCTATGATTAAATTTAAAATTATCACATATGTACCTAATCTATTATTTAATCTAAATATAAAAGAAAATTATTTACGTAATATCTAAGTTCAGTGATAAAACGTACGAAAATAATGCAGACGATATTTAAATAATTTAAAATAAGAAATGATTAAATGAGATGGTTAAAGAAATGACGTCATAATTCTAGAAAAAATGTTATTTTTAAATGTTTATTATGCAATAAATTGTTAGATTTAATCGTCTGTTCTCTTAACCGGGTAAAATAGGGCTTGAAATAATGGCATTAAAGGGAAAGAAGGAGGAAGGAGTGGATTTTGATTGTTTTAAAGACGACAGCATTTTTTACTGTGATATGAAGCCTATCTAATACCAATTTTATTTAGAAATGGATCGATAATTTAGGAGAAGATAAACTTTACTCTGTCTGAATTTTGCTAACCCTAACTCCTCAAGAATCCAATATGGATGCCTCTATCCATTCCAGGCCCAACCTCTTCATAAATTCTATTACAGACGGACAGATAACTAAGGCTATTATTATATAGGAGATTTATCACATTTGATTTATTAGCATTCTGTTTTCTAACATCAGCTTTTGTTATTTTTCGTTTTCAGCGTCTAAGTAAGTCAAATCAAATTCTACAAAAGTACCTGTCCTTTTTCTCGCGTATAGAAACTCATATCTCCCATTTCTCTATCGTATGTTGGGCAATAATTGGGAACAAAATTTTCTTCATAATAATGTTAAAAATGTCAGATATAATTCATATTTGGATGAGAAAATATATTTTACAACAAAAAATATTAGATTAGGATATTTTTTTTCTTTTAACACCCCAATCATTGAAATTATTTTATAAAAGAACTGTAAAAGGAATTTATAATACAAAAATAGTAAATATATGATGATAAGCTCTTTCACCACTTAATAACCGATTCACAGATAAGTTTCAAAAAAGTAGGATAACATCGGTTTCAGGATTCGAGAATTTCAAAATGTTTGAATATTTAATAAATCGTTAATATTTATTAACAAACCGATAATTATTATTTTTGATATAATTAAAACATCATATAAATTTTCTTTTAAAAAGTATAGGTTATTATTATCAAAGCAGAAATGTTGTTACCCTGTATAAAAAAAATCAATATTAGAAACGTATTGTAAAAGAAAAAAAAACATTCACTTAAATGAAGCTTGGCCGTTTACAGGGAAAGGCGTACTTCCTATCTCTAAAATATATAAACGTAAAAATATTTAAACAATGACAATAACAACGGCTTAGTGACTCATAGAAATTTTGATTATTTTTAATAAACCATTAATATTTACAGACTAAAAGTGCAATCCGTTACCGCAGCGGAAAATTTTCTATCTTATATTATATTACTAGTTAAGATAAATTTCATTGGAGACCTACCTCCAAGAAGGATTTATGCTACTTAAGTAATACGTATGATAGAACACATTTAGTTATTTTTTAAAATATTTAGACAAGATTGCATCTGAACGTAAGATTTGGAATTTAAGGTTGATCTTGGATTCATGGAACAAGATACATGCACGGTTGTACACTGTGGTAGACAACAATGTACAGTAGTTTCATTTACATTTACTTATCTATCTGCTTGATCAATCGTTATTCTTACGGTGCCGTAAGGGACGGAATATCTGTAGGTATATATAAATAATATCCTTAAAAATCAACACCCCATTGGCTTGGTTTGGAGTGCTAAGGTTTACAGTTTTGCTCACGAGGGCTTATGAGACCGGGACCTACTGCCTAAAACCGAATCTAAAGGGCTACAAATATGCCAGCAACGGGATTCGAACCCACAAACTCCGGTACCAAATAGCAGAGCTGTACCATTTGGTCATTGTTCTCTCATAATAGGAGTATATTTTGTATATTTACCACGAGCGTAACTTTTATATGTTAATTAACACTACTGTAAAGAAGATATACAATAGACTTTTATATTCCTTTCTCATTTAATTTCTAATTTAATAATGGATTCTATAAATAATTGGATTAATAATGCCTATTTAATGTTTTAGATTCATTCAATATAGAACGGTTAAGAACAAATTTCTATCAATATTGTGATTGTGAGAGTAATATGTTTCTAATACCTCTTTGTGTGTGTAACTCTTTTTACTATTTATTTGCCTTAAGGTGTGAAAAATAGTTTCATTTTTATTCTTCGGTGCAAAATTTAATTGTAATTGGCATTTGGGTTTGTAAATGTTTAATAATAATCGAAAACACAGTATTTTTATATAAAATTCTTTTTTACATTAATGCATTTATGGGTCATTAGTTTATCTTAAATTATTTTGAAAACGAAAATTAGAAATAAATTGTTACACATGCAAGAGCAGCGCTCTACCATTCGGCCATAATTAGGCCTAAATCATAATGGGAGACTAGCATTACATTTTCTGTATATCTGTTTACTGCACATCTTTGAGCAGATTTGATGGCAGAAACTAATCGAATACTGAAGACTTGATAGATGTTATTAATTTCGACTCAAACGAATCAGTTACAATAGTGAATACTACAGTAATAATATATACGATACTACACATTTCGTTTATTTTTTTAATATCTAGAAACGATTGCATCATAACGTAAGATCTGCAAGGAAGGGTTGACGTCAAATACGTGGAAATCAAGATATGCATGAAGTGCCATATTAAAATATTTGGTGCCCCTGGGCAACTAACAATGATGCGCCCTTCTTCATAAGAAAATAAATGTTCTGTCGCTCTCCTAGAATACTGAAACGTTTGTGCTGAGTGTGAAATTAGTCATTATACCTAAAAGAAAATCCACTTAATTATGTTTATAATGTATTTTATTTCACCCGTCAAACTGATTTGAGTGCATGCAAAATTGACGTCCCAAAATTCAGGCGCCTCGGATCTAAGCCAATTTAGGTCTGTGTTTAAGGTGACATGCTTGATCACTGGTATATTCTTCAGTGCAAAATTTAATTCTAATTGGCATTTGGGTTTGTAAACGTTTAATAATAATCGAAACACAGTATTTTTATATAAAATTCTTTTTTTCCATTAATGTATTTATGGGTCATTAGCTTATCTAAAATTATTTTGAAAACGAAAATTAGAAATAAATTGTTACACATGCAAGGGCAGCGCTCTACCATTCGGCCATAATTCGGTCTAAACCATAATGTGAGACTAGCATTACATTTTCTGTATACTGTTTACTATATATCTTTGGGTAAATTTAACGGTAAAAACTAATCGAATACTGAAGACTTGATAGATTTTATTAATTTCGATTTAGAGGAATCAGTTACATTAGTGAATACTACAGCAATAATATATACGATAGTACATATTTCGTTTATTTTTTTAATATCTAGAAACGATTGCATCATAACGTAAGATCTGCAAGGAATGTTTGACGTCGAATACGTGGACATCAAGATATGCATGAAGTGAAATGATAAGATATTTGTTGCCCCTGGGTAACTAACAATGATGCGCCCTTCTTCATAAGTTTGGTTTGGTTTGGTTTGGAGCGCTACGGTCTACTGTTTTGCACGCGAGGGCTAATGAGACCGGGACCTACAGTTTTTGAAGCCGATTCCGAACGGCTACGAACATCCATGCCATCAGCGGGATTCGAACCCGCGAACTCCGGTTCCGAAGAGCAGCGCTCTACCATTCGGCCATTGTTCGGCCCTTCTCCATAAGAAAATAAATTTTCTGTCGCTCTCCTAGAATACGGAAACGTTTGTTCTGAGTGTGAAATTAGTCATTATACCTAACAGAAAATCCACTTAATTATGTTTATAACGTATTTTATTTCACCCATCAAACTGATTTGAGTGCATGCAAAATTGACGTCCCAAAATTCAGGCGCCTCGGAGATAAGCCAATTTAGGTCTGTGTTTAAGGTGACATGGTTGATCACTGGTATATTCTTCAGTGCAAAATTTAATTCTAATTGGCATTTGGGTTTGTAAACGTTTAATAATTATCGAAAACACATTATTTTTATATAAAATTAATTTTTCCATTATTGTA